>JAOTON010001574.1:872500-1269361 GCA_034440635.1 Lepas anatifera | reverse complement strand
ACTGGCAAGCATCCCCTCAGCTGCCAGAAGATGGTGCCAGCTTGGGTGGCGTGCCCAGGCCCGCCGCCCGAGATGGTGCCCGCCTGGGTACTGCGGTCTGACACCATCTCTGAACATGCTACCGAGCCAAACATCCCCTCCCCCACCGTACCCCGTACACGCTGAACAGCTGGAGGGATGACCTTCTTCTTTCTACCGGTACTGGTCGGTAACAGATCTAAACAGGTATCTTCCTCTTATTGTACCTCCTCGTTGCATGTTCGCCGTCCAGTCGGCGCCTTTCTTGACGAAGAGCGGCAGCGCCAGAGATTACGGACGGCAAACCTGGCGAACTCTCCAGCTCAGTGACCCATGACCGCGGGCCAACAGAGCGCCAATCCCCGCTTGCTGACCAAAAAACACAAGAGAACAGCCCGCCCTGCCTGCCTAACTTTTTTAGTGAATAATCAGATTTTTTGCCACGCCAGAAGCCTGCTTGCCTCTACTGTCATGGCCATGTTTAGCTTTTATCACAATGTTTTGAACCTTTGTTTGTTGTAAGGGGCCGTCTATGAATTAGATAATGTAGAAGCGGGGAGAGTGATAGGGAGTCAGCGGCAGCATATCAAACGTTACAAATAGATGTCAAAAACGTTACAAAGGGGAGGGAGAGGTGGTCAAAGATCACTAAACATGCGTTATGTAATTCATGGGGGCCCTTAACCGTCCAAGACTGTGAACTTTTAAAAGGGCAGTCGTCACCCGTCCGTTTCAGCATTCCATGCCGCGCGGACTTAGTTTTCTATCCCAAAACATCAGCAAACTCGCTTTCCCTCCTTCAAACCCCACATCCTGCATTTTTCTCCTGATGCTTAACTAGCCCCTGTAAACTCACGAAGCCTCCGCCTGCAAGAAAACTACACTGATGCATTAGCGGATCGAGGGAGGAGGCAAAAAGGCATTGCCCCCACCCCCAAACAGGAAAAGCTCGGGGCAAAACTATGTTTTTGTCCCCTCTCCAAAAGCGATCAAACTCCTTTTTTCCCCGACTCCTTTTAAGTTTATAAGCAAGATTTTGGTGCTTCTACTCTCAACTTCAAACAGAACCAGTTAAGTACAGTGGAAATATGAGGCTTTGGATAGGAAAAAAGTATCTTGAGCTCATATTGTTGCAGCCCGTGACGTTTTTTTTACGCTTTTCCCTTCAAACACCCGTACCAGGAAATCATATTTTAGCGCAATTTTGCACTGCGTGACATTTTTTTATTTTTCTTTTTGACTTTGGTTTGCCCCTCCCAAACCGACTGGCTAGATCCGCCACTGCACTGACGTTGCACGCCTCAGTTGGAGAACGCACCCGCCATAGAAGCTGTCTTGCAGCGTCTGGATATGAACGGAGAGAGCACCTCGGCGATGAAGGTCTTCTGCGGCACACTGCTGGACTTCCAGATGGCTGCCACCGAGCGGGAGCCGCCCTTGGACCCCGCCAATGGCACCAGCTCGTCCTGAGGAGAGCGTTGTCGAGGTCAGCGCCCAGGTCGCCGTACCCCTGGACTCTTGTGGGAACGCCTCAGCAACTTCGGCTGCCCTTACGAGACCAAATGGAGAAATCTGGCAGCCAGGTAATTGCCTTCAACATTTACACCAGCACAGCAGATGTACGCGTTTCAACAGTAGTCTGCGTCAGCATCTAAGGGATGAAGGATAAAGGGTTCTTAATCCCTCCTCATGGTGCAAATGTGAATTACCTTAATTCACATTTTAAAAGATAATTTTCTCATCGTTTTTACCTATACCAAAAGTGCGGCTGCTTAAAAGAATGCAGTTCTGGATGAGAAAGTCCGTCACATTCTCCAGGGATCGTTAGGAATCGAACTCACGCCAATGCTGCCACTAGTTCTGGCCCAGAGCAAGCGAAGCCTTCTTATAGCATAGCTGTATTTCACCTCGCGTTTGAGCCCGGGCAGGAACAGTGGATGATGAAACTCTTGACCTCACCCAGCAGAGGGGGCTCCCTCACCTTGTTATACTCCAAGAGGTTGCGAGATGACGTCAATAGCTTACATCATCTATGACCAGAGATTCTCACCCTGAACCTCCCAGTAGGCGGTTTGCAACCCCTACCAGTCATATGTGATGACGTCATTAGCGCGCCATCAGTGACCGAGTCCTCACCCTGAACCTCCCCAGTAGGCGGTTTGCAACCCCTACCATATACGTGTGATGACGTCCATTAGCCCACGTCATCAATGACGGAGTCCTCACCCTGATCTTGCCCAGCAGCCGGTTGCGATCCCTACCAGTCGCTATGTGATGACATCGTTAGCGCGTCATCGGTGACCAGGGTTCTCACCCTGATCTTGCCCGGCAGGCGGTTGCGGTTCTTTGTGGCTTCATGTGCTGACCGAGCGAAGTCAGCGAGATCCAGGGCCCAGCTGCCGGCCTGGGAGTGCAGCATGGCCCGTCAGGTGAAGCGGAGCTCCATGTCCCAGCACGGCATGTTGAGGGGGCTGGGGGTGGTGGAGACAGGTCAGCGGCGGCAAGTGCAGCATCGTCGGGACGCTGATAAACAACAGGAATGTATCAGATCGAAAACAAAATGAATACAAAGCAGAAGAATCAAATATTTTCACCCTCATATTATTATTTTAGTATAAATGTTCGAAGTGCGTGTGCGAATTCTGTGTCTCTAAGTGTTTTTTAACCGGTACCTAATCCTTGTCCTTATCCTTACTCCACCTGGAGGCTGTGAGCGCATGTGCCTGTGGCTGCTGGGCCCCCTCCAGGCCGAGATCTACATCCTCACTATCCCCGCACTTTCCATCATTACTTACCACTTCCTTTCATAGCTTATAATCACTTCATACTCATGACGACAGCTTTTTAAAAGCCACTTCAATCGTGTGGAAGTGGCTGGCAGTACATGATGCTGCACCAGGGGTCACGACACGGGTGGGATCGCCTCACCCGGAGTGCCAACACGGGCACTGTGGTAGGAGATGGGTCGAGCGGACACAGTGGTACAAGCTTTTACCCATTTGTGTGTTCATTTGGTCGGAAGGGTGGGGAAAAGCCCGTGATTAAAAAGAGTTGACATAATATAAATATATCGACAATAACTATGTTCGTCATGAAGTTTTGCCAAATAAAGAGCAAACAATACTTTACAATATATATACACTACAATACTTACCCTTCCCCTCTCCCCCAGGCACAGTGGAGCCGTCATATCTGCGTGAGGCCACTCACGCGGGTGGGTCTGGAGAACTAAAGCATGGCCTGCAGCAGCTGAGAGGGCCGTCCGTGTAGTTGACGTCCGCTGAGTGCGGGTCGGCCTGCAGGCTCTGCCACTGGGTGGAGGAGGTGCGGTGGGAGCAGGCAGCAGACCAGGTCGCCGCTGCGCGCCTGTAAGCCTTGCAGTCGACGAGGCGGGCCCGCCATCTACGAAGGATCAGACGCGGCTCGGTTCATCGCCCGGACAGATGGGGGCGTGGAATGTACGGCTGCAATAGGAACGCGCGATAGCTTGTAAAACAACGAACCTGGTGCTGAAATTTTCTGCAGACGCAGAATATTTTTATGGCGTATTGATTGTCGCCGCCTGACACAAGCGCCAAAACTGATTTTTAGAGCATTGAAGCCCGGTTTTCCACTACGCGACCAGGGCTGATTCATATTCATTCGCTGAACGGAATTCATACCGATCATCGACGTCTAAAAGCAACGGACCTAGGCACAGTTCTTACCGCGGAAGCTCGCCGATCAGTGGGTACGGTCACGTCGGGAGCCAGCCATTCGAGGTATCAGGAGTCAGCCGCGGCAGCCTTCTGCCGCAGCGGGATCGACAGCCTCCCACCACCCGGTGACACGGTGGCCGCCGCCCGGCTCGCGGTGCGCGCCTGACAGCGGCGCTAACCCTCCCTGAAGTATCAGCCCCTCCGTCAGCTCGGCCGGCGGCTGGCGTGCGAAGAAGGAGCAAACTGCCCGGCGGCACCACACCGCCGCCGGCGACAAGCCCACAAAACAGCGTGCCGAAGCCACAAACACCTCACCCGCGGCACTTGGCAGCCGCCGGGCAGAGGTCGCTACCTGCCAGTTGAGGCAATACCACTGCCGGACGGCGGCTGGCCAGGCTTCCAGTCGCGAAGTTCGCTGCGGCGGCAGGTGCGCGCACTGAGGCGACAGCGCCGCCAGCGACAGACATGCACCGGCTCCGACAGATCGGGCCGACGTCACAGGGACGGCTACAGAGGCCACGGCGAGAAGGGGGGCAAGCTGATGGGGTGGTGAGCACGGCGAATTTCCCGCCACGAGACTCAACCGTGCATGCACTTCAGAGACGACATTAATTTGGTGAAATGACTCAGTCATTAGTGTGCAAGCTGCTGCGGTCAAAGGGGTGGGTTTTTAAAAATGACCGGTGGTATGCAAATTTGATACAATGTTAATAACCATCATGTCAAAAGGCGATAGTAGTAATATAAAGCGTGTTTCTAGTGACGCATCCTACGGACCGGTCAAATGTCTAACACCGCGTCGAAGCCCGTACAATGCAGAAAGCTATAAATCTGGGGGATATCTCTGCCGTGGGAAGGCAAAAGCCCGTAACTCGAAAATGGTCGATTTTCGGTTTCGATATCATTGGAAAGCGCGCACGTTAAGCGGAATCTGATGACGTGAATATCATATTAAAATTCAAATTATAAATTGGTTATTTTTATAGTTTTAAAAGTACCGTGATGCCGTAATCGATCTATTTTGGTGGCGTGAATTATCAGGCAAAAGGCCGTAACACGCTTTTCACCGCGCCATGGCTTTTGCCTGCTACGATCCACTAGAAGAACCGCCTTCGCAGTCGCCCGAATCGCCCGTAACTTCCCACTCGCACAGGTTTTCCCGCCGCTACAAAATGGTTTAAAACTCCACATTCTAGGATGTTTCCGCAGTGTCCTGCAGCTCTCACCCCAAGAGGGGTAGAACACCCCTCGGGTTTACAGCCGCGCGAAAAACGGCGGCGCTTCGCGTTCCGCCATCCCTTCAGCACCGCCTTCTCCTTGATCAATTTCCCCAAACATTTTAAGATAGGGTAATGCTCAGGTCAGGTCACCAGTGCAGGTCAAGTGACCTCTACACCTCCCAAAAATCTGTTTAAAAGAGTGACATAAATAAGAAATGGGTAAATATATCGGACAGAAACTTATCACACATAGTGGCCCCACGGAGTGCTCCAAATATATTCCGGGATTTTTTCAAATCAGTATGACCTAGGGTCAGGTACACGGATCATGACCTCTCCATGGGAAATACATGAGGAAAGCAGAATTGGACCTTACATTTGTGTGAGATGCAGCTGAGAATACCATTGTATTCACCAAAATCGTAGTATCCTGGGTCCCTTTTCAGGTTCATGCTGCCAATGTTTACCTGTGACCTCTCTGTTAGGTCATCTAGGGATATGAAGCAGTTTTCAGACTTGGGTCAGTAACTTTGCAAGATTTGATGATATGGCTTGTATTTTGAAACCATCACATGTTATATTGCTTTTACAGCGAGGTCCGATTGATGTGTATATTGACTATGCTAGGTCGGAAAGTGACCTTGGCCTTACCCTGAGGTCACATTATTTGTGTTTGACCCAGCGCCAGTCTGACTGTCCATGATTCAAACTCAACGTGATGAGGAAAGAAGCTAATGGGGCCACGGCGAAGATCGTTAGCAATTCGCTCTGTCAGGACGATCAAAAGCCGCAAGAAGCACTACCCTAACATTTGCGGCCTTATTTAGGCCTGTCATGACACTCAATATTGACCTGAGCCAAAAGTGACCCAGAAGTAGCTTCCGCTTCCAATATGAATGAGCTATCCACCAGTCTTCGCGTTTTTCGCTATCCCGCAAAGCCGAGTTCGAGGGTTTTCAAACACCCCCCCCCACTAAAGGCGAAGGTGGCTCGAGAGGCCCACCGGGGCGCGGGTAACAACAGCAAAATCCGTCGGCGGTACGTTACCATCAATGTTACGCAACCGCTTCCGCAATACCCCTGTTAGCCAGGCCAAAATGTATCACTTTCCGTTCAAAAGGCACCCATGAATAGGTCATTTTGGCGTCCTCTGTTGTAGCGCATTGCACGAGGAATCGCCGCAGCCAACACCAGCACTTCGGTTGGCCATACTTGCCCCAGACAAAGCTACCGCTTTGGCTGGTATTATGGCTCACTCTTCATGACAACGATGGGATAGGCCGCCACTTGCCACCATCACTGCCCCTCAGGACAAACAGCAGGAGTCGATGTGTCAGCTAACAAGCTGTGCAGAGAGATCTTCGAAGGCGCCACATAATGGCATACAACGCGGTGGCACATCCCATGATATATACTTGTGTGCCCCCAACAGAGGCAAATGATGGCGGAAATACACATTTGGAGCTAGGCAATGATCCCTACCAGCCGGATCCATGATAAAGAGTGTTTTTATTGCCCATCCATTCCACGAAACATTTTCAGTTCTTGTCCCGACTCGTGATTTACAAGCGAGAATTTCGCACCAGTTGGTCTGCCAGCAAGCGGCGCAGGTGCAGGCCCACTTCTCGTAATGTGACACGCGGGCCCGGCAGGAAGAGACACATGCGACTAACAAATCAATGTGGCACGGGGGCCCGGCAGGGAAGAGATGCATTCAATGCTGGCATCCCCTGTTTTGTTAGATTGGTGAGTGGTGGTGTGGTGGTGTAGCAGTCCCCGTGCTGGCCGTAGCCGATACGTTCTCGGTGTCAGGTAGTCGCTAGCCAAACTCACCACGCCCCTCCCCTGTCCCGAAGCTGTGCCGGACCTGGATGAAAGCTACCGAAAAAGTGGAGCCACACTCCCGCCAGACACGGACTCCAGAGCAGAACGTGCTCGGGTGTGTCCCGGCATTTGCGGCAGACGAGGCAGCGTGCCGGCCCCGCTCACTGCTCGCAGGGGCTGGAGGAAGACGGCTGATGCGGTGGCGGCACACCCTGGAGAGTCCCCAGTGCCCCGCCCGCACCTGGTGAACGTTGACAATGTCTTTCCGGCTCTGGGTGAGGACCCGTGTCGGCATCCAGTCCCCCATAACGCATCTGAACACGCTGTCAGACCAGCAGCAATGCCAGACCCTGGAGGCGATGCAGTCGACGGCTCGGACGAGACCGCGGGCGTCCGCAGGTGCGTTTTCCTGTGGGAGGGCTGGAGGCCCCCTCAAGCCATCGCGTCTCCTCTTTCATTTTCAAGAAGCCCACAGTGGGCCGGAACCCACTGCAGGAAGGGGTGTCCTGACCTCTGGCCGCGATTTCGAGGTGGAAACGACGCAACAATACGCTCATCGGGGTCCGTTGGGCGCCCGCGCAGTTCGCAAGGGTCGCGAGGGGAGCCTGGGAATCTGTGCATATAACAATGATGAGCTCGAATGAGGCACCGTCCATCTCTGGCGCCGCACGGATAACAACGAGCTCGGCGCGAGTGCTGCTGCACAGTTTTTCCGCCGGGGCGGTGACCAGGTGTTCTTCTCCAGAGGGAAGTACGATTAGGGCACCTCCTCCACTGGCACTTACCTTCTCCTTGTTTTAGATTCGAGGAGGGCCATCGCTATACTGAATATTTTACCCTTAAGCTGAACAGCCGCTGTGCACAAAAAAAAACATTGTACTTTGATTACAGCATTGACCCAGTCTGTGCACCCGAAATATTTACAACTTCGGAAAGTGAACTTGATGTATTTCGAGGTGTTACACGTCAAGGGCGGCCAATCGGCTGCCATTGACGTGATCGGGATTACAATAAGAGCTTGAAGAAGTTGGATCGGTCTGTGGACATAGTGGACTTCAAGAGAGCACTATTAAGAAATCATTGGTGATCCTAGAAATGCATCCAGGACATTCTCCTATACAGAAAACGCTGTAAGCCAGACAAAGTTAAAGAAGCTGAGTGAGGATGGGCAACGCCCATATTTGCGCATATCAAGGTGATTCAGTTACGGCGTGGTCATCTCTCTTGTGTTCAAAAGAACGAGGCACAACTCAACAAGGACAACGCTTGATCTATGAAGGAATAATTTCAACTTGTTCTGTATTCAACTTGTTTGTAATAATTTGTTCTGGGCAGATCACAAGTCTCCAAAAGTACGTGATCTCATGGGATAGAGATTGATCGCAGTGAGGTTAGAATGCGTTCTTCCTAACGTCATCCGAGCTCATTTCGTTTTCTTGGTAGTCACACTTGAAATGTGATGGAATTTGATTATTAAATGTACCTTTTATGCGAAGCTGTGCTATATCTACCTCAGCCCGTCTAGATACCGACGATAGAATATTGGCCCCGGAGTGCCCACTGCTCATCATTGAGCAATAGTTATGCAGAAGCTGACCTGCATCGGTCATTTGGAGTTTTCAGGTTGCTCAGTGACCTTAGCTTGACTAAAGGGTGGTACAGAAAACACAGTGTCTGATCCCGTAGCGAGGCAACGTTTCAATCTCCCATACCAAATGCTGCCTAGACTGACTTGACTGGGCATGAAATGAACGAATCCCAGTTGATACGGTCTTCTGCCTGGTATTGGAATGAATGAAACTGCTTATTTACGGTCTTTTGCCTGCTTCCTACGCCCTTTTGCCTGATTTCATATTGACGTTTGTGACCAAAAGATGGAAGGCAAAACACGTTTGTTGAATTTTTTTAAAGATATAGTTTGTTTTGCATGAAACGACCTACATCAAAAGATGCAGCTCATTTCAACGATTCCGGTGATATCAAACTCAAACAAAAAATTGACTAGGTCCAGAGTTATGAAGAAAAACGGTTTTTTTTGCTTTTCCTGAAAAGTTAAGAAAATCGAGTTACGGTCTTTGCCTTCCCACGGCAGATCTTAACACTATTTCGACGTTTCAAGGGGGTACTCGGGAACCCCAAGAGATAACAATCCACACCCATGGCTACAGTCACATTATGGCCCAAGATCTGATTAACTTTACGCGATAGATACACCAAACAGAGGTATCACAGATACAAGACAGAGCAGTTATCTAGAATTTCCCCAAAGGAGAGGATCGCAACAGCCGCAATTTGAACAACATAAATGGGAGCGCTTTTACTCGAACCAAAGTCCTTCGCACTTGCTAAAATGAAAAAAACCGATGAGCAGCTTCCCACTATAACCGAGCCTCCTAGTCTCATTGAAATGATAGGGCCAGAAGGGGGATCAATGACTGCCCTGAATTCCAAACGAACCATTCCGTCCACTTCTCGAATCAGGGCTGGACGGAGGTGTCTTCGCCTTCATTTCCTGGCAACATGCAGCATCACACCTCAACTTTACAACACCTCCCACAATGGCGCACAGCCCCAACACCGACCTTCATGAAGCGAGCTTGCTGAGAGAAGAGTCTGACACAGGCATCAGCCAGTGCAATGGGTAGTCTCGTAGTCCACCACCAGGTGGCAGTCTTGTCGGGTTCCAGTTCGTCCAGGATCTCTTCCAACTGCCAGCCACGGAAGAAGGCGTTACCGGGGCGAATGGAGACCGGGATTTTAAAGGAAACGGCTGAAGGAGGGGGGGGGGGATAACAACTACTCCTCTATTGTTAGGTCATGAAAACAGTCCAGGTAATGCACCTACAAAAATACAAGGCACACAGGACAAGTAAGTATAGGTCGATCAGCGCGACGGCTACCAGCGAAGGACATTATAGCAGCGATATATGCGCTGGGACAATTCCTTTGCGGGGTGCCGTACTGCTGCTTCTTCTGACAGTGGTGTGGAAGTGCTTCTTAGGTGCTGCCATCTATACTGCATATAATTCAGCATAATTTTGCATAATTTTATGTATATTTGAAAGTACTTTCATTTCATTTAAGTATCGGATGCGATACAAGGCTTCGTCAAGGTTGGGATCTTTTTGACCCCCAAGGTTTTAACGAGCTGACTGGAAAACGGCGGCGCACAGCGCCACCAAACTCAGAATAGTTGTTCCTTGATCTTTTTCGCATATTCCATCTGAACTGCAATTGAATGCAATGTCGGTTCACATCACAAGCCAAGTTTAAGTGAACTCAGTTCCAAAAAAGTTTAAGCTTACACTGCTTCTAAAATTTCAGCATATCAATATGAAACCTACTGGGTATCCCAAGGGTGGCTGGGCTCAAAACTTCGCAATTAGGGATTGTTCTCATATTTGCGACAAACAAGACGGGTCAAATTCGTGGTCTACCCTTTGTGAGGCCATGGGAACACTTAGCAATGTCTTGGTTCCCTGATAGTGTCCGACACACAATATGCCGTAATCAATGAGGAGAGTTTCTGGCGTTTCTCGGCAAACAATGACTGTCACGGAAGGAAATACAGGTAAAGGATACCGAGACACTGGAGGGACATGGGAGAGTGGGACACAACGAACCAACAGTGTGACAACAGGGCAGGGCCACACTCACCAGCTCCGGGGTGGGACGGGGCCTCACTCACCAGCTCCGGGGTGGGACGGGGTCACACTCACCAGCTCCGGGGTGGGACGGGGCCACACTCACCAGCTCCGGGGAGGGACGGGGCCACACTCACCAGCTCCGGGGAGGGACGGGGCCACACTCACCAGCTCCGGGGAGGGACGGGGCCACACTCACCAGCTCCGGGGAGGGACGGGGCCACACTCACCAGCTCCGGGGAGGGACGGGGCCACACTCACCAGCTCCGGGGAGGGACGGGGCCACACTCACCAGCTCCGGGGAGGGACGGGGCCACACTCACCAGCTCCGGGGTGGGACGGGGTCACACTCACCAGCTCCGGGGAGGGACGGGGCCACACTCACCAGCTCCGGGGTGGGACGGGGCCACACTCACCAGCTCCGGGGAGGGACGGGGCCACACTCACCAGCTCCGGGGAGGGACGGGGCCACACTCACCAGCTCCGGGGAGGGACGGGGCCACACTCACCAGCTCCGGGGTGGGACGGGGCCACACTCACCAGCTCCGGGGAGGGACGGGGCCACACTCACCAGCTCCGGGGAGGGACGGGGCCACACTCACCAGCTCCGGGGTGGGACGGGGCCACACTCACCAGCTCCGGGGTGGGACGGGGCCACACTCACCAGCTCCGGGGTGGGACGGGGCCACACTCACCAGTTCCGGGGAGGGACGGGGCCACACTCACCAGCTCCGGGGTGGGACGGGGCCACACTCACCAGCTCCGGGTGGGACGGGGCCACACTCACCAGCTCCGGGGAGGGACGGGGCCACACTCACCAGCTCCGGGGTGGGACGGGGCCACACTCACCAGCTCCGGGGTGGGACGGGGCCACACTCACCAGTTCCGGGGAGGGACGGGGCCACACTCACCAGCTCCGTGGAGGGACGGGGCCACACTCACCAGCTCCGGGGAGGGACGGGGCCACACTCACCAGCTCCGGGGAGGGACGGGGGCCACACTCACCAGCTCCGGGGTGGGACGGGGCCACACTCACCAGCTCCGGGAGGGACGGGGCCACACTCACCAGCTCCGGGGTGGGACGGGGCCACACTCACCAGCTCCGGGGTGGGACGGGGCCACACTCACCAGCTCCGGGGAGGGACGGGGCCACACTCACCAGCTCCGGGGAGGGACGGGGCCACACTCACCAGCTCCGGGAGGGACGGGGCCACACTCACCAGCTCCGGGGTGGGACGGGGCCACACTCACCAGCTCCGGGGTGGGACGGGGCCACACTCACCAGCTCCGGGGTGGGACGGGGCCACACTCACCAGCTCCGGGGAGGGACGGGGCCACACTCACCAGCTCCGGGGAGGGACGGGGCCACACTCACCAGCTCCGGGGAGGGACGGGGCCACACTCACCAGCTCCGGGGAGGGACGGGGCCACACTCACCAGCTCCGGGGAGGGACGGGGCCACACTCACCAGCTCCGGGGAGGGACGGGGCCACCACTCACCAGCTCCGGGGTGGGACGGGGCCACACTCACCAGCTCCGGGGTGGGACGGGGCCACACTCACCAGCTCCGGGAGGGACGGGGCCACACTCACCAGCTCCGGGGTGGGACGGGGCCACCACTCACCAGCTCAGTGGTGGGACGGGGCCTCACCCACCAGCCCCGGGAGGGACGACACACCCACCAGCTCAGTGGTGGGACGGGGCCACACTCACCAGCTCTGCTTTGGGACACGCCTCCGCCAGCCGCTGCACTGCCATCGACCCCAATTTGGTCGTCAGCAGCGGCAGCAGGCGACCGCTGAAGTACTTCCGCTGAAGCCGGCAGAAGTTGGATTCGTCGCACACCGCCAGCGTCGTCTCCAGCGCCCTCAGCCGGGGCCCGTCGTAGAAGACCTCCGGGACCGGATCCGACTCCTGCGCCGGCGCTGAGTCGCCGAACCCCAACTTAGAGAGACGCTTCACGAGCTTGTGAACGAGTCTCTCCATGGAGCGCGCGTGCAGTAGCCGCAGCAGCAGCTGCACCAGTATCGAGAAGTTGGGGTCTGAGAGGCCGTCTGCCGGGTGGACGAACGGGCCGTTCAAGAGGCGGAAACAGCGGACACGGCTATACAAATGGCGATAGTGTACCATGTGGGTGCACAACCATTAGAGTTTAGGCAGGTGATGCCAGGACCGCGGATAAGACCCAGAGCACCAAACCAGACCAGTGCAGACCTGTCATAGAAAAGTTCTTCCATGATGGGCTTGGAACTGAATAGAACCACCAGACATGAGAAATAATGCACTATATGAGGATTATAATCCAATAATGAGGATTATTGGATTCGGTTCCCAGTCTAGCAGTAATCTAGCCAAGAGACAGGGTCGGCATCAACACTCAGGCGACTCCGTATACGGATATTGTTTCAGATATTCATCAGATCTCGTAACATATCTAATCCCTTAATACAACGTTGCAAATATTTCGCTGACAAACATATCTCTGCACAATCCAAAAACGAACACCGGGAGCATCTTTAATGTAGAAATTACCCCCAGTCGATCCGAGGGCAAAAAAATCCCAAAGTGACACCCACCGGTAAAATTCTACCCAATAACTTCGGTCTCCCTTCACATTATCTCACCTCTGAGGTGGCCGCAGTTTTTCACCGCCTTGGTCATCTGAACGAGTTTGCCTATAAGCGTGATCGGCGACCTGTCTATACTGAGTTTGACCTCCTCCTCACTACTGTCCCGCCACCGCTGCTCTTGACTGCTGCGGCTGCGGCCCAGCTGGGGGAACCGAAAGCCGGCCAGACACTCCAGACAGGTGCGGAGCACGTGCGAGCCGTACACGTGCAGTGTCAGGGGCACCAGGTCGGCCATCAGGGCGTCCGCTGCCTGAATCAGCATCCACTCCAGATCCGAGGAGCGCACCGAGCCCGCCTGACGGCACAACAACGGCACGGTGAAGGAGCCGACAGAGCCCGCCTGACGGCATGGGAAAGGAGCGGACAGAGCCCGCCTGACAGTACGGTGAAAAAGCGGACAGAGCCTGCCGGAGCGGACAGAGGGCAGCTGACAGTACGGTGAAGGAGCGGACAGAGCCTGCCTGACGGCACGGTGAAGGAGCGGACAGGGCCAGCCGGAGCGGACAGGGTCCGCCTGACGGCACAACAGAGGCACGGTGAAAGGGTGGACAGAGCCCGCCTGACGGCACGGTGAAGGAGCGGACAGAGCCCGCCTGACAGTACGGTGAAGGAGCGGACAGAGCCCGCCTGACGGCACGGTGAAGGAGCGGACAGAGCCTGCCTGACAGTACGGTGAAGGAGCGGACAGAGCCCGCCTGACGGCACGGTGAAGGAGCGGACAGAGCCTGCCTGACAGTACGGTGAAGGAGCGGACAGAGCCCGCCTGACGGCACGGTGAAGGAGCGAACAGAGGCCGGCTGACGGCACGGTGAAGGAGCGGACAGATCTGCACGTTTTTCCAAGTAGTTCGATAACAGACAAAATATGAGGGTGGGGTTCAACGTAGTTTGCAACGTGAAATTTGATAGGGATGGTTTGAACAGAAACACCACATGTAACAAAACCGTGAATTATTTCATATGCATAACTTAATAACAGCCCAGCCGTCAGTTTACAAATTGACCCTGAGCAAAAAAGAGCCAGAGGTACGAACAGGTCCTCTGATTACGGAATATGCCATGCCTCAAACCATTTCTTAGACTCGCCACTGGAAAGCCAGACTGGTGCAGAGACAAAACAAAACAGCATAAGGTGGCAACAAGAGCCCAACAGCCAGGCGCACTGAAAAGCGTTACTGAGCGAAACATCACAAATAAATCAGGTAAGGCAACGAGTTTAATTCCTCGGAATGATACTTCGTTCTCCGTTTTCCCTGACTGATACCAATGCTATATAATGACAAGGAAGCAATCTAGCAGATTGGCACGTAAACCCCAAAGTTAGCTTCCAGAGACTCAAGGTGACAACAGCATCAAGAAAAGGTGATATTTAACTGTTGCAAAAAAAAACTGCTACCGTAACGCCGCCGGTACTTTTCCAAATGAAAGAGGCAGCAGCATGCATGCCAAACCAGACCAACACAAAAACCAGCCAACCCACCAGAAAAGGTCTCGCCCCTCCGTTGGTTAGCTTGCGCATGCGTCCTGCCCCACACCGACCACAATCATGCAGATTAAGCTCAACATCGAAAATAGCCGATGGCCAAATTGTTTACGTATCTCTGAAAAAGACGAGCTGTCAGTGGTGCTGCCATCTAGGCACCCCGGCGGTGAAGCAATATGACCACTGCAAGGCTAGCAGATTCCGTGCGATGATACAAAAATCAATATATTATACACAAATACACCACTAAAAACCGTCCAGCACACGGCAATCCTCGCCCGTTAATGCATCCTACTCACCTGCTCTCTCCATCATGCATACCGGCCTGCTCTCTCCATCATGCATACTGGCCTGCTCTCTCCCTTATGCACATGCGCCTGTCTTCTCCCACAAAAACACCGGTCATCTCCTGAATACATACCTTCCTGCCTCCTCCTGCATACCTGCTCGCAGCACGCCAACCTCCCCCTCGCTGCATACACACATCCCCGCCCTTTGCCGGACATGCACATCCCCGCCCTTTGCCGGACATACACATGCAGGTTATTTGCTGGGTAAACACATGCCCGCCCCCACTGCATACACGCATGCCTGCCCCCACTGCCTACGCACATGTCTGCCCTGTAGTATATATACACATGCCTGCCCTGTAGTGTATATACACATGCCCGCCCCCACTGCATACACTCATGCCTGCCCCCACTGCCTACGCACATGTCTGCCCTGTAGTATATATACACATGCCTGCCCTGTAGTGTATATGCACATGCCCGCCCCCACTGCATACACTCATGCCTGCCCCCACTGCCTACGCACATGTCTGCCCTGTAGTATATATACACATGCCTGCCCTGTAGTGTATATGCACATGCCCGCCCCCACTGCATACACTCATGCCTGCCCCCACTGCCTACGCACATGTCTGCCCTGTAGTATATATACACATGCCTGCCCTGTAGTGTATATACACATGCCCGCCCCCACTGCATACACTCATGCCTGCCCCCACTGCCTACGCACATGTCTGCCCTGTAGTATATATACACATGCCTGCCCTGTAGTGTATATACAATGCCCGCCCCACTCATCATGCCGCCCCACCCACGCCATGTCGCCCTTAGTATATATACAACCTTATTATATACAATGCCGCTATATATCCTAAACCATATAACCCCACCCCCCACGAATCCATATAACACATGTACACACAATGTCTGCGAATACACATGCCTGTGTGTATATAACATGCCCACGCATACATCATCCTGCCCCACCCTACAATGTTGCCTGTAGTATATATACACATCCTGCCCTGTAGTGTATATACACATGCCGCCCCACTGCATACACTCATGCCTGCCCCACGCCACCAATGTGCAGTATATATACCGATGAGCCCCAATGGCCACGAAAGCCAGAATACAATCCACGCATACAATGCCGCACGAAGAATATTAGCAACATGACAATGTTGCTAGTAATATCACTGCCGATATACAACCAATCCGCCACATGTGCCAATTCACATGCGTTATCATGCCCCCCAAAATGTAGCCCAGTTGCCGTATATACATGGCCCGATACATCCACGACAACAAATGTTCCCGGATATACCCCATATTGGCCAAATGTCAAAAAACAAAATGATCCTGCAACAATGTGCGATCAACAAACAATGCAAACACCGCACGCACAATGTTGCAGTATATATCCTATATACAATGCCCCACCATACTATCGCCCCACCACACATTCCCGTAGTATATATACACATCTGCCGTAGTGTATATCAATGCCCCCCACTGCATACACCATGCCTGCCCCGCCACATTCTGCCCTGGATAAAACATCTGCCTAAACACATGCCCCCCATCATACACTCATCCTGCCCCACTCCTACGCACATGTCTGCCCTGTAGTATATATACAATGCCTCCCTGAGTGTATATACACATGCCGCCCCCACTGCATACACTCATGCCTGCCCCACCTACGCACATGTCTGCCCTGAGTATATATACACATCCTGCCCAGTGTATATATGCCCCCACTCATCACTCATGCCTGCCCCCACTCCACGCACAGTTGCCCTAGTATATATACACATGCCTGCCCTGTAGTGTATATACACATGCCCGCCCCCACTGCATACACTCATGCCTGCCCCCACTGCCTACGCACATGTCTGCCCTGTAGTATATATACACATGCCTGCCCTGTAGTGTATATACACATGCCCGCCCCCCACTGCATACACTCATGCCTGCCCCCACTGCCTACGCACATGTCTGCCCTGTAGTATATATACACATGCCTGCCCTGTAGTGTATATACACATGCCCGCCCCCACTGCATACACTCATGCCTGCCCCCACTGCCTACGCACATGTCTGCCCCGTGAGTATATATACACATGCCTTCCCTATAATACCCATGCCTGCCCTGGGTACACACATGCCAGCCTCCACTGCAGACACAGATGCCTGCCCCGCAGACACACATGCCTGCCCTGCGTATACACATGCCAGCCTCCGCTGCAGACATATATGCCTGCCCCGCAGACACAGATGCTACCTGCTCGGTAACTCACCTGCAGTCTGAGGGTAGCGCTGAGCAGCAGTGCCTGCAGCACGTGACAGGCGAACGGGTCCCTGCAGAGGTCCGACAGCTGAGGCTGCAGCTTGGCGGCGAAAGCCAACAGGGTGGAGTCGTCTATCTCGGCCAGCATCTGCTCCATCACCTGCGAGCTCAGACTGTTCCGCACCAGCGCTGTTTCCATCCCGTTCGTTTGTGAGAACACGTTGTGGATGAACAGATCTGCGGAGGTGGATAGGGTGTCAGGGGAGGACTCGGTGGGAGGGCTGTTTCCCTTCAAAGTCCATCGTTGAGAAACAGACCAGCTTGAATTCACGTTAGTTTTTAATACAAAGTGGAGTAAGTGTTTTTGTAATAATCAGGCTGCTTACGGTGTTTTTTTATCTGGGAAGAATATCAACTTTTACAAATGATTAATGGTGAGAAAATGCTAACTTTTACAATATAATGTTCTACAGAAAAGGTCGAGATTTTCGCCGGCCCATCTTCAATCAAAACCATACACGTACATTGTCACTATAGGCAACATAAAGCATACAGGATCCTTAACAAGCCCCGGCCGATCGGTGTGGACAAAATTACGCATAGGGACACTGAGCCCCGAACCCGAGACCTCCGACGGCGCGTTCTAAATTACGCCCAGACGGCACGGGCTCGGAGCTCAGCAAACGTCCACCGGCCGGGTGCGTACAAAAATATATAACTATAAAGATAAATGCTTGAGCGGTATTTCAAGCCGCTTTCGCTCGAGGACTGGCGGACTTTCCAAATTTGCGGAACACTTACTCAGACAAACAATAACACTGATATAATAACAAGATATAAATGCAATCACCTTTAGCAAATAATGTCACAGAATGGGTAGAACTGCTACAGAACCAAACATAGTGAGCAAATCCATACTGAAAACATGTGTGCAAATAAAAAGACAAACTTTTACTAACTATTCACGCATAGTGTCCAAAAATTCAAATATTTACCAAGCCCAAGCATCTTGAACAATGACAGCGATTCGGGTGAGTGTCCCTTAAGCCTTCAAAACATACGGTTAAAAAATAAAGTGATATTTGTGACTCCTGCACTCTCATTGTACTTAAAACAGTACCCTTCAGATTAAAAAAATCAAATTACCTTGGGTAACACAAATGCAGGTTTAAAGTTTGCAAAATAAATAATAACCACCTTCCAAAATAACCACCTTCCAAAACATCACAAACTGTGTGCTGAAAGCAAAGAACCAGGACATCACAGATTTAGGTACCAAACATAAACAACTCACCCCTGTCTGCAGTGTCTTCAAAGGGCTGGCGTAGTTTCTCCTTGACATGAATGAAAAACTCCAATGTTTCTTTGGGAATCTGCTCCCCTTTAATTGCATCCCACTTCACGAAAAACTCGGCCTTTGTCGTATCCCATGCGGCAGGCTTCTTCCTTTTGACCCCTTTGCTGGAGGCCATGCTTGCTATTTGCCCTCCTTTTATTCTGTAAGATACAGCATTGTCAGTACTTCTTCGTTATAGTGCAATATATAACTAATATTCTCCAGAAAGTAAACTAAGACAGCAAAGGTGTTCTCACATTGGGCCAGTATGCAAAGTATGGCAGCAGGCCAGATGAGTCACACCAGCAATCTAGAATTATCACACAAATTAGCACCACCAGCCACCTAAAATTCGCACCAATCCACATTAAGCCAGGGAAAAATGCACCCATCCCTACCAACACAATTCAACACCACCCTGTATCGTTACAAACTTTCACCCACCCCTCACATCCTACTGAACGTTGTCACCTTACCACCACTGCTTACTGTTTTTCAGCTTCCCTGCACCTTACTCACCCATTCAGGTTCAACCTTCAACCAACAACAGTTAACAATACAGTGTTGTTTTATTTCGGCGGAGTTGTGACAAGAGTTGACGAATACTAAGGCTGTGTTCTTTGAAATATTCCCATGCGAAATCCGGGGGGTGACATCATTATTTTCCCTGGATTCTGGCTGTGGAACGTTCTTGAACGAGGCCGGAATGCGGCGTAAATGGCGAGGTGCGACAGCTTCATTGTTTATTTTGACATGTGCCTGCACAAATGTCTAATTAACATTCATTTAGGTATTATTTTAAGATGCTGATTATCCACGAACTTTCTGCTATGAACTCCATCCATAGGCGCCACCATCTAGAGCGGGACTGCTTTTTCGATTCCGAGCGTTCCACGGGGAATGACGGGAATATTTAACGCGGAATTCCAGGCAAAGTTTCAAAGAACGGCTGTGACGTCACATTTCGCGGAATCCTGAGTCGGAATATTTCAAAGAACGCACCCTGAACCCCATTTCCCCTCTTAATACAACTGTTTACTAGAATATTTGAAGGATATCTTGCCCACTACCGTAATCAAGCTGCTTTAATTACGACTGCACCTGTATCACAGAGCACAACACACTGTATCTTATTCATCAGACCCCGCAGCGTGGTAAGGTTGGGGCCACAGCAATTTTAAGCAGAACCTTGATAATTATCGCTGAAAGCTTTTGTTCATGCAAAGCATTATTTCTACCGAAAGCCACTACAGATGATAAAAACCCTTTAAAACTGCTGGCTTTTTTATTTGGGCCATCCACACTCCTCAAATTTACCCGTCAGTATGCAGAACTTGTTTCTAAAACCTTCCAGTTTGCGTAGACTCTGGCACACTTAACTTAATCGGCGTAATTGCTTTGAGGGCTGCTTATTTTTAGTTAGTTTTTTCCTCGTCCCACATGATTTTGTTGCTTTTCAATGTCCTCTCCCTCGCACCATTCTCGGAAATTCGCACCAGGGTAGTAAAATTCGCACCACTTGCTCCTGTTTCGAAAGCCACTCACACTGACGAGATCTCGTTGAAAATGCCATACTATGCACAATGGTCTATGGGCGCAGACTGATCAACTGGTGCAAGGCAGAGACATTTTACATTTTAGTCCGGGGCAACAGGGGTGAAATATAAGGGTCGTTAAAAAAACATTTTTTTTTACTTTTCAGACTCGAACTCACTTTTTCCCATTATATATTCAATTCTGATTTCAATGAGCCACATTCCAAGCATCTACGACAACGGGAAAGATTGCCTCAAAACGGTTAAAGATTTCATGTTTCAGGCGCGATTGGCCGCCCGGCGTTGCAGTCTCCCCTTGTTAAATTGGGATGAAAGGGGTGCATAACCTACCAGTAAACACAGCCTGGCATGTGCGTGCGTATAAGAGCGGTAGATGGGATTTAACATGTAGGCATTTACTTGTCAGATGTATTTTCAGCGCAATACAAAAACATGTTATTCCACAAAAGACCTGAAATTAAGTGGTTCAGCACCTCAGTACTCTAAATCCCGACAGAACAGGAATGCCTTCCGGAGGCGAACCTTTCTCTGGTAACATTCGTTGGAGAACGTCGTTAGGGCAGGTGCTTCTCCCTATTCTCCTGCGAACTATTTAAGAGCTCTGATACTGCTAGAAGACCCTGCTGCATATTTTTACCCTTTGGATGGCTCACGAAATCTTCCACCAGTTTCACACCATGCTGTGGGATCGTTCACCACAGTAAGTTCTGGAATACCTTGAAACAGGAGAAGCTATACCAGTCACCAGCTTCTTAATGGAACCATTTCTGGTCAGAATATTTCAGATTCAGGCAATCGAATACCAGCCAGCTGTCAGGAGTGACAAGCTGGCTGAGGCTTCGTAGCCAAGCTGGCTGAGGCTTTGTACCGAGCATTCACCGAGCTCTTCATAGCCTCTATCGGAAGCTTAAGCCTACCCTAATCAAATGTGAATTGTTTGCTGTTTTGGCCAATTGTTGTGCGACTGGCTCCTTACCTCCAAGATGGTGGTTCTCACCAGCGTGACATAATATAACTTTCTGTGCACAGATACCACAGCTGATGGCAAATTGACTTCAACACATTCAGGGCAATTGTATATTAACTTATGAAAGCACTGCACTGCATTTCATGGATAGCATTGAGGCTCATAGAAGACTCTAAAGCTGACTATCCGCGACAGAGGAACCCAAATGCATGGTTTAGAACCACTTACAAGGAAAGCCGCTACCTCTTTCGGGGCCTGAATGGCTCAGTTGGTTAGCGCTTGCGCTCGGCTCGGCCAATGGCATTCTGTATGTGCTGGGTGTCGTGGGTTCGAACCCACCCAGAGGCAGAATCTGGTGCCCCGCTGTAGCCCAATATAATTATTTCCCTCTCGCCTCTGATGCCATATGACCTGAGCAGTTGATGCGTTGTTTAACCCCAAAAATTTTAATATTCAGTCTTTAAGTAGGGGAGAGTGGGGAGAGTTGTATCATGGACAAGTTGTATCAGAGCGATTTTTTCCAAAACTATTCAAGAGATAGCGCTCCCGACACGACCAGATGATGCGGCAAGCGGTCCGCCATCTTTCTTTATACTGCCGTCTACTTGGTTTGGCGCGTTTCGCGGTGAGTGCAGAAAATGTGTTTTCGGGGTGTCATTCTGTAAAATTTCGTCGTAAGGAAATGTGTGTTTTTGACATTCAGATGATCACGAATTGGAAGGATCGCTGTAGCAGTGGTAAGGGTAGATTCTAAGGCTTCGTGTGTGAGAAGGATTTTCTCGGCTGGCCACTGGTTGTTGAGCACGAGGACGTTTTTTCCGATGTAAGAGGGTGGTACATGTTGTATTAAGGCCAGGTGGGGTATGTTGTAACAGTGATACAACTCACCCCAATGTTCATGTAGCTCATTAGGGGTGTCGCCACAGATTCGTTTTTGCCAAAAACACTACATTGTCACATCTAGCCACAACGAAAAATAAGGTAAAATATTTTTATGCAAACAGTGCGGGTCAGGATAAGTGCAAGACGGACCAAGCTGATGGAATGAAAGCAAAAGCAAAAATTAAAGTCTAACAAGTCCAGTGGCGAATCTAGGATTTCGTTAGGGGACAGGCTTTGAGGGGGCGGGGCGCCGAACCTGGGGGCGCGGAATATGAGGGGCTCCAATTTACCAGCCAATAGGCGGCCAGTGTCGAAGAAAAAATGCGTTTAAAAACGTATTTGTAAATGTTTATTTTCATGAAAGCTACCTTTCAGTGAAACATGTTCACGTTTACCATCAAACATATTTCGGGCCGGCAAGGTTTCGCCCAGAACGTAATGACTGGTACATTGGTAGAAGAAGCTGGACGCCCCCACTGATGCTAACTGAAGCACCATGAGCAAAGAATACAGCTAACTTCGATCTGGAAGAAAACTGAGGTGTCGTAACGACCACATCCACATATCATAGTGGTCTTGGCTAACGCTGGGTCCCCACAGAAACCCCAATTGACGCTACAATAAGCGCAATTAACAATGAATACAGTGAACTTTGTTGAACTTAAGTCATGGCGAAAGCTAAGGTGCCGTATCGACCACCTCCACATATCACAGTTGTTTTGACTAACGCTGAGTCCCTACTGAAATCTCCCATTAACGCTAACCTAAGCATCAGAGGCCGAAGGGCCTCTGCGGGCCTGGGCCTCTGAGTTTTTGGTGGCTGCTCTGAGCTGATATTGAGTCCCCTCAGTTGAGCTGGGACCGTTTTAGATAACCAGGCCCTCACACTGAACTTGAATGTGTCGCCACTGGAGCCTTCTGAGCTTTTCGGGGTCCCTTAATTGGTGTAGGCCCCCCTCAACAGATCCTGCGCCCTCTGAGTTAATTGTTAGCTATCTGAGAGCGAGTTTTCAGGTTGCCCCCCTGGGCTGTTCTGGGACTGTGAAAGAGTATTGCACAGGAGCTCACTGGCTTGGCCTTAGATCCTTCACTGCTTTGGGCCCCCTAAGCTAAAAATAACCCTGTAGGTGAAATTATTGTGGCAGCCATGAGCTGGTGTAGGGCCCGTGATAGGATTTACTTAAGGGGCCTCTGGTTTGATCATAGGGCCCCTAGCTGGATTATTCTCCCCTGAGCTGGCAAGGGTCCCCCTGGGTTGGTATCGTGTTCGTTTAACTGGTATAGACCCTTTCAGCTTTTATGGGGCCCGTTGTGCGTATCTGGGCCCCATGAGTTCGTCGAGACACCCAGCTAGTCTGGCCATCTTAGTTTGTATGGGCCTCCTGAGCTGTTTTGGGCCCCCTCAGCGTGTCTAGGCCCCATGAGTTGAAGGTTGGCCCCCTGGGCTAATTTTGGCCCCCTGAGCTTGTTTAGGACCCGTTTAAATGGGTAGGCACCCCACGCTGCCTATACAGCTCATTAGGGATGTCGCCACAGATTCATTTTTTCCAAAAAAACACTATATCATCACAGGTAGCCACAACGAAAAAATAGGTAAAAATATATTTTCTGCAAAAAGTGCGGGCCAGGATAAGTACAAGACAGGCCGCGCTGAGGGAATGAAAGCAAAAACAAAAATTAAAGTCTAACAAGTCCCGAGAAGTTATGGCCTCATCCCCACCTTCGCTTCACAAATTCGAGGGACACCCCTACTTGCCCCCCCCCCGCCTCCTACTTCCCACGTCCATGCAATTCATCCGTATCGCTGATACAACCCTTCCCGTAACTATTGTGAGATAATTACTTAGTAAGTCCATAACTAATACGTTTAGGGTTTTCAGATTGAACAGTTGCAGATTGAACAGACTTTAGCCCTGGCTTAAGTCTGCTGGTACCTAGTCAAGAATTTGCCCGTTTCGACGCATTGTGTTGGCTTCCTTTTTCCAAACGGGTCACTTTTACACTTGGACGGTTGATGTTTCGTTTGCGCTTTTTGTTGCCATGAATTTCGTACTGTATTGGCCATAGTCAGGTTCAATAAAATGCAAGTTAAGTTTATAATTAAATTCTAAATTCGTTGTAGGTTGTTCCCACGGCCATGATCGGTAGCAGGCACAGTCTCCAAAACGTGACACACTGTTACAACTTAACCCACCATGTGATACAACTCACCCAACCGGTGGGGTAAGTTGTATCAAGTGAAAAGGTCCATTCGCCGGGCAGTAGGAGACAAACCAGTAAAGATTAAGAAAAAATATATCGGCAAAAGGAAGCCAAAGGATGCAGCTACGAGATGGTATTGAAACCACGGGGCCATCCCAAGTAGTTACGAAATTAATGAACCTGGAGTAAAAACTGATACAACCCACCCCACCCTCCCCTATCTTCTGGAATGATGAACGGAATCTGACTCAGTAGAAGCACTCACTTCATGCCATAAATGTCCTATATTCCATGAATATGGCTCGCTGGTGGGCTCCGGGTCTTCTAAACATACATTTGTTGGAGACAACCTCTCCTGACAGCCACAGGTAAACCAGCTAGCGCAATTCGTGATTATCTTCTCAAGGACAATAGAGCTGGCATGTCTTCCAGAACCAAAGCACTAGCCGGGCCTGATGGTCCAGGAACCTTCCCTGATAGATCTTCCAATAAAAATACTCCGGTATTGTGTAGAGGTACTGAAGTCAATATGCAAACGCAACTGTTATTTGTGACCAGAAAGTTATAAGCTGCCTCGCAAATAAGAATCACAATGCTGGAGGTAGAAAGGCATTGACACAGTACCTGGCCTAAACAGCAAAATCCACCTTTCAGTTGGGTACGCTAAAGTTTCCGACAGATGCTATGAAGAGCTCGGCTCAATACCAAGCCAATTTGTCATTCCTGAAAGCTGGCTGGTATTCGATTGCCTGAATCTGAAATATTCTGACATCAAATGGCTCCATTGAGAAGCTGGTGACTGGTATAGCTTCCCCTGTTTCAAGGTATTCCAGAACTCACGGTCGTGAACGGTCCCACAGAACGTGGTGTGAAGCTGGTGGAAGATTTCGTGAGCCATCCAGAGGGTAAAAATATGCAGCAGGGTCTTCTTCTAGCAGTATCAGAGCTCTTAAATAGTTCGCAAGAGAATAGGGAGAAGCACATGCCCCAACGAAGTTCTCCAACGAATGTTACCAGACAAAGGTTCGCCTCCGGAAGGCATTCCTGTTCAGTCGGGATTTAGAGTACTAGGGTGTTGAACCATTTAATTTCAGGTCTTTTGTGGAATATCGTTTATTTGTATTGCCCTGCAAATACATCTGACAAGTAGAGGCCTGCATGGTAAATCCCATCTACCGCTCTTATACGCACGCACATGCCACTGTCTTTACTGGTAGGTTATGCACCCCTTTCATCCCAATTTAACAAGGGGAGACTGCGACGCCGGGCGGCCAATCGCGCCTATAACATGAAATATTTAACCGTTTTGAGGCGATCTTTCCCGTTGTCGTAGATGCTTGTAATGTGGCTCATTGAAATCAGAATGGAATACATATTGGGAAAAAAGTGGGTTCGAGTCTAAAAAGCAAAAATTGTTTTTTTAACGACCATAGTGAAATCTGTTTTGAAAGAAACATGTTGCATTTTCAGCATAATTCCATTTGTTAACAAAATATCTTGTTTATCTATAAGTCAGAACTTAAGTAAAAGGTATCTTGAGTCAGAACTGCACACAATAAAAGCAGCAGGAAACCAAGTGCTACTCAATGTGGTGTTTTACCCAGGGTTTCTCTCAGCAGGTAGGTACCAGCAATACACTGGTAGAAGCATAAGCCAGTCTGCAGAATGTGGCAGATTTCAATGAGATCTCGTTGGGGCAGCCTCGGGGCAGACTTATCGATTCGGGGCAGCTTTTGGCTGAGATTGGGGCAGAGGGGGGCGCTTGGCAACTGGTACTTATGGCATCAATCAGTCCAGGTAACCACCGAGGGAAGAATAAAAAAAAGAAAAAAAGAAATGACAATCATCAGTTAAACTTGCGCTTGAAAAACCAATTTGTCTCAAAAGAGTCATATTTGTCATCAAGCAAAATATGGCTTAAGTTACTCAATGAAGTAAATTTATCATTGATGTAAAGTTCCTGGAAGTGAATATGAAAACCAGGCAATGGGCACCTTTTAAAAGCTGAATTTATTATTTTCTAAATTTGTAATCCAAACTTAATTTTAGCTACATAAAACTATTTTAAAACTCAAATTGAAATTTTCCTGTGTGTAGTTTTTTGCATTTCCTTCGCTATGTTTTGATTGCCAAAGGCCGGGAAATCATGCCAGCCCCCTGCCGAGAACGAATGCCGGTCTGTGATGTGACATCACACAGGCGTAAAGGGATCTTTCTTCACTTGGGTCTCATGAAAATATTTCAAATTTTGTAATGATTTCATGCAAATGTGAGAAAACAAAAGGGAAAAATGCTTTAGCTGTGGAAAAATTATTATTTTTGTAAATAGTTGTCAATTGAAATATTCTTAAAAGTATTGATTGCTATGGCTTGAAAGAAGGGGCAAATGATGTCACTAGGGGAAAAACTTTGCTTGTAAATATACATTTGAATAAAGGTATCTTTAAAATTGAGCATCATGAATGTAAGATAGCTGCTGTATGTGAGTTTCTATTGCTTTGGTACGTGGAGGATTGTGAGTATGTCATGGTAGTCAGGTTCAATGCACAGTTTTATTTTATTTCTGGGTGTTTCGTTTAAAATGGAGTAGATAAAACTTGTATCGGTAAAAATTACCTCCCATTGGAGGAGTCTGCACCAGCCACCCAATTTCTGCCCCGATTGGAGCAGGTTTTGGGCTGCTCCAAGCGCCTCGTCTATTCGCCTGCTACATTCTGCACCAGTCTGCAAAGTATGGCAGCAGGCCAGACGAGCCGCACCAGCTATCTAAAATTCTCACACCGCCAGCCACCAAAAATTTGCACCAACCTGTCATATTACCAGGGAAAAACGTGCCCATCCTCCCCACACAATGCAATACTGTCTCTTATTAGTTAGTTAGTTAAGGACTTTTTCTAAGGCCCCCTCCTGTGTCTTTATAACCATTCAGTCATTATTTGTTTGGCTTTCAGTTGTCACCTTCCTTGCACCAGTCTCACAAATTCGCACCAGGTTGATAAAATTGGCACCACTTGCTCCTGTCTCCAAAGACTCGCACAGACAAGATCTCGTCGAAAATGCCATACTTTGCACACTGGGTCCTGCAGACTGGAGCATAAGCATGGTCCAGTGAATTCCAAAAGGGCAGCATACAGCAATTTCTGAGGCTCTGCCTAGTTACTGCACATGCTCAAACTTTGACTCACTTTTTTGGGGGTCAGTAGTGAGAGAGGCATGGGCTATGCCACTTCCATCATCCATACATGTATGCCAGTGTGCAAAGTATGGCATTTTCCATGAGATCTCGTTGGTGTGAGTGCCCTTGGAGACAGGAGCGAGTGGTGTGAATTTACATCCATACATATATTGTACACTGGTACACATGGGATAGAACCAAAAACACAGAAATGAGATGAGGCATGGCGACAAAGCCCAAATGAGGGAGTGATGAAGACGTGAGTGTAAAAACATAAGGGTCACCAATGTCAGATCGCAATGTGGCCAACATGTTTCGATGCTGCGATGGCAAGGAAGGGGGCAGCGACAGTCCCAGATGGTTCCGCCAACCTGGTGCGAATTTTACCAACCTGGTGCGAATTTGTGAGACTGGTGCAAGGAAGGTGACACTGAAAAACAAACAAATAATGGCTATATAATTATAAAGACACAGGAGGGGGCCTTATGAAGTCCTTAACTAACTAATAAGAGAGGTAGCATTGCATCATGTGGGCAGGAACGGGAGTTTTTCTCCCTGGTATAAAACAGATTGGTGCAAATTTTTGGTGGCTGGCAGTGCGAGAATTTTAGATGGCTGGTGCGACTCGTCTGGCCTGCTGCCATACTTTGCAGACTGGTATGTATGGGAAAACCTCACACCAGACCCCATATTTGCTTTTAGTGAGTCACAGCTTGAGTATGTGCAGTAATTCGGCAGAGCCAGCAGAGCCCTAGCAATTTCAGTCCATTATACTTTTGGAATTAAGTGGTCTGTCTATAAGTTGGTTAAACCAGGGTACTGGGTTAAACTGCTTATATATACAATATCACATTCGAAGATACATATGTTGGTAATTAATTACTCATTGTTTGCTGAGATATGAAAAAGAAGTACACAGCCACCTAGATATAAAAATACCTAAGCACATACGGCACTCTTGCAACAATTACGTTTTACGAAGAAACCAGTACCACCCCCAAGTAAGAGAATAAAAAAGCGGGCAAAAATAAAACACCAACAACCAAACGCACGTCTTTGATGATTCGAATCGTTTGTATCCTTGATCTGGAACACTTTTGTCGCGCCAAAAAAGCCGCAGCCCAACTAAATATAGTAGAAACCGTTAGAATTGCCAGGTTTCTTGAAGATCTAGCAACAAAATGACAAACTAATACGACTAGGAGCTCGAGATCTCATCCATAAAAGCGGGCATGGTCTTTTATAATCCGACCATGCCCCCCAATAAGGGGGCATGGTCGGAGTGCCCCCCCTGCGTCCGCCAATGCTCACGTATATGACTAAGACTGTTTATTCTCAAAGAAGCGAACGATACACGGAAGATAAAAGATGCTGACAGCAAACCTGGGTAGTAGATTCCATCAGATACCTATTTGTTTTACACATACACTCATCGCTCACATTGTGTAGCCTCTTTCTCCCTTGATCTAAGGTGTACCGGGATGTGTACACAGAGTACGTTTTTGGCGTTAACACGCACATTGACGGGGGCGGGTACCCGCCCCTCGGGCTTTTTGAAGGTAGCATAAAAACGGCCGCGCCGTGCGCCGCTGTACAGGGTGGCGCAGAAAAACTTCCCGATTGAATTTTTTACATATCTCCTTTATTTTTTTAAATACACTAACCCTCTTTTGTACACATGTTCTACGATGTCCACAGAACCTTGCACGACCACTAAGTTTCGATATGGCCTCCTTTTGCCTTCACCACGGCCTCAAGACGTGCCTTCACAGAAAGGCACGAGCGCCGCACGACATCCTCACTCAGGTTGGACCATGCGGTCTCAAGGGCCAGCTTCAGGTTGGTGGTACTGCTGTGTGGCGCAGCACAGACATCCTTCTCCAGGATGGACAAGATAGCGAAGTCCATGGGGCTGGTATCTGGACTTGAGGGGGGCCACATGTCCTTGTCCCAAAATCCCTTCAGGGGGTCTTGCACCACTGCTGGGTGACTTTGGACGTGTGTGACGGTGCACCGTCCTGTGTAAATACGTATCCACCAGGAAATGAGGCATTGGTCCACGGCAGAAGGTTCTCCTTCAACAAATCCACGTAAACTTGGGTATTGACCTTGACACCATCATCAATGAACACCAAAGGAGATTTTGATCCATCAGACCCCACAGCGGCCCAGACCATGACCCCTGCGGGCTTCTGTCGTCGATGGATGGTTCGTTCCGCCGGATCGATGCTAGAACAGCTTGCTGCCAAGACCCGGTCGTTGTGTGAGTTCACTTTCGGTTCAACAGTGAATATTTTTTCATCAGACCATATGAAGACCTTGTCACCGGCGCTTCGCATTTCCTCCAGCATCTTCATAGCCCTGCTGCACCGTTTGATCTTGGAGGCTTCTGAAATTAGGTGACTACGTCGGATTTTGAATGCTTTGAGTCCTAGGTCATCTCTTACCACCCTACCAACCGTTCTTCTTGAAACCTGGAGGTCTTTAGCCATCTTCCGCATGCTTCTTCGAGGATTTCGAGACACTTGCTTGCCGATGATGTCAACAAGTCTTTTGCTGCGGACATCGCGTTTTCTACCCGATCCTGGCTTCCTAGAAACAGCACCTGTCTCATTAAAACGTTGAATCACGTTAAAGACGGTTTTTGGGTCAACGCCGACCTGTTTCGCAATCGCCTTGTTGCTGTGACCGGTGCGTTTTAGGACCACAATTTGCTGTCTCTTTTCAAAACTCGTCATATCTAGAGCAAAATTCTGCAGTAAAGCAAATAGCTGTTACAGCACATGGTCACAAAATTCAAGGAAAGGCACACAAATTTTCAGGCAGATTCATGCATTGGTATCTGAGTTATGCTGAAAAGACTGATCGGGAATTTTTTCTGCGCCACCCTGTAGACTGGGGTCAAATGTAACACGGGGCAATTGTAACACTGGTTATATTGTCTAAACTAATCAATGGATGGCACTTGTGGCACAACTGGAAATGCGCAATCAGCTGCTTGCTGTGTTAACGAAGTTTCAACGCGGTGGGGCGGGTAAGTTAGACGCTCTTCACAATTATGTGCTTTTGAATGTGTTTTGTAACTTTTGAAATATTTAAAGATTTAGATGATTAGCTTTTTGATGGGTTTGATAAGGTACAGCGGAAACAGTTTCAGTGCATAAGGAATGCAATGCAACACAGGAGTTTGACCTCCATCTTGAGGTTTTATTCAGCTAAACGTTTACATGCAAGAGAGAGGTCTGAAACAAAAGCCTTTTCAAGTTTCATGACATACAATAATAATAGAACCTCATAGTGTCACATTTCAACCACATTCTCCCCTCCTACAACGAATACCAACACCTCAAGCGTCAACAAATTACAAAGGGGTCTCCTTTGACACACAAACCTGCTTCTCACGGTGTCGGGAACGCATAAAAATCAGGTATAGACCACAAAGAGGTCTGATCGAACACACATTCCAACATTATGTTTCACACTTACAAATCAAGTCTAACCGGCGCCCGGCGGACGCGTCCGGAGCGCCACACCTCTGGATAGTGCTCCTCAGCAAGTGGAGCGTGAACGGATACCGGCTTTACATCAACTGGAGAGTTCGGTGTTGGCCCGTCTACGCTGCAGTAGCCCAGTGGCGTAGCCAAGGGGGGGTCCCTGGGGTCCGCGGACCCCCCCTTGGGCTGACCTTATGCACTGGAAAACACGAGCATTGGTCTCAGGGGCCCCCTGAGCTCGGTCTCAGGGGCCCCTCCGAGCTCGATCTCAGCCCCCCCCCGAGGTTAGTCTCAAGGGACCTCCGAGCTTGATCTCAGGGGGCCCCCAAGCTTGGTCTTACGGACCCCCCTGATCTTGGTCTCAGGGGCCCCGAGCTCGGTCTCAGGGGGCCCCCGAGCTTGGTCTCAGGGAGCGCCCAAGCCTGGTCTCAAGGGACCTCCGAACTTGGTCTCAGGGGCCCCCCGAGCTTGGTCAGGTTGCCCCCGAGCTTGGTCAGGTTGCCCCCGAGCTTGGTCTCAGGGGCCCGATCATCGGTATTGAGGGCTCCAGAGTACCGAACATTGATCTCAGGGGGCCCTGAGCTTGGTCTCAGGGGCCCCCTGAGCTTGGCCTCAGGGGGCCCTCCGAGCTCGATCTCAGCCCCCCCCCGAGGTTAGTCTCAAGGAACCTCTGTTATATGTGATCAGGAGCTGGAGACTCTCCGGCGTTTGGAGGCAGAATGTATTCAACAAAGACGTATCTCGGTTTAAATAGTACCGGAGGGGGTGACGCCGGATGGGTAACACGTGTATCGACTGGAGCAGTCGGCTGCTGGCGGGGGTGGTCGGCACGTGGCTTGGCGCGTGGGTCTTTGTGCCTCTGGCCATCCCTACACAGTTGCTACACATGTGTTTCCGCATATGACACCTCCGAGCTTGATCTCAGGGGCCCCCAAGCTTGGTCTTACGGGCCCCTGATCTTGGTCTCAGGGGGCCCCGAGCTCGGTCTCAGGGGGCCCCTGATCATCGGTATCGAGACTCTAGGGAACCAGACATTGATCTCAGGGGCCCCTGAGCTCGGTCTCGGCCCCCCGAGCTTGGTCTCAGGGCTCCCCGTGCTTGGTCTCAGGGACCCCCGAGCTTGGTATCAGGGGCCCCCGAGCCTGGTCTCGGACCCCCGAGCTTTAGTCTCACGGGCCTTTCGATCTTGGTCTCAGGGTCCCCCTAGCTTGGTCTCAAGGACCCCCGAGCTTAGCCTCAGGGCCTTTCTATCTTGGTCTCAGGGGGCCCTCCGAGTTTGGTCTCAGGGGGCCTCCGAGCTCGGTCTCAGGGGCCCCTGAGCTTGGTCTCAGGGACCTTCCGAGCTTGGTCTCAGGGGGCCCCCGATCATCGGTATTGAAGGCTCCAGAGTACCGAACATTGATCTCATGGGCCCCCTGAGCTCGGTCTCAAGGGCCCCCGAGCTTGGTCTCAGGTCCCCCCCGAGCTTTAGTCTCACGGGCCTTTCGATCTTGGTCTCAGGGGCCCTGAGTTTGGTGTCACGGGGCCCTCTGAGTTTGGTACCAGGGGACCCCCAAGCTTGGTCTCAGGGGGCTCCTCGACCGTGGTCTCAGGTCCCCCAAGCTTGGTCTCAGGGGCCCCGAGGTTGGTCTCAGGGGGCCCCCAAGCTTTGCATTAGGGGCCCGAGCTTGGTCTCACGGGCCTTCCGAGCTTTGTCTCACGGGCCTTTCGATCTTGGTCATAGGGGGCTCCAGAGCTGGTCTTAGGGATCCCCCGAGCATTGGTATCGATGGCTCCGGAGCAGCGAACATTGATCTCGGGAAGTGGGGGGGGGGCAATATTGATCTCGGGGTGCCCCCCGACTATCGATATCGAGGGGACTTATGATCGAGGCACGAGCATTGGCCCCATGGGACCCAGAGGCTGATCTCAGGGGCCCAGGCTTGGACTCAGGGTCCCCGAGCATTGGTATCGAAGGGCTCCAGAGTACCGAGCATTAGTCTGGGGGGGGCTCCGAATGTTGATCTGGGGGCCCCCGAACAACGGTGTCGAGTTACTCCTGAGAAAAGTGCAAGCATGGACCTAAGGGTGCCCCCCGAACCTGATCTAAGTGGAACCCCGAGCTTGGTCTTAGGAGCCCCGCGCATCAGTATCCAGGGGCTCCAGAGTATTGGTATCGGGGGAAAGCAATGCTTTCAGGGGCCTCCAAGTGCTGATCTCGGCGGGCCCCCAAATGTGTGGATGCAGTGGCGTAGCCAAGGAGTTGTAGGAGTCCGAGCACCCCCTTTGGGCCAATCTGAACCACTGCAAAGCATTCTCTGATCACGGGGCCCCAGAATCAGTCTCAGAAGCCCCTGAAGATTCGTTCTTAGGATGTCCCGGGTCGGCCTCAGGGCCCCGCCCTGAGATTCGGTCTCAAGTATAAGATTTCAAGTCAAGGTGTATTTCAGAGGGGCCCTGAGAGTTGGTCTCAGTGGACCCCGAAAGTCGGTCTCAGGGGCCGAACTCGTCCCAGGTTCCCCCAGAGAGTGGTTCTCAGGGCCCTGCGACAGTCTATTTCAGGGGGCTACATTAAAATCAGTCTCAGAGAACCCCAAGAGTCGGTCAAGGGGACCCCGAGAGTCAGTCTTAGAGGACCCCCTATATTCGCCATATGACCTTGGCAGTTGGTGTGTCGATAAGCCCCCCCCACCCCTATATTCGGTCCCATAGTCTTGCGGGCGTCTCTCTCAGGAGTCAATATTTACTTTCAGGTGGCCCCGAGAGTTAATCTGGAGGCCCGAGAGTTAGTTTCATTTGATCCGCAGAGTGCTGATCTCAGGAGGCCCCCGAGGGGTAATCTTGGGAACCCTCGAGATTTAGCCTGAGGCTGTGCCCCCTCCCCCTAGTTGTTGCATAAGAGGCCCCGAGTCAATCTCAGGGAGCACCTAAAAGTTAGTCTTAGAGTGCTCCCGGGAGCTAGTCTCCGGTTCGTCCAAGAGCTAATTTTGGGGCTTTGAGAGTAATTCCCAGAGGTGCTCCTGAATTTTGGTCTCACGGCCCCGAGTTAGCCTTAGGCCTCTGAGGGTTAATCTGGGTTTCCGAGAGACAGTCTTAGGAGTGCCGTGCCAAATACTCAGTCTCAGGGGTGCTTCCACGCCTCCCTCCTCGAGTGTTAGCCTCAGGGGGCGCCCCAGGGTTAGTCTCAGAGGGCTGTCGGAAGTCATTCCCAGCCCCCCGCCCCACCCCAGAGATAGCCTCAGGGGACCCCCAAGGGCTAATCTGGATGGCCCCGAGAGTCAGTCTCAGCCCCCCTCCCCCAGAGCAAATCTGGGGGGCCAATAAATAGGCCCATAGGTGCTGCCGATAACTAATCTAGGGAGCCCCGAGAGATTCTCAGGAGTCCACAATTTTGGTCAAGAGGCACCGTGAATCAGTATCAGAGACCCCCTGGGATCTAATCGGGAGAGGGGCCGGAAATTAACCTTGTGATTTCTCTGCTCTCCTTCCTCCCCTTGAATTTATCCTCAAGGACCCACGAGAGTAAGTTCCAGGGAGTTCCAGTAGGTAGTCTCATGGTACCCCCAAATACTGGTTTTGGGGGACGTAAGTACTGATTTGCGGGAAAAGTGTTGTTTTCAGGGGTCCCAGATACTGGTTTCGGCATCGTGTCAAGTGCTAGGCCCCTTGATATCTCTGCTCGACCCAGGGGTCAGGGGGGGGGTGGGTGATGGTCCTGGATGGCTTAACACTGGCATAGCAATACAAGCCCTGTACAAAGCCTATCAGACTTAAAGTCCAAGGAAGTACTCACCTCCCCAAGCCCCCGGGATCTCCAAACAATGGCTGGGGAGGAGAAAGTGAGCGGTTTCATCAGTAGGACCGTCCATGGAATAGGTTTTATATAACATCTGGGGAACACTCATATATCCTTTTATATTGAGCGTCCTTTTTCCTTTCCATTTCTTTTAGAGTTTAGAATAGAATCCAGAGATATCGCTTGAGATCCTAGGCTCAAAGAAGATTTTCGAAAATCATATTTTCGAAAATTTATATTTTCCCATTGCGTACCAAAAAGGACAAATTGAAACATGTCGATCAGGCACCATTACTGAAGGAAAGCCAAAAATTAATCTAATTTTAACATCCATAATAGCAAATCGAACAGGGAATTTGGAACTTCAGCTGGTTTTCAATCTATTAGCTTAGTCCCAATTACTACCGTCCTAAATATTCTGAAATAAACAACTTTCAAATATTTTCGTAGGAAACCAGAGAAACAAGGAAAATGACAAACATTGTTGAGCATAATCCCAAAAAGAAAAATAGGTATGGAAGGCTTAAAATAACAATGCCAGAGTAATCCAACGCAATAGTTATAGCAGGCGCCTATTGTTTTGGTAATTTGCTCATTTACAACATAGCAAGGGTAAGAAAGTAACTGTGGTGAATTCATCAGGATCCTTCCCCGGAACAGACGTTATATGACGTCCGGAACACACCACCATCCACCATATCCCATGTATTTTTATAAATTTTTTCCATTTCTTTGGAAACTTTCTGATTAACCTTCGCCCGGGTGGGGGTCTTTTTAGACCCCCTCGGGTTTTTCCGAAGTGACCAAAAAACGGCGCCGCGCAGCGCCGCCAAACTTGGTCTAGCTGTTCCTTCATCATTTTTACATCTTTGCTGAAAATTTTGGCTCAAGGTCATATCAGGTCAGGTCACCAGGCCAGGTGAAGTGACCTCACCTCAAAAAATACTTAGGACCGCATAACTAAAAGAAGGGTTAATCGATCAAGTTGAAACTCATACCACATATCTTTATGCATGGGTGGCTATGGACATTCCCAAGAATATGCCCAATATTTAGTGACCTGTAGCTCCCTAGGCGTTTACCTGACACGAAAATGAATGTCACTGAAATGAAAGCGCATCTCAAGAGCTTTCGAATGGTGTTAGAAAAATGTTTCTAGCTATCATAGTTTCTGAGATATATGAGGTTTTCTTAGTACACCTCATATTAGCGATTTTGACCTATTTTGACCTCTGGTGACCTTGATATTGACCTGACAAGAAAAATGTATCATTTTCGAAGAGCTTTCGATTGCCGTTTTGCGCTTTTTTCTAGCTCTCTTAGTTTTTGAGATCGTGGGGGTCTTTTTAGCCCCCCCCACCAGGGCGAAAGTGGCTCGTACCCGCCACCGGGGCAATGGTTAAAGAGTTCATGAATTTGACAACCGGAAAAAATTGGTAATCATTTTCCGTAGAAGACCATTTCTTCGTACTCAAAACGACCGACCTTCAATAACTTCATAGATGATTACCAGAATGAATTGAGGTAAAGTCAGGTTGAACATCATGCACGCAGCAACATTTGATTTCCCGAAATGTGCCACAATACTGTTATTATAGCCACGCTGTCATATAGGTATGGGCCAGCTTTAATATTTGGTGACCTAAATTTACCAAACCCTGGTCGGATCGAGAAAAATCAAACTATTAACAAAATAATAACAAACACTTGAGAAGGGATATAAAAATTTCCGTCGTGCAAATGTTATAATGCCAAAATATTATACGACATAGGAGATGGGCCCCGACTACTAAGGGGCCCCCGGCCTGGGGGCCCCCCGACGGTAGTCGGACCCCCCTTGACCGAATCCTGGCTACGCCACTGCAGTAGCCTGGTCCGGATTTAGGTTTTTTTCTTCAGAAAGTAACGGATCGTTGTTCATTAGATGCATTTTTTGATGCTGATAACGATGCGCTCATCAGAAATGCAATTTTCGAAAAACTTTTGGTGGCCCACTCGAGTTGAAGTTTTTTCATTTTGCCCAATTTTCCACTTTTTGGCTCACCATCAACCCATATTACCAACGATGTGCAAAAAGTTGCACTGGGTTGGTAGTTTGGTTCATTGGTGTCCCATTCGCTTTGTTTTTGTTGTTATAACTTGCACACATAACGGTTATTTTTTGCTTATCATATCCGCTTTTAGTTGAGCTTGCACTGGCTCGCCATAGATGGCGCTAGCGGCGTGACATGGTAAGTGAATACTGATTTCCTCGGGGACCGGGAATGTGAACAACAACGTAAAAGGTGAGAAACAATTGCGAATTGGATTGTATAAACGCACTTAAAGAGCTGTTTTCAAGCAGCACTGAAGTTATTAACACTGTTTCTCAGGTATTTTAAGCATGCCATGTCCAAATATGCTGCTGCTGCTAAAGTCCCGACCATAACCCTTTACAAATAGACGCAGGAACCGTGGGGGCTGTGGTGGTGGCTGTTGCACCCAACTTTCAGAGTGTGGCAGCAGCTCTAACCCCGCCCCCCCAGTTTGAGCCGATTCTCGAACTTCTCTATTAACATTTAAGTGATATGCCTAATCACCCCCGGCTATACCAACGTGGAAGCCCCTTCCTCCAACTTACACCTTTCCTCCGACTAAAATAGTCTCTCCACCTATGCCTTCACCGACTGAATTCTTCCGTATTTGCGCCAAAAAGACTCTGCAGCAACCCTACTTTGACTGAAGTGCGAGGGTATCAGCATTGGTCACCAGGTTTTAAGGACTGAAGGAAACATGTTGTATGAAATCACAAAATAAGCTTTCCAACGTTTCCGCACCTTGCACTAGCTGCATTGGATAATAATCTATAATCAGATGATAATCGATAATCATCGGCATAATCTAAGTGCTTACGTTATCTTTTCCTTTCAGTTCTCTGATCGAAATTGAAAATGGAGGGACGGTTATATCCGCAAGAAATAAAGGAGTCTTACCGTGAGTTTTCTATATCATAGGGCGCCTTCTTATGACAAGAATTGAACTCATGGAGGAGCGGAGCAAAGATGAGTGTCATATTCCTATGGAAGAATGGAAGAACAGGGTAACAGCAGGGGTTATGGATGTGTGTGCCAGCGTATCACTCCATACACGTGCAAATCAGGCCATACTGAAGGAACTTAAAGAGCTTTGGAAAGAAAGAGTACCAAAAAGAAGCGTGCAAACAAGTTTGGCAAGCGAGCTGCTATACCAACTGCTGCGATGGATTCGCTGTTTGATACCAGCAGCCGAGAACTTGAGCCTGGACTAGCAGAAGACAGTGTTTCTGGCCGACCAGCCAAGTGCCAGACGTCTTCAGACAGACAGCCTCGATCAGGAAACCACAGCACGATGGCAGAGGAGAGCTCAGCGAGCGGGTCGAGCAGTCATGAGAAGAGCAGCCGTCACCTCCCCGAGTCAACAGGCGACGGCCGAGACAGCAAACACGCCTGTGGAAACTGGTGTTTCAGGTAACGCTATCATCTGCTAAGCTATAATGACTCGGTAATCCCGATCAAAGGGATATTTTCAGTGTATGAGCAATGCTATTTTCAAAAACCAGTCTGCTCATCAATTCTAACAAAACACCCACAAGCTATATGTATATATATTTTTTCAAAACACTGTCCAAGTCGTTCGCTGTCAATAGCTCATAAACCATAACACATGGTACGTATTGCTTGTCCTTCTCTTATACTTCCTTACGGTTCCATAACTCATAAAACATAAAAAATGGTAGGCACTACTTGTCGTTCTTCTACGGCCTATCCTTCCTTGTGGTTTGTGAGTTATGAACTGAGAACGACTTGGGCAGTGTTTAAAAATATATAAATATATACCTTGTGGGTGTTCTGATAGGATTTATGAGCAGACTGGTTTCTGATAATAGCATTGTTCATACACAGATAATATCCCTTTGATCAGAATTACCAAGTCATTATAGCTTAGCAGATGCATAGGCGGATCCAGGGGGGCAAGGGGGGCACGTGCTCCCCCCGATCGACCCTCGGCGCCCCCTGAAAGGTCGATGGCGCCCCCCTGAAATGTCGCTTCCCACCCCCCCAGGATGCGAAAGTCGGCGCCCACCGATAGGATTTGGCGCCCACCTGATAGCTTTTGCCGGTCATAAGTGGCGCCCCCTGGTCCGGATGGCGCCCCCCGGTCCGGATGGCGCCCCCCGGAAGGTGCCCCCCGATCGGCAATCCTGGATCCGCCTATGAGCAGATGATAGCGCTACCTGAAACACCAGTTTCCACAGGCGTGTTTGCTGTCTCGGCCGTCGCCTGTTGACTCGGGGAGGTGACGGCTTCTCCTCTTATGACTGCTCGACCCGCTCGCTGAGCTCTCCTCTGCCATCGCGCTGTGGTTTCCTGATCGAGGCTGCCTGTCTGAATACGTCTGGCACTTGGCTGGTCGGCCAGATACACTGTCTTCTACTAGTTCAGGCTCACGTTCTCGGCTGCTGATATCAATCAGCGAATCCATCGCAGCAGTTGATGTAGCAGCTCGCTTGCCAAACCTGTTTACATGCTTCTTTTTTGTCTCTCTTTCTTTCTAAAGCCCTCTTAGTTCCTTCAGCACGGCCTGCTTTGCACGTGTAGGCAGTGATACGCTTGCACATACATCCATAATCTCAGCCGTTACCCTGTTATTGATACTTTCATAAGAATATGGCACTCATTTTTGCTCTGCTTCTCCATGCGTCTAATTCTTGTCATAACAAGGTGCCCTATGACATACCAACTCACAGTCAGGCTCTTTTGTTTTTTGCAAATATTACCGTCCGTCCATGTTGAATTTTGTTCAGAGGAAACATAAAACTGCAAGGAGAACATAACGTAGAAGTTGGATTATGGCGGTATGTGAATTATTCAATGCAACTAGTGCAAGATGTCTAGTCGTTGGAAGTCGTTGGAAATTTTAGGATTTCATACAACATATTTTCTTCGGTCCTTAAAATCTGGTGACCAATGTCATGTTTGTAATAAAATGTTTGCGTAATGCCAAACCGGTCGATTTTTTCTGCTGGACCACAACGTTAAAAATTATCAATCCTATCCGTATACGTAAAACATATAATTCTCCTCTGGGCAACAACGACCTCTAAATATGTCAGAGGAGACTGGGCTAGACGTCACTAGCCTCAAAACTGATGCCCTCTCTCTTCAGTCAAAGTAGGGTTACTGCAGAGTCTTTTTGGCGCAAATACGGAAAAATTCAGTCGGTGAAGGCATAGGCGGAGAGACTTTTTTAGTCGGAGGAAAGGTGTAAGTTGGAGGAAGGGACTTCCGCGTTGGTATGGCCGGGGATGATTAGGCATATCACTTAAATGTTAATAGAGAAACTGGGGGGAGGGGTTGGAGCTGCTGCCACACTCTGAAAGTTGGGTGCAACAGCCACCACCACAGCCCCCACGGTTCCTGCGTCTATTGATAAAGGGTTATGGTCGGGACTTCAGCAGCAGCAGCATATTTGGACATGGCATGCTTAAAATACCTGAGAAACAGTGTTAACAACTTCAGTGCTGCTTGAAAACAGCTCTTTAAGTGCGTTTATACAATCCAATTCGTAATTGTTTCTCACCTTTCACGTTGCTGTTCACATTCCCGGTCCCCGAGGAAATCAGTATTCACTTACCATGTCACGCCGCTAGCGCCATCTATGGCGAGCCAGTGCAAGCTCAACTAAAAGCGGATATGATAAGCAAAAAATAACCGTTATGTGTGCAAGTTATAACAACAAAAACAAAGCAAATGGAACACCAATGAACCAAACTACCAACCCAGTGCAATTTTTGCACCTCGTTGGTAGTAAGGGTTGATGGTGAGCCAAAAAGTGGAAAATTGGGCAAAATGAAAAATCCTCAACTCGAGTGGGCCACCAAAAGTTTTTCGAAAATTGCATTTCTGATGAGTGCATCGTAATCAGCACCAAAAAATGCATCTAATGAACAACGATCCGTTACTTTCTGAAGAAAAAACCTAAATCCGGACCAGGCTAACGCTGCAGTGACTATCAAAGTCTTCAGAGTTTGTAGGAGCAGAGGGAACTTCTTCGCTCACAGTAGGAGCAGAGGGAACTTCCTCGCTCACAGGGGAACCAAATGTTTCCCTACCTTCAGATATTCCACTAGGTGCTAAGTCGCTGGTGGAGACAGTACTTTCCCGACCATCAGGGTACCGTACTCTGGCAGCATTAGGAGTAGCATCCAGTAGCTCCACAGCCTCAACGAGAGGGTCGGACTTAAATTGACGGACAAACTTCCGCAACAGCACCGTTCCTGGAGAGGAGAGCCAACTTGGCATGGAAAAGCCATTCATAGACTTTCTCGGGTGCAAGAGAAGTCTCTGGTGCGGGTTGTGGTTGGTTGCAGTACACAGAAGAGAACGAATGGAATGGAGAGCAGCGTCTAATACCATTTCCCATTGACTTTCAGGCAGATTCTTAGACTTTAAAGCCAGCCTAACAGCCCTCCACAGGGTTCCATTTAGACGTTCGACTTGGCCATTCCCTCTAGGGTGATAGGGGGTGGTATGAGTTATTACGGCACCATGCTCAGAAAGGAACTTAGACACATCCCTCGACATGAATTTGGCCCCGCGGTCGGAGTGCACAGATGAGGGACATCCAAACATCGCAAACAGCTTCTTAAATCACGCAACAACAGTTCCAGCAGCCATGTCCGAGCATGGAAAGGCAAAAGGGAAACGCGAGAACTCGTCTACCATCACGAGCAGGTAACGATTCTTGCTTGCTGTTGGTTTTGGCCCTACAAAATCAACAGACAGCCTGTCAAAGGGTCTCATCGCCCGTACCAAATGCGAGTCAGGGGCTTGAAGAATCGCGGCTTGATCTCAGCGCACACAGGACAGTTTGAACACACCTGTTTAATCTCGTCTAAGGAGAAAGGTAAGTTTTTAGTTCGTACGAAATGTCCCATACGAGCTACTCCAGGGTGACATAGCGACTCGTGAATCTGCAGTAGGCTCTGAGCGCAAGCGCTCGAACACATTCGAGAGATAGCGTCAGCAGGAAGGTTGAAGCAGCCTGGGTGGTACTGGATATCAAAAACATATTCAGACAACTCTAGACGCCAACGAAGGAGCTTGTCGTTTTTATCTTTGATGAATGCTTCGCGTCAAAGATGTAGAACACAGCCTGCTGGTCCGTAATGACTGTGAATCTGTGTCCAATCAGAAGAGGACGCCATTTCCTTACAGCCTCAATGACAGCGTTCGCTTCCCTCTCCACCGCGGGGTGGCGCCTCTCAGCGGCAGATAGCGTTCGAGAAAAGAAAGCGACAGGTCGCCCACCCTGGGACAGAGTAGCTGCCAAAGCAGTGGCTGATGCGTCAATTTCCACCTCGAACGGTAGAGTTTCGTCAATCGCAGCCATAGAGGTGCGGTATATGTCTTCCTTCAGGCTCTGAAAAGCGTCGATCGCCTCAGTTCCCATGGGGAAGGACTTGGTTTCCAGAAGTGGAAGAACCATACGGGAGAATTCAGGGATCCATTTGGAGTAGTATGAGAGGAGGCCGAGCACTCGCCTTAAGGAAGCCGAGTCGGACGGGGCAGGCATGTCCTTCAGCGGTTGGAGGCGATCGGGATCGGGTCGCAGAGTACCCTCAGATATCAGGTATCCGAGGCAAGTGATCTCAGAGAGACTGTACTCACACTTTTTCTCATTCAGTGTGAGATTGTTCTGGCGGGCCATTTCCAGAAAGCGACAAAGGTTTCGGTCATGCTCCACCTTGTCAGCACCAGAGATGATGACGTCATCTACGTACGCGTGGGTCCCCACGAGCTTGTTGTCCTCAATAAGGTCATTCATCACCCTCTGGAAAGCAGCTACAGCATTGGTCAAGCCGAAGGGCACGCGAGTGAAGTGATATAGCTGACCTCCGGCCTCAAACCCAGTGAACTCCCTCTCGTCTACTCTGAGGGGCACTTGGTAGTAAGCACTCTTAAGGTCAAGCTTGCTGAAGACTCGATGCTGAGCTAGTTTCTGAGCTAGATCGTCGATTTTAGGTATGGGATAGGCATCTAGAGCTGTGAAGCGGTTGATCGTCCTAGAATAATCTACAACCATCCGCCTCTTGTGCCTCTCGTCACTAGTCACAAGAACCTGCACCCGCCAGGGCGACTGACTTTTTTCGATGATGCCGTCCTTCAATAGAGACTGAATCTCGCCAGGGGTGTAATTTTCTATCTCTTTGGGGGTGCCCGAGCACCCCCAATCCTAATTCGAGCACCCCCAATCATGTGCTGAGCACCCCCAATACATGTGCCGCCCCTGGCTTATCACCGCTACTCTGAAGAGTGTCACCCTATCTCATCACTGCCACCCTGATTCGTGCCGCCCCTCACAAGTTTTTCCCGTCCCGGATTCATTACTTCCACTCTGACTGGTTCCGCCTCTAGCTAATCAATGGCACCTGACTGATCATTGCCCCCTGATTTATGACACCATATCACTGCCGTTCCCGCCCGATCACTGTCGCCAGCAATTAATCACTGCCGCCCCCCTCCGGATGGTTACTGCCGCCTTTTGTTCATCACTGATCAGCTAGCTGATCACTGACACCCCTGGTTTATCACTGCCGCCCCTGGCTAAACACCCCGGTTTATTTTAACACCCATATACTTGCCCCTCCTGGTAAGTCACTGTCGCCCACCGAATCATCGTTGCCGCCCCCAGGCTGACTGCCGCCCCTCGTTCACCACTGCCGCCCCCTGGCTGATCATTGCCGCCCCATGACTGATAACTGCCGCCCCTTGACTGCTAACTTCCGCCCCTGGCGGATAACTTCCGCCCCTGGCGGATAACTTCCGCCCCCTGGCAGATCAATGCCGCCCCCTGGCAGACCACTGCCGCCCACTGACTGATAACTGCCGCCCCCTGACTGATCACTACCGCCCCCTGGCTGATCACTGGCGCCCCCTGACTGATAACTGCCGCCCCTTGGCTGATCATTGTCGCGCCCTGACTGATTACTGCCGCCCCCTGACTGATCATTGCCGCCCCTGGCGGATAACTGCCGCCCTCCTGGGCCGATTATTGCCGCCCTCTGACTGAAAACTTCCGGCTCTTGGCTGATAACTGCCGCCCCTTGACTGACAACTGCCGCCCCTTGGATGCTAACTGCCGCCCCCTGGCTGATAATTGCCGCCCCTTGGCTGCTAACTTCCGCCCCTGGCTGACCGCTACCGCCCCCTGGCTGATCATTGCCGCCCCCTGACTGAAAACTATCGGCTCTTGGCTGATAACTGCCGCCCCCTGGCAGATCACTACCGCCCCCTGCCTGATAACTTCCGTCCTTGGCTGATCACTGCCGCCCCTGGCTGATCACTTCCGCCCCCTGGCTGATCATTGCCGCCCCCTGACTGAAAACTGCCGGCCCGACTTTATCACTGCCGAGGAGACCAGTCCCGCCATGGCCCCGAAAACCGGTCAAACTTAGGCCCTACTGTCCGCACAGTTTCCGCACAGTTTTTTTCACAGTTATCACCCTTCCAGAAAGCAAACAGCAGCCCACAATCGTCTAATCGTTATCTGTTTGTCTATTGGAGGAATTCTCCGAGCCGAGTAAATGGTAGACTGCTGCTGCCGTGCTTTTACTCTTTTAGTGCCAGCCTGGGGTGAAATTTGTTATCTCTTTGCGTGTGCGAGCACCCCTAATCACAATGAGAGCACCCCCAATACATTTGTCGCCCCTCGGCTCAGAATTTCTGCTCTGATTCATGCCGCCTCCGTCTTACCACTGTGATCATACCGCCATGGTTCATCACTGACGCCTCCCACCTATCACGGCCACCGTGATTCTTGCCAACCCTAACTTATTACTGCCGTTCTGATTCAAACAGCACCCCGCTCATATCTGCTGCCAGTGGCTCACCAGTACTATCCCCAGCTTATCACTGCCACCCTGTTTCATGTTGCCCCCAGCTCATCACTATCGCCTCGGCTAATGAATGCCATCCCTGACTCATCACTTCCGCTCTAATTCGTACCGCCCTAGGGTTCATGACTGCCGCTCCCAGCTCGGGGACGGTGGATTCCATTTTCGGGCGGTTTTACAAGATTTTTGGGAGGGGGCGCCTTCCTTCTCAGGGGAAGGGGGCGCTTCCATCCCCAGGGGGCACCTTTGGCTCCCTAGGGGCGCCCACTCGGGGGCGGGGGGTGCCAACATCATTTTCCTGCGTTGAGTCGTAAATTGGGTCTATTTGCTCTCCATGGGATGGCTTTGATGAAAGGGAACACCATTCATATTTGAAACTGTTTTTATTTTGCACAGATGGCCCTTTCTCTTCAGGTAGGCGGTGTTTAGGTCTGATGTTTTCTTGGCCGGCCGGGGGCGCCGCCCAAATCCGGAGGCGCTTCCCCGGATGAAGCCAAAACCGGGAGTGCAAAAATATACTTTTACACGCCCTAATTTTTTTCAGGGTGTGCAATTGCACACCGTGCCCCCCCCCGAGTCCGCCGTCCCAGTCCCAGCTTATCTCTTCCGCCCTGATTCGTGCCACCCATAGTTAATAACTACTACCTACGGCTCACCATTCCCGTCCCCGGCTTATGCCCTTTGCCTTGATGCGTGCCACCGCCGGCTAATCAATGCTACCCCCTCCCAACTTACCACTTCCGCCCTGATTTTTGCCGCCCCCTAGTTAATAACTCCAGCCCCCGAGTCTTCACTGCCGCCCTCTCCTTATCACTTCCACTCTGGTTCGCGCCTCTCCTCGTTCATAGCTATTGGCCCTGGCTCATCACTGCCGCCCTCGACTTATGACTTTGCCTTGTTTCTTGCCGCCCCGGCCAATCACTATCGCCCCCAGCTTAGCACTTCCATCCTAATTTGCGCCGTTCTTAGTCCATAAGTGCCGCCCTGGGCTCATCACTGCAGCACTGATGCTTACATCCCTTGTGCATAAGGGTAAAATAAAAGGCGTTAGGGCAAAAATAAAGGGCATGCACGGGTACAGAGGAGGTGCCATATTTCTTAATATTTACAGAACAATACATGCCTTGTTTGGAGCACTATCGGTGTTTTTGCTTTCTTTCCTTGTAGTGGTTAAAGGGAATGTGGCACCTTTATAACGTGATTTTAACTGAGATAGCCAAGTTGTAAAGCATGCCGGAAAACCCGGTAGTCTGTGTATCATTTGTCTTGAAACTCAAACCCTTAGCAGTAGGCCACAGTTGACAGCCATGTTGGTGTGACGACATATGCTGACGTCACGATGAGTATTAGCCAATCGAAGCCCTTAAAGCCTATTGGATATGATAGTGGCTGCCAGATCATGACATCATCCACAGACGATTTTTATTTATTTCCATAGAGGAGCATTTTAAAAATAAAAAGATTGAGCCTTTTGTACATTTCCCAGAGAAATAATGGACGTTTCCATGATTTTCGGCTAAAAGTATCCCTAACTACGATGAATTTCAGGATTCGACCAAGGTGCCACATTCCCTTTAAAGGGAATGTGGCACCTTGGTTGAATCCTGAAAGTTGGTGTAATTAGAGTAACTTTTGGCCGAAAATCATGGAAGCGTTCATCATTTCTCTGAAAAATGTACAATAAACTCAATGTTTTGATTTTTAAATGCTCCTCTGAGGAACGAAATAAATATATGCCTGCGGATGATTATTTAGTGATGATGTAACAATGATGACGATGACCTGACCTGATGATGAGTTTCCAGACAAATGATACAGAGAGTACCGGGATTTCCGGCATGCTATACAACTTAGCTATCTCAGTTAAATCACGTTATAAAGGTGCCACATTCCCTTTAAGTCCTTTGCTTTCATTTCAATCTCCATCGCCTCTGCCATACTGAAGGTAAAATTTAACCCCACAAAACTGATACACTTCAATCGTGGACAGGGGCGCAGCGAGGAGGTCACGTACCCCCCCTCATCGGTGCTATTGCCCTACGCTGTCGAACCTAGATGCAATTAGATCACATTTAGCGATTAAAACTATTGTTTTACAGTCTGCGCCTGACCTTGGCCGGGGTCGGACGGGCGCTCCGCAGATACATGGAGTGAGCCAGCCAGGCTTCGGTGAGGGGCTCCGGTCGGCTAGTGGCTGCCTTATGTGAACGTGTTACTGTGCACCCAGGCCCGCGAGTGTGTCAGACCCAAATGTGAGAAGTAAGGCAGCAACAACCCTTTATTTTAAGACCGCTCCTGGGCTTAACGGAATTTGGTGAGTAAAACTATGTCGGAATCCGAGAGTGAGCACGATAGAGACTCAGTCTTTACTGACGCTGCGTCAGAAGGCGAAACCGGCCGCAAACGACAGCGGCAGTTGTCTGTGGCCGAAATGGCAAAAAATATTGAGCGAAAAAAGCAAAAAAATCAAAAATCGGGTCAAAGTCCTAAAGTTCGAAATGGTGGACCAGACACAGCGGTGACCTTGGAAGCCATTCAAGGACTGATTGCCGCTGGCAATAACCGCGTCATTGCCGCATTCGAAGCGAAGTTCGCACAGATGGAGAGAAGAGTGGAAATTCTGGAGGCGGAAAACCTGGAGAAAGACACGGTGATTGATGGACTGAGGAAGGAGGTAGCGGAGCAGAGGCGTAGCAACAAGGAACTGACAAAGCGACTGAACGGGATAGATATGAATAGACGACTCTCTTCACTTATTCTCACATGTAGAGAGTTTGGGATGCAATCGTCGACAGAAAACATCGCTGACAGTGCGGTAAAAGTCATCAACACCCGACTCCCCGGGCTTGACTTAACGTCTGCTGACATCCAAGTCGCTCACAAACTACAGAACCAAAACAAAGTCATCGTGAAATTCTTACGTCGTAACATTCGCGATGAGATCTACGACCGGCGTTTTGAGCTTTTTCAACGGCAGAGCAGGAGCGGAGAGGGCCCAAACAATGGAAGAGGTGGACAAGCCGCATCAGGAACCTCGCCACTCTACATAGCCGAATCTCTGGTGCCGGAAATGCAGCACCTTTTCCAACTGGCACTCGCGGCTCGGCGTCCTGAGAACGGATCCAGGATCGCATCAGTGTTCACCCGACGAGGTTTCGTCTTTTGTCGAAAAATCAGAGGAGGCGAAAACATAAGGATTCAGCATACAGACCATCTGCGTCGTGTGATCGGTGGTGAGCTTCCTATTCTTCGTGAGCGTGACGGCGACGTGGGTGACCGCGGCCGGCGAGGACCCAGTCGACGTTCGCCGCCAGCTGGCGGGAGCTTGGCTGCAGGATAGTCCCCAGCTGGGCTCGTGACGTCACTGCTGCGGACCAGCTAACAGGTGACTCTCGGGGTGGAGGCAGTTGCCCTGCGCTCCAGCCTTCATGTGAATAATGCTTTGCTAAATCAAGGAAAATCAGCGTCAATTCAAGCTAACCAACAGTGTGTGTGTTTGTGTGACTGTGTAAGCGTTCAAATGCACTGTTATATGCACTAACTTATAGAAACGGTGTGTCGATCGGGGCTCCGCACCGGGTGGAGCCGGGCCCGACCTATTGGCCTAGTGGTGGTGAGCTGTGGCGCAATTTTTGGTTGGGGTTTGGATGGGTGGGGGGGTTGGAATTTCGCATGGTTAGCTTGCCGTAACACAGATAAAATCGAGAGAACAAGGGACTGTAGTGACTGCTGCCGGAGTTCGAGTCTGGTTCACTATTTTGCGTGGAACTTCAACTCATCGACATTATTTTCACGACGAATCAACATTATTTTCTGTTTACACTTTTCCACTCCAGATTGATGATGCAGTCGCGGGGCTCTATCTTTCCTGGCAATCGAGCGCAGATCTTCTCATGGTCAATTGGGCTAGTCATCAATCCGAAGCTCCGGTTGAAGGTTGCAGTACTGCAAATTACTCACATTTGTATTCACTACAACTATGCCTGATGTAAATTTTCTCACCCTGAATGTACGGGGCTTGCGCTTGATGTCGAAAAGGCGGGCATTGTTTCGTTTCTTACACGTCAATTATCCTAATCACATTGCCGTTTTGCAAGAAACCCATTCTCAAGTCAGTGACACTCAATTTTGGCAGGCCGAGTGGGGTTCGGAAGTACTTTTCTCCCATGGATGCACAAGTGAACGTGGTGTAGCTGTATTTTTACCCAGATCTCTGAACGGACTTTGTACAACGAATGTTAATTTTGTCTCTGCCGACGGAAGGTTGATTATCATGGATTTGGTCTTCCATCAGTGCAAAATCAAATTAATTGCAGCATACGCGCCAACACAAAGTCACGGGAGCCAGCAGACTCAGTTTTTCACATTTTTAAAGGACAAAATTCAAGACATGGCAGAAGAAGAGAAGCAGTTTCTGCTTCTTTGTGGAGATTTAAACTTGCATTTGACACACCGTGACATTAAAAGTGCACGCTTTTATGTCACAAACGCCGCAAAAATTATGAACAATTTAATGAAGGATCACCAACTTATTGACCTATGGAGGTACCGAAATCCTGAATTACGGAGGTACACATGGAGGCGTTTTGCGCCTCAGATACAGCAATCTCGTATAGATTACGTAATCATCAGCGAAAACTTAGTGTCCAACAACGTAGTTAAAAACATTGAAATAAAACCTTCAGTACTTAGCGATCATTGTATAGTATCTGCGGAAATGACCATATTTGCATCAGATCGAGGTCCAGGTCTTTACCGTTTTCGGAATGAACTTCTTGAAGACGAACCATTTGTTATAGAAGCTAAAGCCGAAATTAAAAGAGCGGCAAATAAAGAGCATATTTATAGCAGTGTGACAGACTGGGGCTTGCTATTAGAAATGTTGTCTAGTAGAATCAGAGTGATAAGTTTCGGTTTTTTGAAACAAAAGGCTAAACGTAAGAAGGAAGAAAATGAAAGATATTTACAGCTGCTAGAGAAGTGTGAGACGGAAATGAGCGAAGAACCTAACCATCGCTTGATTGAGAAATATACAGAACTTAAAGCTGTAGTTAACGACATTGAATTGGAAAAAGGTAGACTAGCTATGCTGCACTCCGGAGTAAAGTGGTTGGAGGAGGGCGAAAAACCCACGAAATATTTTTTGAATCTTTGCAAAAGAAAAAAGATCCAAAAGCAGATAAGCGTATTGCAAGCAACGGATCAAAGTTTGATAACGGGCAATCAAAACATTCTCTCATATTGTAAAAACCACTTCCAAGAGATGTACTCTGGAAATATAAACAACACTCAGGGGCTTAACCAATTCTTATGTCCCAGTGAATGTCCAAAATTAAGCCAAGAAGAGCGAGAGGTGTGCGAGTTGCCTATCACTGGTCTCGAATGCAAACAAGCTCTTAAGGGAATGATGAATAACAAATCACCCTCTGTGTCCGGATTTTCAAAAGAATTTTTCCTGTATTTCTGGGGCGACTTAGAGATTATAGTCATGAGCTACCTAGCACAAGCTAAAGAAAAAGGAAAGTTTTTCGTTACTCAAAGAAGGGGTGTCTTGACCTTAATTCCAAAACACGGGGATCAAAAGAGTTTAAGAAATAAGAGAGCCATTTGCCTTCTCGATATCGTTTACAAAATAGTTGCTAAGGTGCTGGCGAATAGGCTAATGAGTGTGATGCCCGCGTTAGTTTCCCCTGATCAAACTGGTTCGATCCGAGGTAGGTTCATAGGTGTTAACATTAGAACGGTTGCTGACGTCATTGAATATTGCAACACGGATCAACTCGAAGGAATACTGCTAGCTTTAGATTTTCAAAATGCGTTTAATACAGTGGAACACTCATTTATATATGAAACACTGTCCATGTTTAACTTTGGTCCTCATTTCATCGAATGGATTCAAACTTTGCATAAAGACACTGAACTGGCAATAATCAATCATGGGTTCACCTCAGAGTGGTTCACCCCCACGCGAGGTATACAACAAGGATGTCCGATCTCTGGCTTGATTTTTTGCTTGGTAGTTGAGGTTTTGGCGATCAAGATACGTGCAACGGCTCAGATCGAAGGCATAACAATATCTGGCCAAGAAGTTAAAGTATCACAATACATTGATGACACCACCCTTTTTGTTAGTAACGAAAATTCGGCTAATGTGGCTCTAGATATAATAGAAAGGTTTGGAAACAGCTCTGGATTAAAGCTGAATCTAGATAAGTGTCAATTTATGTGGCTTGGGGCATACAAATTGTTCCGTGGCCCCATTTGCGGACGACCTTGCTGCGAGCGAGTTAAAATACTAGGAGTACAGTTCAGCGCAACAAGAAAGTGTGAAAACTTGGAATCTGCTATTTCGAAAGCTGAAATCACATTCAATCAGTGGTCCCAACGTAATTTAACCCTCAAAGGCAGGATCACGGTGGCCAAATCATTAGTAATATCCCAATTTATATATGCAATGGCGGCGGCACCAATTTGTGAAAAGACATTGAATATCATCCAAAGCAAAATAATGAAGTTTGTCTGGCGGGGGCGACCACCTAAAGTTGCTAGGGATACCTTGTATCAAACGATTGAAGAGGGTGGCTTAAATGCACCAAACATAAATTGCATATATAAGGCCATGCGAGTCGCATGGTATGGTAAGATTCTTCGTAATATCGACTCAGCTTTCTCAAAGATACTCCAAAGAAGATTAGGAATTCATCTAAGTGATATATTGCATACTAATTATGGGATAAACTGGATTAAATCAAAACATATTTCCTCTTTTTATAAAGAGATGCTTAATTGGTTACGCGATTCAATTCCGTTACGAGAACCGAGCAGTGGTAGGGACGTAAGAAAGCAACTAATGTGGAATAATACAGCTATACGAGTTGGTGGTCATCACCTCTTCTCCCGAATCTTATACCAGCGTGACATAAAGTTTTTGGACGATTTCTTTGACAATCGAGGTTATATCTTGTCTATTAATGATTTTAGGGTAAAACACTCGCTACAAAATTTAAATCCTCTGAAATATTTGGGCTGGTGCAGGGCCATACCTCCAGTCTGGAAGCGACTAGTCGCAGGTACCGGGCCTCTAACTATTGAGGATAGATCTATGTCACCAAAGATTGAAATAAAGAATAAGACAATTCCAATCCAATTTATAAAATCTAAATATTTCCAAGTAAAATGGCTAAAACAAATCACACCAAAGGCACAAACCAAGTGGATAAGTGAAGGAATTGATTTTACAGTACATTGGCCAAAAATACATGCACTTCCCTTTACAATCACAAAATCTACCAGACTGCAAAGCCTTCAATATAGAATACTGCACCGGTTCTTCCCCACGCAACGTTACCTGTGTGTAAGAAAGGTCACAGACGACCCATTTTGTCCGCAGTGCGGAGAAATCGATACGCTTCAACATTTTTTTGTTCAATGCGAGGAGGTAAAGAGGTTTTGGGATGAATTAGCAGCAAGGTTCAATAGCAAATTAAGTTCACAGCAGCAATTTCATCCTGATAACGAAAACATTTTATTCGGCTCATTATCAGCATCGGCTGTTGTAAACTTCATGACGTTAAATGGAAAACAATTTATCGCGAATAAGCGATTCAGGGGTGAACCAATCAATGCTGACCAATTTATCCTATTTATAACGAAACAATTTAATATTGAGCTGTTGCAGGCAAAGAAGTTAAGGAAAATACCGCAGTTTGAGGAAAGATGGAGCCCATTTCTTAGCCAAAGCTTCCAACTTGATATGTAAGCAACCAAATCGCCTTTTCGTCGTGTTGCGTTTAAATGGAGTGTGATGGTAAACTGCGATGATGACGACAAATGTAATACCTTGTGATCATGACAACAATAGCCGGACTGATCATTGTATAGTTGTTTTCACTCAGCTGGAATGTATATGTCTCTCTTGCGAGCAAGGGAGGATTATACGGGTCAGTCTGTTAATTTGAAATGCTTGAAAGTGCTAGTCCACGTGTTGCATATCCGTTTGCATATGTGTTACCGCAAGCAGTGTTTTCATCAAGTAGGTTCTTTCTTGTAGTAACATCCCAATGTGTTAGCATTGACAATTCACTCATGTTTTCGAACTTGCTGTTGATGTGTTAGAATGATATTCTTGTTCGAAGTTGTTCGCTACCGATAATGTCCCACTTAAATGCTCTATTTAGTTGACAATACAGATGTTTCAAATCGGAAAAAAAACTATTGTTTTACAATTAAGTACCTTTTTGGTCAGCTAGGGCATTCTGTCGCCTTTCCAAACACCCCGGAAATTATGGGTACGTAATCCATAACCAGCTAATGCCTCATCGTCGCCAATAATCGCACCGGCGGAGCTAGTCTGGTACCCCTTGAGCTCATCTGGTGCCCACTGAGCTGGTCCTGGCCACTTGAGCTGATCACGTGCCTTCTAAGCTGATCTGGTGTCCGTTGAGTCAATCTGGTGCCCCTTGAGCAAATAATTGTGCCTCTTGAACCTAGATAATGCTCTCTGAGTTAGTCTGATACCTCCGAGCTCGCCTGGTGCCCTATTAGCTGTTTTAGTGCCCCTTGAGCTGATATGAGCTCCTTGAGCTGATTGCATGCCTCGCAGAGTTAATCTACTCTCTCCTGAGCCAATATGGTGCCTCTTGAGCTGATCAGGTGCCCCCTGAGCTGGTTATTGATGTCTCCTAAGATGATCTGGTGCCCCCTGAGCTGGTCTGGTGCACCCTGCGCTGATCTTGTGTTCTCTGAGCTGATCTATGCCCCTGCTTTGGTCTGGGGGCTAGGAGCTGATCTGGGCTCCCGGGCTGATCAATCTGGTTCTCCCTGAGCAGATATGTTTCCCCCTGAGCTAAACTAATCCTTTGAGTCGATCTGGTGCCTCCTGAGCCAACATTTTCCCTCCTCAGCCCATCTCATGCCGTCTGAGCTCGCCTAGTGCCCCCTGAGCTAGTTTCATGCCCCCTGAGTCAATCTGGTGCCCTTCAAGCTGATCTGGGCCTCCTGAGTTGATTAAGTAATTTTTTCAGCAGCTCTGGGGCCTTGAGCTGAGTTGTGCCCACTGAGGCTGATGAAGGCCTCTGAGCTGGTATGGGGCTCCTGGGCTGATTAAATGCCTCCTGACTTGATATAGTACCTCCAAGTTGATCTGTGCCCCGAGCTGATCGGGGACCACTGAGCTGATCCCTCGCACTCTCTCTGAGCTAATATGGTGCTCCCTGAGCTGATCTAGACCCCTGCTCTGGTCTGGGGACTAGGAGCTTATGTGGGCCCCGAGCTGATCGATCTGGTCCCCCCTGAGCTAATATGGTGCAAGGCCCTATGAGCCTAGCTGCGGCCAATTGAGCTAGTCTGATGACCCCGCCCCCCCATCTTTGGAGCCACTGAGCTAGTCTAGTCCTGGGCCGAGCATGAGCTGCTCTGAGGGGCTCTGATCCACACCAGGGGCCCCCTGAGCTGGTCTTGAATAGACAGAGAATAATAACACAAGGCCAACTCCCATCACCTCGGGGGTCACGGGGCTAGTCTAATCCCAGGGGGCACAACTGGGGGAATGAGGGGCAGCTGCTCTGGAGGACTCTGATCCACACTAGGGGGCCCCTAAGCTGGTCTTGAATAGATGGGGAATAAGGACACAGTGCAAACTCCCCTTGTAAAATGGAGCTAACGAGGAATAGGCTTGTGATGCCTAGGCACCCTGGGCTAGATAAATTACTTATTATACTGGTGGATTCTGGGGAGGGGTGATAAAAAGGCATGTGCCCCTGAGCTCAGAGCAAAGTCCCCTGAACCAGGATTTCTACTAATTAATTTCAATGAATAAATAATTAGTTTTTCACAATTTTCAGCCCTGTCACATCATCCCCATCCAAACAATCAGCCTGTTTACTTTTTCTTTACTTCAACTGGGACCGATCCTTGAAAATATAGAACTTTTAAACGCCTTAAAAGGTATCTCCCAAATTATTCCGGGAACAAAAATTGTATTCATCCAATGCCACTATGCTACACCTCCTCCCACGGTCATTGTGGGAGCCGGGGAACTCTGCGTTCAACCAGGGCTCACTCGTCACGACAAAACCAGTGGGCATAACAAATGAATTTTCGACTCTAATATGTCTTATCTTGCACATAGTGACAGATATCACAGGCTCCACTGATTTCTTTGATGTCAAGAACTTGCATGAGTTGGCTGATTTGTCCGTAAATCTATCCCAGAAAGTCGTTTTCTGGCTATTTTCATGATATTCCGGTGACACTTTTCTTTTTTTCTGGTTTTGATTCAGTCTTCCTTCTCCGTCAATGCTTGATTTCCATTTTTCTTGGACCAAAGGTACCCAAAAGTTGATATGAACTAAGATATAGTAAGTTTTTTTAGGTTACGTTAAAAGTGCCCTTTCTCTCCCGTGGTGCCCCTCAAAGGTGGTGTGCTCTCCCATGCCAAAGCTCTGGCTGCGCCCCTGATCGTGGAAAGGTTTAAAGCTCAGATTGGATTATTTTAAGATGTATATTTAGCTTTGGGATGTCGCCTAAAAAGCAAAAACGTTTGGCAAAAGCTGTAGAATACCTGCCCAACATTAAAATAGAATGTTCTCTGTGCTATAAAAGGCGCAAAAAAGCGATGAATAATAGATTTGGTGCAATGAATGGGTGCCGCCCCCAACGCTGCCGCCCCCCACCGGCTGAGCACCCCCAAAGATTTTGGGAAAATTACACCCCTGAATCTCGCTGTCGATCAACTGAGTGTCTGACCGTGAATGAGAGCGGGACGTGGTAGCAATGGGCCTACAGTCAGAGCTCAGGTTTGCGAAAAGCGTAGGCGCTTTAACATCCATACAAGCTACACCACACACCTTAAGCTTAGGCAATGGGCCACCAAGGCCAAACTCCACTGAAGTATGGAGCTCCATGAAGTCCTGTCCCAGTATGACATCTGCGCACAAATCGGGAAGCACAGACAGTTTGAACCCAGAGTAGCTTTTGGCCCAGCACCTTTAAGTCAACAAAGCAGTGTCCCATAGTGACTGCAGTGAGGGGAGACGATGCCATAGCTATCTTCTCCTCAGAAGACATGATAGACACTCCAAGTCCACGCACGGCACTAGCGCTCACAAAGCTGGTGGTGCTCCCACTATCCACGAGACCTTTCAACACGGTAGAGTTAATGTTCACGTCCACAGAAGAACAGGTGGGATGTCCCACGGAAGCAGCTGTCATGGAAGACAGCTGGATGTCGGTCGCAGCGTTTGTATGACGAGGTTTCCCGCCTCTATCCAGAAAACTACTTTTGCACACAGAGGCCCAATGGCCCTTCTTAGAGCACTTATGGCATATAGCGTTTCTAGGTGGGCAAACTGTGCGTACATGGCTGGACCGGCCACAGTACTGGCACCCACCCCTGGCAGAGTTTATGCTGTCGGACGCAGAAGCACATGCACCATCAGAAGCTGCAGAAGATGACTTGCTCCTCCTGGCAGCCAGGGTACACTCAGGATCAGTCACATACTCAGCTACGGCCACAAAGGACGAGTCACTCCGATATGACTCTGAGTGTAGCTGTGCCATCTCAAGAGTGCGGGCCTGCACAGAAAGAATTTATTACAAGGTACAAGCTTAAAATTGTGTTTCTGCAAGTTTTACCATTGCAGAACAATAGTTGCACCGTAGTTCAATTACCGAAGTAAAACAACCCTGGTTACGTCACTAGCATAAAGCAATGCAATTACTATGGAATGACAACCTTGCCTTGTGCCACATTTGTGTGCGCCTCGTTCATACCTGGTTCATACCTTGCTTGCGCACCAGCGCTGCACTAACTCAATACTAGACGTTGTAGTGGCATTGTGAATAGCTGGTAGGTAAAGCTAGGGCGTTGTTGCACCCTTGCTCGGCCATTGTCGTTTGACTATGGTTTCAAATACCTGCTCGGGTTACGGTCGCCATCTTGCTTTCTGTTTACCCGTGGCAATACACAGTGACCTGGCACGCATGCCGTGTAGGTTAGAATAAATGTGACTTATTTTAATCAATCGTGGAACTTTGGAAGCTGTCTGGAATATTTGTCAGTGATCTGCGAGTGGAAAGTATTGTTCTCTGTTCCAATAGTTGAAAAGTGAGGCATTTTGGAATGGTCAATCCAGGTCCAGGTAAGTAGGGATGTGGTTACTTCAGGCATGTATGCCATATTGGTATTAAGGCTCATATTTTCGTGTCAAAGGAGCACAGACTATTTGATCATATGGCTTAGATACCTGCAGTGGGTAGAACCTAATTGTGTTTGCCTTATGGGCCCGTTTGAAAAATAGGGTGAGTTGAGTTCCAATATGGTCTTGTTGGTGTCTTCAAATGGATCGGCGCCTGATGAGTGATGCTGTGTTTTACCGATATGGGTAAGACAACGTGCGGGTTATTTTCTTGCTTGAGAGGTGGCTCAATGCTTACCCTTTTTCTACCGATGGTCTTCCGGTTGCATTTGGGGCCAGAAAACGCTTTAGCTTTCGAATAGAGACTGAAAAGTTCCTTTTGAAGCAGAGGTAGGTAAAAGGGGAGGGGCTAAGAGGGCTCAAGCCCCCTTCCACATCATGAAATGTCAGAGTGCCTAAAGTAAATGCGTAGTCGGATGCTGTCCAGACACTATGGCGGGGGAGGCGCGAGCGCCCAAGCTTCCCCCTCGAAATGAAGTCCTGGATCTGCCGCTGTTGTAAAGACGTAATCCGAGTCTCGTTTTACCCTTGTAATAAGCCTTGCAACACCCTTGCTCCCTCCCCGTTACGCACTGGTAAAGCGGTTGTGCAAGCAAGGTTCTAATCTCGTCACGCTCTTGTAAGAAGGCTGCAGTTGCGTACAAGGCGGACACAAGACTTTGTTCTACCCTTGTTATGGGGTAATCATGACCTAGTAGAGGGCTTGTGGGGACGTTGCCAGCCATTGTCTTTGCCATGTAGGTTAACCATAATTAACACGCGCATTGACGGGGGTACCCGCCCCCCCTCGGGTTTTTCGGAGATAGTAGAAAAACGGCGGCGCGTAGCGCCGCCGTACTTGGTATTCCTTTTCCCTCATCATTTTTTACAACTTCTGTGAAAATTTTAAGGTTAGGTCATCTCAGGTCAGGTCACCAGTACAGGTCAAGTGACCCGACCTCAAAAAAAGTTTAAGATAGCATAAGTCGGAGCAGGGTGAACTTATCCGATTGAAACTCATATCACATAATGGCCCCACCGAGTTCTCTAAAATATTTTCCGGTATTTTTGATATCGATGACCTAAGGTCAGGTATGACGCATGACCTCTCCATTGGAAATACATGGGAGAATGGTTTTTACGGAATAACTCAGTAACGGATGGTGATAGAGCATTTATTTTAGCTGCATTAGACTCGCCGGGGCTTTGCGGTTCTAATGATATGCATTTTATATAATTTGACCCTGACCTGACCTCAGGTCAGGTCAAATCCTTTATTTGACCTAGCAAGGTCAAAATATATATATCATTCGATTCGGCTTGCTAAGAGGATTCAATGGTTCAAGTCGTTTTGCTCTATCTTTACTTGTTCAGATGTAATGCCCGAAAAACTGAATTTTACATGTTATCCCTATGACGGGCATGTTTTGACCTCTCGTGACCTTAAATGTGACCTGACAAATGGTTCAAAATGAAAAAAATGGTTCAAATGTTTTCGATGGAGAAGTGGATCGGCAGCCCAACGCCGTTTACCGTTTTTCGCTACCTACCGTGGTTCTCGAGAGCTTAGGGGGGCGGGTACCCGCCCCCGTCAATGCGAAGGTGGCTCAGACCCCCATCAATGCGCGTGTTAAGTTACAAGGTTTGTACAACGTCTTCTAGCAACCATTGTCGTACTATGGTTCTACCATCGTTCTACATGGTTTTTCCTTGTATTTCCCTTGTTTTCGTGGCACGGATTTTGAACGTACAAGCTTTGCGTTTTTAACCTAGTAATTTTCCATGTAAACAAGGGTCTGACAAGGTTTGCCCTTGTAAAAATTTCTTTCTGTGTGGGAGACTACGGCTCGCAGATCAAGTTGAAGATTCTCCAGTAAGCGTTGTCTGATAGTGTTGGAAGCCATACCAGAGATGAAGGCGTCACGAATAGCGGAATCTTCGACTTTAGCAGCTGAGGCAGCCCGGAAGCTGCAGTCTGCCGCGAGACTTTTCAGCCTGTCTAAGAACTGGTTCAGAGTCTCTCCTGCCTGCTGCCTCTGTGTAGCCAGGCAATGTCTGGCATACACCTCACTTTTGGGCTTGACAAACCGATCTTTCAAGATCTTGATGGCTTCTTCATATGAGGCAGCTCCCTTGATAGCCTTGAAGATTTTACAAGACACACGCGCTCTGAGGAGAGTCAGTTTATTAGGGTTGAGCTCAGGTTCTATAGCTTCTACGAATGCAGTGAAGTTGCTGATCCACATATCCCATACATCCGCCGCAGATGGGGACTCCGGGTCGATGTCTAGAGTGTCTGGACGTAACAACTTATCCATAGTTCGTTCAGAGCTTTGTTCGATGAGTGAAGCACAGGGTGATCAACAAGGTGGAGATAATCTTGCAAGCAGTTCATGCATCAGAGGCAAATTACGTTAGCTGAATAAATTGCAATGAAACACAGGAGTTTGACCTCCATCTTGAGGTTTTATTCAGCTAAACGCTTACATGCAAGAGAGAGGTTTGAAACAAAAGCCTTGTCAGTTAAGTTTCATGACATACAATAATAATAGAACCTCATAGTCTCACATTTCCACTACAAAGAGTGTTGAATTAGCTACGAAATGAGCACATAATCTGTCGCCTAGGTCAGCTCGTTAACACGTGCATTGACGGGGGGCGGGTACCCGCCCCCCGTCTTTCGGAGACAGCAGAAAAACGGCGGCGCGTAGCGCCACCGTACTTAGCATACCTTTTCCCTCATCATTTTTACAACTTCGGTGAAAATTTTAAGGCTAGGTCATCTCAGGTCAGGTCACCAGTACAGGTCAAGTGACCCGACCTCAAAAAAAAGTTTAAGATAGCATAAGTCGGAGCAGGGTGAACTTATCCGATTGAAACTCATCTCACATAATGACCCCACCGAGTTCTCTGAAAAATGTTCCGGTATTTTTTATATCGATGACCTTAGTTCAGGTAAGAGGCATGACCTCTCCATTGGAAATACATGGGAAAAATGTTTTTTACGGAATAACGCATTAACAAATGGCGACAGAGCATTTATTTTAGCTGCATTAGACTCCCTGGGTTTTGCGGTTCTAATGATATGCATTTTATATAATTTGACCCTGACCTGACCTAAGGTCAGGTCAACTCCTTGATTTGACCTAGCAAGGTCAAATTATATATCATTTTCGATTCAGCTTGCTAAGAGGATTCATATAGTTTAAGTCGTTTTGCTCTATCTTTACTTGTTCAGATGTAATGACCGAAAAACTTAATTTACATGTTATCCCTATGACGGCCTGTTTTGACCTCTCGTGACCTTAAATGTAACCTGACAAAAAATGGTTCAAATGTCTTCGATGGAGAAGTGGATGGGCAGCCCAACGCCGTTTACCGTTTTTCGCTACCTACCGTGGTTCTCGAGATCTTAGGGGGCGGGTACCCGCCCCCGTCAAAGCGAAGGTGGCTCAGACCCCCGTCAATGCGCGTGTTAAGCGGCAATTTGGTTTAACCCTCGCCTCACGAGGGGGCCATCGATGGCCCCCTAAGGTTTTTTCGAGATAGCAGAAAAACGACGAAACGCAGCACCGCGGTTGAGAGCTTTATCTCTCACCTCATCATTTCCCCACCATCCCTGAAAATTTTTTTATCCCGGGTCACCCAAGGTCAGGTCACCAGGCGAGGTCAACCAAGGTCACCTCACTTCAACTTTGAAGCTCTATAAGAGCTACATTTCGTAGTCGATCGATTTGAAACTTGCTACAGTTCATGACCCTTCCAGGGTCTACAACGTGTATATCCGGGATTTTTCGATTTCGTGACCTGAGGTCAGGTCACGAGGCGACCTCTCCCATTGGAAAGGCATGGGAAAAGCTGTCTCATGATCTAAAAGCCACAAAAATGATTGCAAATACTCAGACTGCTCAGAACCGCGTTTTTGGACACCCTTTCACGGATCCCAGGGGTCATATTTGCCGTTTGACTTTTCCAAGGTCATCCAAGGTCACCAGGGGTCAAAAACAGTATTTTGACAATAAATTTTGGCCTAATTAAGATAGAGCACTGAAAAAACACCATCGTGTTTACCTTGTCGCTGGCTTTCATTTGGTATACGGCAAGGCCACGTTCTGACCTTTCGTGACCTCAGGTCATATTAGTTCATATTAGTCATATTAGTAATTTCTCTGGAGGTCAAACCACTGGCGGGAGGTCTTTACGTTCCACATAACGGAAAAAGTTTTGGCAATTTCCTATCAAATGTATTTAACCAGATCTCAATAGCTCTAATGGTATAGGAGTTATGCCCAGTTTTCTTAAGCATTGCATATTTGAGTGAAAATAGCCTATCGTGACCTTTCTTGACCCCTGGAGGTCAAACCATTGACCTGAGCGCTTAGACATGGGAAGTAATTTCTTACTGAATTCACGCGAGCTTTCTAATGCACTTTGCAGATTTGCGCTAACCCTCATATTTTCGGAGTTAGATGGGGGCATCGATGGCCCCGGTGGGGCGAAGGTGGCGCCGGACCCCCGGTGGGGCTTGGGTTAAGAGATTGTGCGTTGTGATTGGGACATTTCTAACAATTCTCTAACATTTAACTTGGGGTCAAATGTAACAATGTTACAATTGACCCCAATGACCTTACGACGTAATAAACTTGCTTCTACTGCACAAATGCAGTAGCTAGGCTAGTGATTTTATGATCAGGCGCGCACCCATGATGTTCATCTGGGGGGGCTGACGAGGGGACGTTAGGCCGATGAAGGGGCGCACTTGTCAACCCAAAGGGGCCAATCTTCATATCCTGGGGAGGGGGGGCGGGGGAGCGATAAACTTTTTGTTTCGCAGACCTAGTGTCAACTGTTTTTGGGAAGAGGCGCTTAACACGTCGGGGGGGAGGGGGCAGGCTTGGATCCGCGCCGACCGTTGGGGGAGGAGGGCAAAGCGGCCTAAAATCGGGAAAACATGGATTTTGAAGAAAATCGACAAAAATCGGGCGATTTGGGGGATTTCTCTGTTAACCCATGGATCCTTCAGTGGGGAGGGGGAGGGTGGAGTGCGGGTCCGCTACCCCCTGGGTGCTGTGCTGTTTATGACAATCACATTGCTTTGCAATTATACATTTGTTCGTAGGTTGGTAGATGTTTCGGAAAAGTGGCAATGTGGGCTGCCCTATTTAATATTTCTAGATTGAAAAATTAACGATGATAATTGGGGTTTAAGGGCACATCAGCTGCTAAGACTAAATGTGCCCAGTTCTGAAAAAATTAACGAGATTTCAGTCAAATTATAAAGATATGCTTGTCGGTAGTCAGTCCAATAGGCAAATGTGCCCAAAATAATACGTTTTTGGTTTTGGAAAGGGTCATTACTTTTCGGCAACAAGTTCAAGATTTACTGACCGGACTGATAAGTAAATTTTTGCAAACATTTTGAACGCGGTATATTCAGGTCATTTATAGGGATTATTCAAATCACCGGCATTCGTCTGTTGTGTTCATCTTTCTAAAAAAATTGCATCGGCTGTTTTCAAACAAATGTCTCGCACTTTCAGAGAATGCCTCGTTTTCGACCACGCACCACCGAACGCGGGACTCGACTGGAGACGGTCCATGAAGTTGAAGTGAAGGCCAAAGATGCAGAAGTGTTCGCATTAGGATGTTTTTATGGTACAAATAAATCTTCGAAATTCATACGGCTTTAACATGGTACAATTGACCCCCGGTGCTGTTACAATAGCCCCTCACTTGGGACCAATTGTAACAGCTGAAGTAAATTTTTAGAAGTGAAATTTTGACCCATAATTTTTTTGAAATCTTTCTACGTCTGTCACATTGCAAAATCTTCAAAGTTGATGAAAATATAATCATAAGTGATCTAATTCAAAGCACTATTTCTCCAGAACCAGAAATGTGAAATTTGTTACAATTGACCCCAGTCTCCCCTACTCGGCATACCTTTTATCTGATCGTGATAACCAGGGGCGCCGCCATGGAATTTTTTAGGGGGACGGCCCCGGCTGGTGCTGACCGGGGAGGCAAATTTGAGCATGCTCGGTATCTGGCAGCATTAATGACGATGGACTGAAAAATTTGGGGGGACATCCTCCCTGGTTGGCGAACTGGGGGACGCGTCCCCCCGTCCCCCCCGCTTACCGAACCCATGGTGATTACAACTATTGTCATAATTTTAAGTTTAGGTCATTTCAGGTCAGGTCACCAGTACAGGTCAAGTGACCTGACCTAAAAAAAAGTTTAAGATAGCATAATTCAGAACCAGGGGTGTAACGCCCATTGGTACTCCTGGTGCTAGAGCACCAGCAGTTTTTTGGGTGGGCCCCTCGATGGCCTATGCTGAATCGGCGGAACAGTGCACCAGCTGACCTGCTCCTTCAGGCCTGTACACTACGCACCCATTTTCTTTGACGTCGAGTTTCGTCGATTGAAATGAAATGGGCCCCCAGGAGCTGGGGTCCCTAGGGAAAATGAACCCCATTGGCAGTGGGCCCCCTTGATGCAGTCGGCCCCAGACGTTGAGGCACCCGTGAGCATGGTATCCACAAGTAGGGCCCCCAGCAGCTAAGGTCCCTAGGAAAAGTGGACCACATTGACAGAGGGCCGGTAGATGAGTGGGCTCGAGACGTTGGGCCTCCATGATCAGGGGTCCCCAGCAGCTGGGGTGCCTTGGAAAGTGGACTCCCATTAGCGGTGGGCCCCTAAATGCAGTCGGCATCCGACCTTGGGGCCCCCCGTGAGCAGGGGGCCCCAGAAGCTAAGGTCCCTAGCATGGGCGCCGAAAGCGGGGGAAGGGGGAGGTATCCCCCTGTTGGCCAACCAGTGGGGACGTCCCCCCAAAATTTTTGGGTCAATGGTCCTTAATGCTGTCAGTTACCGAATTTGCTCAGAATTCGCCTTCTCCGGTCAGCACCAGCCCGGGTCGCCCCTGGTCCCTAGGAAAAGTGAACCCCAATTGGCAGTGGGCCCCCTAGATGCAGTCAGTCCCAAATGTTAGAGCTCCCGTGAGCAGGGTGCTCGCGAGCAGGGGGCCCCCATCAGCTGGGGTCCCTAGTGAAGGTGGACCCCTAGATGCAGTCGGTGCCATACGTTGAGGCCCCGTGAGCAGGGCCCCCCGGAAGCTGGGGTCCTTAGGGGAAACTGGACCCCCATTGGCAGTGGCCCCTAGATACAGCCGGTCCCAGACGTTGGGGTCCCCGTGAGAAGGGGGCTCCAGAAGCTTAGGTCCCTAGGAAAAGTGAGCACCATAGCTCCGCTCCTGGTAAAGACATTATCTTGAAACTATCAGGGCATCTGCCAAATTTAGTTATAGCAAAAGTCAGGAAGAAAAGCCTTTCGCGAACCGTTGTTTAGATATCCCGGAAAAAGGCATCGATGATGTGTGGAATTCGCCCGACCCCCTGCCCTCCACCAGGAATTGAGTAATCGCACAGCTTCGGTACCCCACCAATGGCAGCGTTGATGAAAATGGCTAAACGTGGGGTAGCAGCTTTGGGCAGCTTTGGGCTGGGAGGGGGATGGGCATGATCAGTTTGCCCTTAATCCGCCCCTGCAGCAAGAATACGATACCATACAGCCCTGCACATTTAGGTAGGTACTTCGATGTTTCTTGATTACCCATTCTTCCATATATAAATTTGTCGTTCTGCCGTTCCGCGAGCTTCTGTTGATGCACGTCTCTAAAGAAAACACCACCGAAAGAACAAACATCATTCGATCCTGGGACCATTTAAAACCAAACAAGCAAAACATTTATAAGTCTGCATTCTACTTACCTGTTAGGTCTGACCGGTCGTTAAGATTTCGGAGATAAACTTCTCTCGCCGGATACTAAATGAGAACCCATTCTTTAAAACAAACTAAAGGAAATTATTTCTGCTGTGCAAAGGAGAAGGGTATCCCTTATTGCTGATACGTTGGAGATACCGTTTTTTCCTTTGCATGACATATTTTCAAAGGTGGCAATTGCCGTATATTTTTCCCATGAGATCACCCACATATAACCCACACAGTTGCTGAGTCTAACAACAATCGAACTGTCATCGAACATGCACCCAGAAGCTCCTCATCATATTGAGCCGTTCACCCCGTCAACAACCGCTCAGCATAGCGCACAGCAGCCCCGGCGGGTGGTGTGCGTTTCTGCCGTGCGCGTGCGCACGAGCGGCCCTCTGAGAAGGCAGGCCTTGGTACGCGTCGACGGCGACCGGGCTACAGTGTGAGCGGCGTCGTGGAGGGGTGTGGTGCATGTCGGGAGAGACGTAGCAGTGTTGATTCCAGACGGGGCGCTGGCGGCGGACTAGTGTCTTGTCAGTGACGGACTCTTGTACAACATCATCGGCTGCAGCTTGATCAGAAGGTAGGCTGGTTTTTGACAGCCTGAGTGGTTCATGTGGGAAGAGCATGTCTGCATTGACTGTCCTGTGGACACAGGCGGATTTAGGAGGGGAGGGGGAATTTCCCCCTGGATATGCCCCAAAATCGACGCTGGGCGCCCCTGAAATAATCATAGCATCCCCCCTGAAATGTCGCTTCCTCCAGGATGCGATTATGGGCGCTCCTGCGTTCGAATTTGGCGCCCACGTTACAGGTTCAGTGCTCAAATATGGCGCTCCCTGGTACGGGTGGCGATTCCCCGATTATGTGCTCCCGCAAGCGGAAATCCTGGATCCGCCTCTGTCTTCAGAACGGAACTCACTACTACTACAGCATGATTTCTTTAATTTTTCGTCGTGTAAGGCAAGACTTAACTTCGTCAGAATATGCCATCACGTCTTAACTCTAGCCCTACCGGAGGTATTTTACGCCCTCGCGCTACGGGGATAGGTTGATTTGACTTAGCCGTTTGAAAGCATGAAAACTAGCGTGTTGTTTGTGACCTGTACTTCCCGATAAGATAAGTCCTTACCAGTGTGTTGGAGACATTAGGCCTAAAATGTCATATTATCATTATACGACCGGCCAAATCGGCATGAGTGTGCCAGGGTCACCTGGGGTCACCAGAGGTCGCATGAGGTCACGTTTATGCCTCATGCTTAATAGGACCCAGTTCGCGCCAAACTTTTCTTCCCAAATCTAGTGCAGCGAGAAAGACGGCGAAGACCCCACGGGAACATTTGGAAATGAACATCTCCAAGATCTAATACGACGCAGACTTGAAATTGGATCAAAGTATGTGAAACTGAAATCGGTTTTCACATCCCCGGCGGCATTGCGTTAAACCGAACCGTTTTGCTTAATACAGGAGAAGATGGAGGGGGGGCGAGGGGTCGAATCTAACGCCGGTAGGGCGAGACCTAAATTGTTGTACATCTCAAATGTATTTGAAGTCTAGAAACTTCAGTGATGTGACTAGAGATTCAAGACGTGGCAAAAATATACCAGGAAACGGAAGCATCACCAAAGCCATGCACGGGCCAACCAAGCAAAATTTCGACCACCGGCGAGAACCTACTCTTTGACTTTGGCCTTGAGTGTACGGTATTTATGTGTTTCTGACGGACAGTGGCGACCTGTACCTCTGCCCTCTGCCTTAGCGAATAATAAAATGGTGCCTGTAATAAATCCCGTCTGTGCCTGACAGGAAATTCTTCTCTTGGTTACCAAGATGGATACAACCGTACTTCAGCTGATGGAAAGCATTGTGAAAGATAGAGACGCTTGTGGCGCAATGGCTTCTCTCTTCCAGAACATTGCCTCCGACATGAAGGTAAGAAGCTGCTCGGGCCGGACGAAAGTGTATGTTTGTCCTCACCACCGAACTTAAAAGGAGATACCAAAACTGTGTTTTGTCCGTGAAAGTTACGCGATTTCGCGGAATATGTGAGGTCACATAATTAAGTCGTTGCATTCATTAACACATCTACCTACCTATTGCCACGTTGATAATGGTCATTTTCGTATGCTGCTCGATTATCAATAAGATGCATAAGCGTCGGAAAAGGGGCCCAGGAGGGCCTGGCCCCTCACTTTTTGGCCAAAAATTTCCTGATCTCAGCCAAAATGCGAGAACACCGGACACTCTTATAACCAGCCGCTGCGGAAGGCAATACGGAGCCCAAATTCGAACAGTTTTTGTTCCTGACATGGAAAGTATTTTGTCAGCATCAGGTTGAAGTTTGGCTACCCCCCCCCCACACTTTTTGCCGCGGGTGACGCTTATGATAAGATGAGTTCCGCAACATCTGCGGAAATGTGCGATTTGCTCTTACGTTGTAACATGATATATGTATAACCTCTGTGACGTATCTCCTGCGAGAAACAATTTTATATATTAAGGTTTTCGGGTGATGCATACATACGGTTGCTGGTCTCTTGCACTCACCACGGCAGAAAAATCGACGGGTGGAGCGCAATCCTGCAAAAACGGTCTTCTCCATCACCTCGCTCCTTTTGGCGATTTGATTTTACACTGTCTCTGTGGCGGCTAAACTCGTTCGGATTTTCTTTGGACGTCGATGTGTTTGTACAATGCTGTCCAGCGTGACTGACAAACCGTGATAAGTTCCGCGATTCGGGGCTCAAAACAACATGTCAAACATCGGAGAAAATTAGTGCTGAACCCTTTTAATATTTCCAGTGATTTGACAACAAAAGTAGATGAATCTCTGATAATGCGCAAGCATTAGAACATCGCTAAATATAAACGACCACGGTTGTAAACTAAGCCCCGGCAAGTTTCATCCTAATTGTGAAGATAGGGCGACATGTGGGAAAACTGTGTTGGTAACTCCCTGAGACGTTTGCTCATTTTTGGGCTTTATTCTTTGTGTAAAATGAATAAACATCCCAGCTGTGGGCGGGAGCATATATCTAGCATACACTGCACACAGCTGATCTAAATTCGGTGAAAACCAGCTCTAGGCTCATGCGGTCTTCCTCCTGACCACAGTCTCGGTTTTACGACGTCTCTTCCGAGTGCGTCGGTCCCCGTGGCCGGAAGCCCGGTGCGGTCAGAGCCCGGACAGTAGCAGACGGCGGCCGTCGGCGCCCACCGCACAGTTTACGATATCGCCCGGCCCTTTTTCGTGAAGCGTAGCGCCTACCTGGTACACAGTGGCGTCATCAGAAGCTTATTTGGTTGTGAAACGATTTGCCGTAGTAGGACACACTCATCTCCTGTCACTGTCCACTGTGACTGATTATAACTGTGGTTAGGCTGTGTGTCTCTTTTGTGTTTTTTCATCGTCACGACAAGTTGTGGGGTGGTATAGGCATCCGTTGAAGGAAATATAAGCAAGAGGAATATTAGTACTTGGACTCAAGCTATGGCCAAAGCTATCGAAATTTCCCAAAACTTGAGATATGTGCTTCCTAAAGTGCATATACGAAGACAGTGCAGGGTGCAAGTCAATGGTTTGGGGGACGGGACGACGGGGCACAAAGTCATGAAAAACATGTTTTTTTAAGAGAATTAAATGAAGGGTTTGAGGATAGGTACCTTCATTGGCCCCCTCCCCCTGGATCCGCTAGAGCACTAAAATGTTCCACAGTTATATATTTTCACACCGAGGAAGTATTCTACTCCCATCAGCCATTTCCTGCCAGTCAGCAGTCCACAGTACGGCGCTGGAAACGCGCTCCTGCTACGGAGTAGCACCTTCGGCGCGCCGCGTGTGACCGTGCGCCGCTTTCGGCGCACGCGCTGTTTTAGCGTCACGCTGCGTTACGGCCGGCTGGCGGCGCGTGACGCGGTTTTGTGCCGTCCGGCGCGGCGCACTGCCACCTTCTCTCTTCACTACATCGTGAAGTCTTTAGAGCAGTGAGAGGAAAGCTTTACGGGCGGCCCAGCCGGCACTTCGAATCCGGGAGTTGCCGTTCACGGCCGAGTTTGGGGAGCGCGGTCTGGTGAGATGCGTCACGGCAATGGGGTGATGGAGTGGATGGCGACGGGGGTGAAGGATAGCCCTGATGGCCTTGACAGTGATAGCAGATGTGAACGGTGGGATGACAAAGAGGACAGGCTGACAAATGAGGTGTGTTTATCGGCCGTGGTAGATCGAAGGCATGGCGTAGCAGTGTCTTACCCGGAAGTTTGGTTTCAAATGGGATATCAGTAAACGCGGAGAGAGTGTGCTCCCGTGAGAGCTTACACAAATATTCACTCTGGTAGAGTTCAGACCGCCCTGGTTTCTTTATTTAATGCTGTCAATGTTTTTTGGTTGCAAAGCTTGGGCTGCTTAACCCGCGCCCCACCGGGGTCCGGCGCCACCTCGCCCCACCGGGGCCATCGATGGCCCCCCTCTAACTCCGAAAATATGGGCGTTAGCACAAATCTGCAAAATGCAATAGAAATCTCGCGTGAATTCAGTAAGAAATTACTTTGCATGTTTTAGTGCTCAGGTCAATGGTTTGACCTCCAGAGGTCAAATAGGTCAAGATCGGCTATTTTCACTCAAATATGCAATGATTAAGCAAACTGGGCATAACTCTTATGTCATTAGAGCTATTGAGGCCTGGTAAAGTACATTTGATAGCAAATTGCCTGTACTTTTTCCGTTATGTGGAACGTAAAGACCTCCCGCCAGTGGTTTGACCGCCAGAGGTCACCTCGTGACCTAACATGACCTGAGGTCACGAAAGGTCAAAAGTGACATTGCCGTATATCAAATAAAGCCAGTGACAAGACAAACACGATGGTGTTTGTTCACCGCTCTAGCTCAATTAGGTCAAAAGTTATTGTCAAAATACTGTTTTTGACCTCCGGTGACCTTGGATGACCTTGGAAAAGTCAAAGGCAAATATGACCCCTGGGATCCGTGAAAGGGTGTCCAAAAACGTTGTTCTGAGCAGTCTGAGTATTTGCAATCATTTTTGTGGCTTTTATATCATGAAATAGCTTTTCCCCATGCTTTTCCAATGGGAGAGGTCGCCTCGTGACCTGACCTCAGGCACGAAATCGAAAAATCCCGGATATACACCTTGTAGACCCTGGAGGGGTCATGAAGTGTAGGAAGTTTCAAATCGATCGACTTTGAAATGTAGCTCTTACAGAGCTCTAAAGTGAAGTGAGGTGACCTTGGTTGACCTCGTCTGGTGACCTGACCTTGGGTGACCCGGGTAAAAATTTCAGGGATGATGGAAAATGATGCAGTGAGAGGTAGAGCCCTCAACCGCGGTGCTGCGCCTCGTCGTTTTTCTGCTATCCCGAAAAACCTTAGGGGCCATCGATGGCCCCCTCCCGGTGGGGCGAGGGTTAAAATTGATCCCCGATTGATGCCATTGAGGTTGTGTCACATCTCACATTGTGTTTAAAGGGAATGTGGCACCTTCACAACGTGATTTTAACTGAGATAGCCAAGTTGTAAAGCAGGTCGGAAAACCCGGTACTCCATATTTCATTTGTCTTGGAACTCGATATTTCCGTAGAAAAAAGCTAAAATCTACCTGACACCAGCCCCCCTCAGCCCCCCGTCGCCGGCGGCCATTGTTGTGAGCTACTGGTGTGACGACATATGCTGACGTCACGATGAGCATCAGCCAATCAAAGCCCTTGAAGCTTTTCAAGTATGGTAGTGGTTGCAAGATCGTGACATCATCCACAGTCTGATATTTATTTCTTTTTCGAGAGGAGTATTTTTAAAAACCAAATATTGAGCTTATTGTACATTTTTCAGAGAAATCATGAGTGGTTTCATTATTTTTGACTAGAAGTACGCCTAATTACACTAAATTCCAGGATTCGACCAAGGTGCCACATTCCCTTTAAATGTATTCGCAGCCGCAATCATAATCAACGTATCCAAATCTAGCTATATATCAAAGTATCTCACACAAAGACCAAGGTTCCCCATGCTTGAAAGCTCGGGTAAAATTTCAGGAGGTCCTGTTGAACGCGACGCCGCCACCACCGGTGCTATAAATGGGAGCTGGGCTGTGATGCACCGCCGTTGTCATCCGGAACGTGGCCCGCCCACTGCCGGCTGTAATTACGGCCGGTATTGCCTCCATGGCACCCATACACAACCGCCTGTTATTACCTACTATTTACGGCGTCACTAATGAGTAACCACGCCCCGGGGCCGCCCGAGGCGAGCCGCGCGGCGGAAAGGTGAGCAATGAGGTGGTTCGACTTCTGCTGTCTGACTCTCGTGATGAATTGCTGAATGCCCGAACACTGTATGAAAGATAGCCGGTTGGGGGTGAGTTAGAGTATGAAACACAATCATGAAATAGAACAGTTTATTTGTCACCTAGGTTTTCCTGTTCCCGCATGATCCGCGTTGCCGCCCCTAGTCCACAGCAACCGACGAATGATCCAGAGCCAGCGAATTAGAAGCGAGACAGAGGAGAAAAACATTGTTTACCCAAATCGTCAACGAACTGTGTTTCAAAAATATATTTGAATTTCTGACGACCTACTTTCTATTTGTGTTTTGATGCTTGTTTTCGAAGGAAGGGGACGTTGGTAATGCATCGGTGTTTCGACAGGAAAATAAAAGCGGTAACTGTTTCTATGGTGTTGACTTGAGCATCTTGTACGAAATCTAGACACGGCTGTACTGTTTTCCTGCAGCGGTTCTCTCCATCAAAAGCTTTGTCGGGCCTGGTGGGCTCCAGACGGCCGGCCGCATTTTCCAGAGCTCGTTAAAGCATGTATGCGGGGGCATCAGCTCAGAAGCCCGCTGGTCCGGTGCTTACGTGCCGGAGCAAGAAAATGCACCTCTTGGTAAACCCCGAGGGATTACTGAAAGACTCTTTTGTGAGGCACATCTTAGCCAGCCCTGCTTTTAAGTTCTGTGAAGTGATGCCAACATTATACCAGCGGGCTGCTTGTACGACGCTCTTTGCTGTTTGCACAGAGAGAATATCCTTCTTTGGACTTTTTATTGTGTTCTCCATTGGAAAAAACTAGTTCTCTGCAGATTTAATGGCATATTAATTGTAAAACAGCCTTGCCCTGGTCGGGCCTTTTTCCCTCCCCGTAAATTTACTTTCCGAGGTGGTCGGAAAACAGTGGCACGCCGCTCCGAGGTACCGATCTTAGCTGTGCCTGGATCCTTTTTGAATATTTTAATTTAAAGGTAGATCTTGCTAGGCTTGGTCACGGGGCTAAATTAAGTGACCCCTTTCCCAAAAACATCTAAACTGGCTTTACCGTCATTTTGTCTGTGTTGGTCTTACTGCTGCGGGCCGATTGCTATACATCCTGGCAACATTGTGTATTTTAATTTTCTGAACTGAGGTCAGATCAACTTTTAAATTTGGGTTTTTCATTTGGTCTAGTTGCATGTTTGGCTAATTCATGATTTCATATACATCATTAGATTTGGTTGACGAGATAATTACAATGGTGCCTCAAAAACAATATGGTGTATTATAAAAAATATGTTCATCATGGACTCATTGTTTTGATTGATGTTTCCCATGGTGCCTTGCGATGCTGGAAGAAAAAGCAGGGATGCGTCCCCTTTAACTTAGCTGATGACCTGTTGGGGCGACACAAATAAATAAAATAACCACAAGGGCTGATAGGTATTCAAAAGTGTTCCGGAACAATTTTACTGTGATCGTTTCAACATAAAGAAACAAAATATCATGGCATTGCAGATTTTTAGGTGTGTCTAGTATTATATCACTTATATTTTACCATATCACTCCCCCTGATAGTTAGTAGTCTATATATATATTTAGTCTATATATATATATTAGAAGTCTTTTGTCTCTAGATATGGAATTAAGAAGCCAAACCGGTTATTTTAAAGTGGTTGTAACAGACGCGAGTCGTCCTCATAACTATCTCTGAAAGCGGAGAAGCGGGCTGGCGGCGGCTGCGAAGGTCCGGTTGCTGTCGAGAAAGTGCCCCGGTCTGTTGCAACTGCGCTGGCAGGCTTTGATATCACACAGAGGCACGCACGCACGCAGGCCCCGGGCTGCGGCCGGCGGCCTGATCTGGGATGTTATGACCGGGGGTGCGGTCCGAGCCACATCTGGGCCCGTTCAGAGACGCCAGATGCAAACTTCGCGGCCAGATGTGATAGCCCTTCCGCTTGAAGTGGTCGGCTATGTGTGTACACGGATGGCGGGCCAAAGTATCATCACTTCCTCGGCGCGAATGTGTTTTGTTTTGCTGCGATGCTATATTTTTGGGTAGGCTTAAGTTATTTTGTTCTTTGGGCTTTCAGGGCGCACAAACCTCTCAAGGTTATATAGCGCTCATTGGGTAGGGCAATAACATGCAAGGTTTTTGCACATGCTGGGCACAAATCGCGTAATCTTTTCCTGGATTGGACGGTGGATTTAGTAATTAATCGACCCAAATTTCCTTAAACCTCTACTTCATTAATTATTGCAGCTGCTAACTTTTTCCGTATGCATACAAACTGCTCCAGTATATAGGCTCCCGTTTCACTGTAACAATTATGAAATAATTACCACCGGCTAATCCTCTGGCTTCTCTTTGCTAGGATGTGGGGCGGGGCAGGTGTTGACCCTCCACTGATGCCGGGGGACAGCTGTGTTCGTTCGGCCTATTTTATCTTTATCAGGTGATGTACGGTCGCCTGCGTGTGAACTGCAGGTGCGCCACGCTCTGACGAGTCTGCCGCCTGCACCATTGAGATAATCGGGTGTTCGTATTCGTTCGGTACGGCGTGTGATTACACTCTCCTGTTTTACGAGCGGGTCGGTCGGACCGTAACGTGTGTACTGGTGTAGTGGCAGGTACATAGCTTCACACCATGAGCTGATCTGGCATTTGTTTGAAGAGAACTGCGACCTCAAATGCAGCTTTGATTTTTAACTATCAACGGATCGGCCGTTTCAGTGCTGTTTAATATACCTCAGTCTACGATTTTATGTTAAAGCCATGTAGTGATTACACACAAAACCTTTTACTTACCAGGCTGGACCCCATACTGAGGGATGTTGAAAATACCGGTACTTCACTTTGATAAAAAACGGGATGCACTACGTCAATGTTAGACAAGTAATTTCGTGTGCTGCACCTTAGCCTGGAGCTATTCATGCTGTATACATATTTTCTTTCTCTCGTATGCCTATTTTATATGTTGTATGTTACTGTATGTTTATATTTATTGTCATATGTTCTTTATGTTCCCATACATATTTGTTATCATATTATCTTTCTGTTTTTTTGTCATATTTCCTTTCAATTTATTTCTGTCTTTCTTTCTGTGGGCAGTTTCCTCTCGCTCGTCGCTTCCCGCCGCTCCCAGAGACACAGCTGTACTAATGACCTCGACCGGCGTCAATTAGCGGTCCCGTATCTGTACCGTGGGCGGACTGGCGGGGGCGGGGGCGGGGCGGGTCTGGACCGGGCTGAATAGCGGAGGTCCGCCCACCCCGGGCTTCGGACCCCGGTCGGACCAGCCTCTACACCTGTCTGTCGCTGCCGAGATCCGCGCTTCCTCCTGTACAGGGTGCTGGGCGTCCGTCGGACGATCGTTCACCACGCTGACAGAGACGTCGGCTGCGTTTGTGAGATGGGTCCGCTCGCTCGGACTGCCCGGAGCAGACGTGCGTGCGTCTCACCCCAGAGGCCGGAGTATGCAGAGTGGGTGTTTGGAGCGGCTGTCTCGCTCCGCTGATTTGTTGGTCTGTTATGGTTTCCGTAATGTGCGGTGTCGGTAGTGAACGGTGGACAAATGAGATGCACTTTGTATTATATTTGTGATGATGTCGGTCGGCGCTGTCTGTTTGTGTAGCACCTTGTGGCGGTGGGTGTAGTTATCTTCTGTGCAACCTTGGTATTGCTATGGACCATTAGTACTGCCTACCATAGGAAAGGACGGGGAGCGTCCCCCTGTTGGCCAACCAGGGGGCGTCCCCAAAATTTTTGGGTCAATCGTCATTAATTCTGTCAGATACCAAATATACTAAAATTCACCTCCCCCGATCAGCACCAGCCCGGGACCGTCCCCCTGCGAAAATTCCGTGGCGGCGCCATTGCTGCCTACGGAAGGGATACTACCTATTGGAGCTGTCATCTGCCGGTCCCTGTCTTCAGCTGACTGCCTCGTTGATTGACACCTCTCCTCTTTCAGCTGACGTTAGTTTTCTCCATCAGCCGTTTTACACCCCCTTTGTCAGCTGATGCAGCCCTCCCGTCAGCTGACTTGTCCCATTTTCATCAGCTGACGTGTTCCCCTTTTTGTAAGCTGACGTGTCCCCTTTTCATCAGGTGACGTGTTCCCCTTTTCGTCAGCTGACGTGTCCGTTTTACGTCAGCTGACGTGTCCCCTTTTCATCAGCTGACGTGTCCCCTGTTCGTCAGCTGACGTGTCCCCTTTTCGTCATCTGACGTGTCCGTTTTTCGTCAGCTGACGTACGTCCCCCTTTTGCAGGGCTGTCAGCCGCTGTGGGAGGAGTTTGTAAAGCACACAGCCCGTCTCCACTCTTGTCTCAAGTAAGTGACTGGCGTGTCAGTATCACATGATGGCCAGTTGCACGGCCGATTCCGGCAGTTCATTCTCCTGATCTCGCTTATTTGCAGGGGCCCACTGTGGAACGGCGCGCGTGGAGAATGGCAGGACGGTCAAATTTGTTCGGGGCCCTCCCATGCAACTCTGGGTCACCTGATATGAAATGTGTCCCGTTGCAGTCACGTTCCGTATAAATATACTGAAGAGTATAATACGTTTTTCTGAAGGTACCCACAGTTCTTAGGCATAATTGTTTGCGCAAAATAGGGAGGCCCAACTGCCGGGGATCGCAAAGTACATGTGCCATTTTCAGATGTATCGCTTACCACTTGATAAAGTTGCTTAAAGTTTTAATTGTGCATTATTTCTCTGCGTAGAACGAACGACAATTTGTGCAGCATTTTTCATAGAATTGACCCAATAATAATAAACGATATTTTTCGTTCATGTAAAATAGCGATGAATACTGATGTGTCTCCATCTTTCATCCAAACTGCACGCTCCCTCCTTTTCCGCACTTCTGCGTGCACTCGTAAGCTCCTTTTCAATTTTTATTAATATAAAAATCCAGTAGTAATAAACCGTATTTTTCGTTCCCGGGGATTCAACACAGATTGGATTAACTGAGAGACAAAGCTTAGCTTCGTAATGAGCACACTTTTTTATTGTTTTTCTTCGAAACATTCCAGTGATGCATGTACAGAGTCATGTCCTAGGGGATTTTGGACGCGAAATCCTCTGATTTAAACTTCCTGAAGGGCTTATATTACCATGTCAGAATTAATTACTTAAGCCGTTATCCCAGAAAAAAATTCCCGGTACGGAGAAATCAGCCATATGTCCGTAAACGAGGCATTACAAGTCGGGCCATCACCTTTTTTTCTCCTTGTCCCGTTATGGTGATTTTTTTCATTTGTACTAGAACATTTTCTAACGACAGAAAGCCTTGCTAGCCTTTAAGTCAATCCTGGTGGATTGCTCTATCAGGATAAGTTATATTATCGCCCATAAAAGGCTATGGGTTTGAATGATAGTTTTGAAAACATTTGTTTCAATTGCAAGAAATCACTGAATGCTCAGGACTCTCAGCATCAAAGTTGTATATAACAGACTTTCCCACCCGGGCTGATCCCTTTCTAGAAGGCCTTAAAGTTTGCAGTTGAGAGGTCTTGGAAACCAGTTTGCTGCTGTGGTATGCCCAGGTCTCGCACCAGGGAGCTAACAAAGCCGGCAGTAAAGACAGACTCTTTTTCGACACGCTTTCCCAGTTGGATTGACTGGAATCAATCGATAGGGCTCACTTGACAGATCCCACGGAGAAATGGTGGCTCCTAGTCAGCGCATTTCTTTTAACCAGACCCATTCAAGCCCAGAGGTGGGACTGGTGGTTATAGGCGGATGCCTGTGTATAAACGCTACTCTTTTTAAAACCTGTCGTTACAAACCTAGACATTACTCAAAACCTACCATAGTAAGTGTGTAATTTTCATTAGTCGAGTGTATGTACCTTTTGTAATCGCTCCGCTACTGTCCTTTCTTTGTTTCCAAAACCTATGGACTCTGTCCCAACTCCCCTGGCTGGCGGTGCGACAAACACGGCCATGCTGGCGAGCTCCGCGCTGCCGCTGAGAGGCTATTGCTGTCCGCCGGCCGAAGCACCGGCTGGCTAACAGGCATCGATCCACCATGGCGGCCACGCACTGGGTATCATGAAGACCTCGGCCGGGCCTCCGCGGGCTCTCCGGTTCCCCCGGGCAGCTAACTCCGGTCAGCTCCGATCTACCAGATAACGAAGATATATTGCTCTGTGATGCCGGTTTTAGTCATTCCTCCGTTGTCTGTGGGTGTGGTGCAATCCAATTAGACCTGTAGCGGCAGCCTTCCGAGCACGCTGCCCGAGAGGGGTAATCTGGAAAAGTTCGTTACGAAGATGATGGAACTTCTCGTTTGTCTTCAGTTTTGGCAATGCATGCCAACGGTTGTGTTTGAGAAATAATGAAGCATTAAAGCGGTAGAATATTGTCACATGAGAGTTGATTGGTGCACCATCAAGAATGACTGCTTCCTGAACAGCACCGATATATTGTTTTTCTCATTTTTTATATGAACTAGTTTTTGTTAAATCGATCAATCAATCGGCATCTTTCAGTAGAACTGATCATTGGCTCTTCCAGTCGGGTGTGGACACCACTCATTACTGTGGATTTCTAGAGGTGTATGGAATTTCTGAAGAGTTTATAGGAGCAGCTGTAGACCCACGAAGACCTCCTCCGCTCTGCTTGTGTCACGTGAAAGAGATGTATCGCTGAGCCGGCCGACGTGCCGTGGCTTCGGCTCGTTTGCGTTCCAGGTGTCTCCACAACAATACATTGTTATGCGTGAGGCGTGCAGAGACGGACGCGCGCTAATTTACGCGCCACGGAACAGAGCGCGGGTGCGGCGGATGTGAACCGCGTCGGACGCTAAAGCCTACCAGCTGGAGCGATGTCTGTGTCTGCTCAGGGTTTCGCCGTTGCTGCTACGGTATATTTGTGGCATTCTGATCGTGGCTGCAGTTATTGTGATGAGGTTTCAGTTTATGTTTTTTTATTTGTGTACGAATGATGGATGTACAAATTATTCGTGTAATTATTAATAGTGTCCCTAAGTTTTGAATGTATTATCGGAGACTGTAAACCTATTAGTTTTTCCCCTCAGCGTGATGTCGAATCCGCCCCCGTCAGACCCGTGTCCGTTATTTATACCTGGCGACACACGCACCTCCCCACGCACGCGCGCCGGCCACTCGCACACCACTGGGTGAAAGTGCAGCGGCCTTGCAGAAGGACTGCTGACGAGTCAGGCCATGCAGGTGTGTTGACGGTTCTGGGGCGGGGCCTCTGATGTATCGGGGTCGTCCCTAGTCCCCGCCCTTCGTACTCGGCGCGCCAAAGAAGAGCTCTTGCTGCGGACGCTCTTAGACGGAGAGTGAGCATGGCTCGGTAGATTTTGGGTGGAGTTTGTCCGGCGTCGATTTCGTTCTTCAAGCTCTGTTCCAAAATATTACTCGTGTTCACAGAGGACCTGGTTTAGCCGCAGAGTTGTCATTTTCCTCCACGGCCTTCGATCTGGAAAAAGCCGACCGCGACCACCAGACTAAGAGTATTGAACAGAAAAATAATCGAAGCGACTAAAATAAGGCGCCTTCCCTTCAAGAAGCGTCGGCTGAACATGTAAACGTTGCATTTTTCTAATGAAGAATACAAAATGAAGGTAATTCAGTTGAAAGTCCAAGCAGACGGCTAGCTTCGAAGTGCACCTTCCCCAGGTGGCGCTCCCTCCCGCTGGGTGGAACCGGAGCAGGGGCCGCCGCGGAGGACGCAGGTCTGGGGCGGGGCGGCAGCTGTCGGCACCTGTCTCAATGGACCACGTCCTTCGCCGGGCGTCCCACTCCCACCGGCGCCCGCACCGTTATCCCGTCCATCGCCGCCGACGGGGGTAGTGTTACGGGCGCGCTGGTGGTGCGCACCAAATTGATTGGCAGCGCGTGGCAGGCGGCAAAGTGGTCGTCTCTGCTGGGAATAGCAGGACTGGGTCTCCGGTTGGCCACTTCCAACACCCGACTGCAGTCAAATGACAAGTACCTACCACTCTGAGGGTGCGCTACAGCGTATCATCATTGTGAGGGAGATACCTTGTGCTGCCGTCATGAACACTGCGGGTACAGGTCTTGTATAGTTCATATATATTCACAAATTAACAGTGGGACAATATTTTACTTGAAGAGCTCTCAGAAAAACAACAGAAATGAAAAACAATGAGTGGAAAGTGATTTTATACTGAAAAAGAGTAGAATAATTTCCCCTGAATCTACCGTACCTTCCCTAACTCTTGATCTCGCTCTTTTTTCCGACTTGTATTTAAACACAATATGACGAGGTGAATTTTTCTCACACCATCACACCGCTAACACCATTCCAGGACTTTTCAAATCAAATCCAGACTTCACGCCACGCCTGCCGCGGCCGTTTTTTGAATACGCAGCTGGGCTTTGTGCGCGCTCCCATCCCATTACGCATAGGCTTTTGGCCGGGCGGCGCTCCTCCATGTGGTTACGTGGGAGGGGAAAGCTCCTGCTTGGCGGCATCCGCTGTGAAAGAAGTGGCGACAAAATAGGCTTCACGCGCTGCGCTCGTTACCAGCTGCCTTATCTGCTTACCGAATCCGCGTCTGCCGTGGGATGTCGAGAGGTGAAGAAATCGCGGTGGCGAAACGAGCCACCCAGGTGCCTCTAAATGTGTCAGTTACGGTAAAGGCACTGCTGGGAAAGTGACTGCAGAGACGGGAATGATGATGGAATCGGAATTGATTCCATTGATGCATCTTCTAAAATAGTATTGATTCAACATCGCAGATGTTCTGCACAGAAACACATTATCTCTCGGCTTAAAACTCCTTTCTCGCACGCTGAATGGCCTTGCTTGATTGTCGAAAATATTTTGATGGCATTTCTGCCTGATGCCTTTGTACCTATGGCGATAAATAATCTCGTCTTGGTAAAATGCGGCATATTTTTGCTCGTAGCGAAAGCGTGATATTTTCTACTGGAATGACGTCGAATTAATCTGGTCGAGCTATGGTGATCACCCAACTAATCTGCACGCGCTGTTGCAACACTCTTATGCTTGAGAAGAGGCCTAATCAGCTCCAGACTCTCGCCCCTCACACCAGCCAGAATGGGGTTAAGGCGATTTGAAAACTCGCTTCGGAGCTTATAAAACTGGGGAGACTGAGTCGTCACTCATGCTATGTCGCGTTGTAAACGTGTCGTTGGCACACGACAAGTGTTACTGTATCATATGGGGATGGTTTTACATATCGTTCAATTCAAATGCCAGCGAGATCTCACGTTGAATACATATTAGCCTGATCTAAAGTCCTTTCCGCGTTGCGATTATATAGTATAAATTAAAACTCCTTGACATTATCTTGTGTTTTCACGTGTTTCCGCTGTGCAGGGTGTCGGATTGTTGATACCACCGTATTTAATTAGAGGGCGCACAATAAAGCCCGGTACTTCCAATTTCGACTTGTGAGGAACGGCGGTTATACGCACCCTTTCATCTTGCTGCGTGGGGCGACGCCGTCCGTCGCAGCATGGTTCGTCTCATCTTTCCAGTTGGCCAGGCCAGCCGACTGATGTGATTTGGCCGTGTTTTCCAGGACGACACTGCTGGCCGTCTCTGCCTATTTGGACTGTTTCCAGAGAATCGCGGACTCCGCCAGTGCAGCCAAAGGTACGTGTATGGCAACTGATCTGTCACAGAGGATTGTGCGGAACGAGAGACGGGACGGGAACTACGGCACTGAACCTAATGGGAGAGACGGGACAGCAATTGCCCCGGATACATGGGCAGTCCGTTTGAGGAACGGACTACTTCTACAAACGGACTAAAAAAGAGCATGTCTTCTAGGGAAGGACCAAAATCGGATGGAAAACGTACCAGACGCCCGTTTGCATGAGTCGATTAGTCTGTTCCCGCTGTGATACGAGAATAGTACTTTCTGAGGCTGCTCATGTATTTTTGGGATAAATTTTCTAGTTTTCATCCGTGACGGGTTAATACGGATTATTTGTTCAAATGACTCAGAAACCGGGAATGGATCGAAATGGGACCACTTCTTGGATACATTTTCGGGACGGAGTGGGCCGCATCAGACTGAAATGGGACGGAATGTTTGAAATATTTTCCCATGCTCATCTCTCCTGTGTCGGAACTTTTGGGTTTTGCTGGGAGGACCAGCTGACAGTATCTGAAATCCTGCTGTTAAAATGGCCTTTGTTAGTTGAAGATGATGGCACAGGATTTTCCCACGTCTCACTTCTGTACCTTCAGCGCAATACGCCTTCTCACCCCTATCGTGTATATTTCCGTAGACATATTTTCTCCGGAATTCGCACGACGGGTTTCAGACGCCTCCTTGATAACACGCCGCGGTTGGCTGGAATGGCCATAAATTCAGACGCTTTGGTCCATAAACGTCGGCTTTTACGGCAGAAATTTACTGCGTTGGTATAAATGCATCGTGAAGGAGGCAGCTTCTGTTCCCAGTGTGCGTGTGATGCCACTCAAATCCACGGCGTTGTGCCTGCTTCAGTGCCAAGAAACCTGTTCGGAATCTACCCAGACTGACACAGAAATAGTAACCTGCCTGGGGGAAAGAACAGGAAACGGTGCGGGCTGGTAATGCAAGGTCGAGTGATAATGAGGACACGTGACATTAGTTTGTACCAGATGCTTCATTTAAACAAAGACATCTGCGAAGTCATTCACAGTCAGTGTATTCCGAAGCACGGTTGACGAGCAGTGGTGCAGTGGTTAGGTCGTCGTAATCAGTAGGTAACGGTGGAGCATCAGGAGGAAGACGACGCGAAGTGGCGCGCTAGCAGCAGGCGGCGTGAATAACATCCCACGGCGACGCTCACACCCGTGTCGGAAGCGACGCATCCATCTGCTGTTGACGTCCGGGCTCCTCCCCTTCCGGCGGGTCGGAAACTACACCTGTGTCAACACGTGCGCGTCCGGTCCCGAGGGTGCTCCCAACTTTCAACTACTTAAGACTGGCGGCTCAAGTAATGTGTTTGTCCAACAGCCCAAATTGCTGTTTGTCTCCGAGAGGGAGTGCGGCGAGCGGGTTGTGCCTTAGTCGTGGTCCAAGAATGTGGAGACCCGCAAACCGTTACTGGACAGAAAATAAACGCTTCCCCCAAGTTAAAGTGAAGGTGGCACCTTCATAACGTGATTTTTACTAAGATAGCCAAGTTGTAAAGCAAGTCGGAAAACCCGGTACTCAATATATCATTTGTCTTGGAACTCGATATTTCCGTAGAAAAAAACTAAAACCTACTTGCAATGTACCCCTCATGTACCCCTAGCAGCAGGCCACAGTTGTCATGGCTGTTGGTGTGACGACATATGCTGGCGTCACGATGAGCATCAGCCAATCGAAGCCCTTGAAGCTTTTCGAGTATGGTAGTGGTTGCCAGATCATGACATCATCCACAGGCAGATATTTATTTATTTTCCTAGAGAAGTATTTTAAAAATCAAAATATTGAGCTCATTGTACATTTTTTCAGAGAAATCATGAGTGGTTTCATTATTTTCGGCTAAAAGTATGCCTAATTACACTAAATTCCAGGATTTGACCAAGGTGCCACATTCACTTTAAGTGCGTGGCGAGCCAAGCCATCCGCAGCGTCACATTGGCTCTTACAGGGAGTGCCGGTGAGAAAATCACCCGGTGAAATGCTTCCCAGGCACGTGTCCTCTTCCAGGCCACACCTGCGTCACTGCCTGTCGCTGCTGCGCCGGCGGCTGTCGCTGTCGCAGCCTCGTGGCGAACGCATACTTTGCATTATTCAGTGCTTCCTCTTTAGACATGTGTGCAGACGCTCCTGTGGCGGATCTAGGATCTCGCTAATGGGGTACGGTGAAGCCTCAGAGGCGTACCATTTAGCCATTACAAGTCTTTTGGGCTTCCATTACAAATCCATTTGGCCCTTCCAATGACAATTGCAGGTAGTTATCAGGGGTGGGTTTTTCGAAATCAATATGGGGAATCAACCAATCAAATTGTGTCAAATGTGCCCATGTAGTTAAACGCGAGCCAGCAGTTGACGATTAAAGGGCCGCCTCAGTGAGGGACGCTCGGAAACGGCCAACCCCCCCATCGCACCCTAGGCGACCTTGAAGAATCCATTTTAAGGCGTGTTTTCCGAAAATGTGAGGCATCTTAAAGCTTTTAGATATTCATTTGGGGTGTTTTTGGTGCCTGGCATGTAGGTACCCCCGGTGCAGAGCGGGGACGGCGCATCAGCGGACCTAGGTTAGGAGGTATCCGCACCCCTCCCGCTCTGCCCCTTTTGGATCGGTCCCTGAAATGTAGGAATATGAGCACGTTTATGAGATCACATCAGGTGGTGCACAAGCCCAAATAACACTACAGCTCCTAAAAGGATCGAAAGAAGACTAGTGAATCCTGATTTTATGTGTGATATTTTGTTGGATTTCCGTTTTGAGGACCTGATGGACAAAGTACTCTATCTACCTTTTAAGTCTGAGGGTAAAATGGGCGGTCGATAGCAATGAAGGATTTGGGATTTTGGCTATATGCAGTTAATAAAAAGAAAACGTCGTAGAAGAAGACTACACAGACTTCTCCATGGTAGTTGTTCGCCAGCTTTACAACTCTGAATCGTGTCCGAGGCTGAGTGACGCGGATGTTCCCGCTCTCTGGCTGTTTGCTGCCTCCCTGTCTCCGACCCCTCGGCGGCGCCGTGCAGTCTGCCCTGGCCTGCGCAGCCCTCCGCTTCTGTATTGATTGTGGCGCCAGTGGCGGATTCAACACTACATACTCAAAGTAATAAACATGCGCGATACAACAGGATCTATAAACATCAACACGCTCTCGGTGGAGCTTCTTGCGAAAAGGACCTGCTGATTTGTGACGGAGTCTCCCCTAGGTGTGCGCCTGACTCCGCCATTGTCCAGGACACGTGCTCCCCATCTGCCGATGACCGTGAAAATGTGCTCGTTATCGCGGAGGGCTCCTCTCGGAAGACCCAGCGCGCGCCGCCGGCTGCTCAGAAGAGCTGCGAGACGCGTGCCGCCATCGCCCTGACGACAATAACGAACGCGGATCTACCTCGGCGCAAGGGAAGCTTTCAAAGCGGGCGGGCGCGGGACTGATTAAAACCAGATGTGCTGCATACTGCCAGCTTTGTTTACGAGTTTGCAGCAAGAGGAGCAAATCCAGAGAATGTTTGAAGGTGCTAATGGCCCTTAATGCGGTACATTAACCAATCGCACCGATTGAGAGAAGGCCACACAGGCCAGGTTGAGGTACTAATGTTCCTCTTTGTACTGAATAGTCCATGCTAGTAAATTGGAAGCTTCCAGGGTCAATACTCTTCCAGAGCTGGAGGGGGTACCATGGTTGTGTAAAAACGCATTTTCAGCGTTTTGTTTATACCAATGATGTTGCCATGTTAAGATGACTAGGAAGGTGTACCAAGGCCATAGCTTGCCCGGTTCACCAGCAGGTCTGCGGACCCATGGGTTTTCTCCAAATTCTGTTATACATCCACCACACTGGTTTTGAGTGACTAATTAACGCAGTCGTTTGTTGACAATTTTTACAGGGAAACGTTGCTTGAAGTCGACTACATTGAATAGTCCTGTTTGTACTGTCAAAAGGCCCACGAATGGGATGTGATGCTAGAACGCGTATCGAATATACCTTTTTATTTTCTCGGGTCTAATTTTGATGCGGGTTTGTTCATATACTGTATTACGAAAAAGGTGCGGGACAAAACAGCCAGTTGTTATTTCAAATTTTGTTTGGTTTCATTTTGATTTTGTTCCATGTACTGGATTACGATATGGGTGCGTGACAAAACATTAAGTTATCATTCAAGTTAAATTTTTCCATTTTGTTTTTCAGCGGAGTCTAGGAGGACGAAGAGCAAGCGCAGCTCTTCTTTCCTTCATTAATCAGGGGTTTCCGACAACTATTGTATAACATTAACATCTGCACTATTTTATCAAAAAGAGAAAAGCTTCTGTGTTGAGAAGAATTACGTTGCCAGAATTGCCATTAGCCGTGTTATTCTGCCGTGCAGAACGCATACTAGTATGCCGCACGCATGCGCAGTACGGTATCTTGTAGTCCATGATACCGTACTGCGCATGCGTGTGGCATACTATTATGCGTTCTGCCGGCAGAATAACACGGCTATTGTGTAGCCTTCCCCTGACTGAGATGGTAATTAGCACTGATGGCCTCGCCCATCTCCATGAAGAACTACATATTATATGTCTTTGGAGATCATTTGCAGCTCCGATCTGTAGATAGTGCATTGTAGTATTTTCTGTAAATCTATTTCCAATTTGTGATTTAATGAACACAAAATGTACGTTCGCCTATCAGTCGTGTTAAACACCGAGCCGAGTGACAACCTACGAACCCACGATGATCAGAGCGTCGCCGGACCGCTCTGAACACACCACGTGGCCTGAGCTGCTGTCCTCGTGCGCTCTGTTACCCGTGCCAGATGGGAAGCAGACGCCTGGCCGCAGCTCTGGGGACGTTCCTCCCGCTCCGGCGGCGCCTCGTCGCCGCAGCGTCTGCCCGCCGGGCAGGGCGCGCCGCGTATTTTTACCGGTGTGTTTGTCGCCGGCCAGGCGTCTGTTTGTGGCGCTGCAGTCTGCCTGGCGTCACACAGGGGAAGTCACGCACGCGCGGCGGCTGCCTGCTGTTTCGCTGATGATCCGGGTGTAGTGCGGCGGCGGAAGTTAGCCCGAGGTTAAGGGGCCTGAGCAATGTTGTGGTTCTAGAAAACATCGCCAACATGGTTGTTATCGTTATCAACAGGTTAAAACGGCATACTGATGGCTGAGATTTTGAGGCAGCGTTGAAACGCCGGCCCTTAGCAGTGTATTAAAAAAGAATTGCGACAATTTCAAGACCATCTACAAATACAACCTCAACATGCCCGCATCAAATGAATGGCTCGGGAAAAAATATTTTGCAGAGGAATCGACAAGGAGATCCGCCTGGATATCTGTTTGTTTGTCGGTTCGGTACTGGAAACCAAATCAATCAATCAAAAACTTACGTGGTGTCAAACACACCAGACTAGAAATAGTATCAGCAGTATGCAGATGACACAATTATTTTCTTGGAAGGCTGGATAGGTCAATCAAAGGTGCCATTAGGAACTACAGTTCTCAAAACACTCAGGGCAAAAGAACTGGGAAAAACATATCATACAATTGGTCAGAAGAAAACGAAAAACCCAGCAATACAATTTCAAATGGGTACAAGATATAAAAATCCTCGGTATAACATACAATCACCAACCATAATTTATGAACTAACCTAGATAAAAATGCCAGCACGAACAGGAAATTAACCAATGGAAGCGGCGGCACATAACACCTATGTAAAATCATGTGATAAAATCATCTAATAAACTATCCGACGGCGCACCGAACCCATCGCTAAATATTAAAACAAAAGAACATCTTGTTAGGTTTCTGGGGAAACCCGACCAGGTTAAAGTTCAAAAATCATTCAGGGAGAGGCCGACGGCCTTCAGATGTGGATATAAATGCGTTCATTCACAGCCTTAAATTATCATGGCACGAAGAGCGATTGAGTCATCCGCGGATTGGGTAAAGTTGCAAGAATGAACACCAGAACCCTGTGTTCTAACTTTCGAAATGCAAAATGAGAAGAGTAAAAACAGCTTCAAAATCCATGGATGATGAGTGCAGTCGCTTATTCACTCAATGATACCATCACGCCCCACAAGAGATACACTGAAACTATCGGTTTCGGACTTACTAAATACAAAACATCTTGTATTAAGGAATGGGATGCAAAAGGTCTAAGATTTATAGGGGATTATTTAATTCGAAAAAGAAATGTACTGTCACGAGAAGAAATTAGGCTAATTACGCATTTCAATGAACTTTGTGTTAGAGGCGTTAATTAGAAGTTTGCCGACGAAGTGCGTAGCTCGGCAGCAAACCGCTAAACCAAATATCCCTTACAGGCTCAATGTTTTCAAAAGCAAGCACACAAGTTAAACGGTATTGCTATAAGCAGTTTGTAATCTCGAAAGTAGAAGCAATAACAATAATTCATTAGAAAAAATGGGAAAGAGATATAGGATTTGATCAAACGGAACTATTTAGAACAAAACAGGCTACGAAGGCTACGTCGCTTTATCTCCACTATCGTATAACTAACAGAATAATCACTACAAACAGATTTTTACATACAATGGAATATCAAATACATATGTTTGCACTCTTTACAACAATATAGAAACGATAACTCACCTGTTTTGGCATTGCAGAATCGTACAAAAATTTATCCATGATATAAAAACATTTTGGAACGCAGGTATGGTATACCGCTTCCAAGGACCCACAGTCCGGTTCTTTTACATGAGTTAAGTCCGATCAGAAATTAATCGTCACTTAGCAAAATCGGTCATCAACAAAGCTCGAATAACACTGGAAACCGAAGAACTTACTTATGAACATTCTAAAAACAGAGGCCGAAAAAGACAAACTGCAAGCAGACTAAAGGTAACTCGGAATTTTCGAGAAAAATGGGAGGCCTCATTCAGATATTGAAAAAAGAGTTATCTTAACCAGCTATCACAACAATACACGCGGGTGAATCCAATTAAACAATCGGCCTGAAGGTGCGTGTGTGTGTATGTGGTCATATGTCCTGATCGCGTTTATATCGGTGTTTTGTGTCTAGGTAAACGCGCCATCAATACCCGTATCTGAATTTTGTCGCGGATTATGTATTGTTCGTGATTCCTGATTGCGTTGTTAGGTGATCCTCGACTGCCAAGTGACGGTTAAATATAGGGCCCTCGGGCCGTCAATGTCGGAAAAACATGGTTGTTATCATGTGATGTTGGACGTGGATGTGAAATTTTCGAATTGTAACGGTTTAAATGGGGATTTACACTGGCTCTTTGCCGGAGCAAAATGCCATCCATATCCATATTTCGAGAATCCCTGTTTGCCTCCTGTTTACGGCCTCCCCTGCCCGCTCCGTAGGCCCCAATCCATCGCGGAGGAGGTGATCCGTGCAGGACGAGGGCGGTCCGGCGATCCTCTAGCACGCAGGCAGCAGTGTGTAATCCTGCCTGGCGCCCGGCCGGCGTTGTTGACGCTCCTGCGTCCGCTCCGGTTGGTTAGGTGGAGCCCGTTGCTGCCGAGGGCGGCCCCGGAACTGCGCTCGGCTCGCTGACGCTGGCCTTACGCCAGCAGCGCGGGTGATTGCGGTTCCGGCGCACATTTTCTAGCGGTGTGCAAATTTTCCCGCTGGATGCGGGATAATAGCTGGATAGTAGAGAGCGTGTAGTTCTTATTCTGCTGTATCAGTTTTGGTATTTGTAATATTTTCCCCAATTCCATTTGTACACTTGCAAATATATCCAATTATCATAAATGGATGGAGGGAATGCATACCCACTCGGTAGAATATTTTTTTGTAGCGTGCGTGCTCGGGGGTGCCGAAAGTGCATCAATTGAAATATATTTGAACTATGCAAATGCGTACACCCAAATCACTGTTCAGTAGGAGCAGGCAAACAACCGCTCTGAACTACCGCGCTGCATTAGACGACTTGTTCCAACAGCTTATACTCTGAACTACTGCGCTGCACTAGACGACTCATGCTAACAGCTTACATGGTGTCTGTAACTAGAATCTAGTTAGATCTGATCTGAATACGGTAGTCTGGAGTGGTGACCCGCCGGGAGTTCAGAGGTCACAGCTATCAGGATTCATTATCGACGTCATCGCCAACGCGGCGTTGGACCGCAGGGGCAGTGGTGGTGGACAGTGGCTGCAGCGGCAAACACTGATTATTTAGAGATAGCGCGGTAAACACTGATGCTTAGCCCGATTAAATGTCGTTGTATTCTTTCATTTCATGGGAACCATTCAAGCATCAATGTAAAGCAGCTGAGCACACACCGTCACACGATCATTATTCGCGATATCATGATTCCGAGGCGACCACTTTTCGCCCACGCTTCCTTTTGGCAGGTACCACCACTCCAAATGTACTGCCTCCATACCACTCGCTCATTTGGCGCAGTGGTAGTCTGGACAGCATTGCGGAAACTTTTGGTGGTGGTCGCGGCCTATTACCGTGCAGCCCACGGGCACGGGCGCGCAGCAGGTCAGCAGGAGGAAGCCGTTGACACAGACCAGCTTCCGGCACTGGTGGTCCAGCAGGACGGCGCCGTTGGCGAGCCACTTCTGGCCGTCGACCGTCGTTATTGCTGGGTTGTCGTCGTAGTGCTCGTTTGGGTTTAACCGACAGGAGCCATCAGCGAGACCTCCCGAGAGGAACGACGCTGCGGAAACTGCAGAAGGCTGCCCGGGTCCGTAATCCTCCCAGGTAGTGCCAGACACAACGCTGGCGGGCGGAGTTCCGCACTGGACCTTTGGACAACACCGCGGAAAAGGCGCGCCCGGGTCATGGCCGGTGACCTGACAGCCCGAGGGCACAGGACAGGTCAGCACGTACTGGCGGCCGTCGGCGCCGCAGGAGGCCAGCCGACAGCTGCTCAGCTGCCTGGTCTGCCCTGAGGCTATCCAGCCGGCCTCCGTGTAGCAGATGGCGCTGGCGGCCCCGGCACCGGCCTCTCTAGCAGTGGCGGCGGCATCAGCTTCAACGTCACCAGCAGTGCCAGCTTCAGCATCTGCTTCAACACCTGCTTCAGCATCACCTTCAGTATCTGCTTCAACATCATTTTCAGCGTTTTCAACATCTACTTCAGCATCAGCTTCAATATCGCCTTCAGAACCTGCTTCAATAGTTTCAATATATTCTTCAGCATCAGCTTCAGCATGGGCTGCAGTGTCAGGTTTACTTGCAGCGTCCGCTTCAACATCAGCTGCGTCACCGTCAAGAGCCGGGCCTGCATCACAACCGGCTACACCAGCAGCTACATCAGCCTCAGAGCAGGAGACCTCGTTAACCGTGGCTGTATTACCACACCGACTGCCGCAGCACCAGCGAACGCAGCAGTCTGGGAACGGCAGGCTGGCATCAGCCGGCAGCGGGTGGCAGCCGGCAGGCACGGCGGCGCAGCTCTCGGTGGAGAGCGTGCCGCGGCGACAGCTGAGGCGCTGACAGGAACTGGTCACAACCCGGCCGCCGTCGAGGACGACGTCCGCGCCGCGGCGGCAGTGCCGCTCTCCGCCCGCCACGGAGAGGGCGCAGGTCACCACCAACAGGATCGGGAACATACTGATCAGCTGGCGGTGTCCCGGGAGATGTAGTCGTCCCGGGCGACTCCGTCCAAGAAATGCTGTTTCTGCGTCGAAAATGCGCTATTTCACACTACAGGCTGCGCAAGAACAGAAAACTTGAGAATGTTCGGCTGGTGTCGATACGCGGTTGAACCTCACTGTACTCCCGCTGCTCCGTTGGTGTCCCGGCAGCTCCCCAGCTGGCGGGCGGCCGACTGAGCCGGCTCAGAACGTGACCCGGCCGGTGACCCGGTCGGGGCGGAACAGAGGCGGCGCCAGCGGCGGAGGAGAGGTGGCCCGATGCTTCAGAGTTGCAGCTCGGTCCTATCATTGGCCAGCATCAAATGAGAGACAGGTTAATGTTCGACTGTTGTCTTTGGGGGGCTGTAATATGTTAGTGAATCCGTCGATGGTGGCTAATACTGGGGTAGTAGTGATATTTGTGTTATTATTATTGGTAGCGATAAGTGGATAGTGCATGGAAATCGTTGGTTTTGATCCTTCTTAGTCAGGGGTTCCACCGCAGTGAGGACGCGGGCGCGTCTCCTCAACTGTGGCGAAGAGGGGAGCAATCCCCTCAAACATTCATGGAGGCCCCTGAAGCAATAGAAGAGACCCTCGTTGCAAGAAGCCAAGGGCGTTCGTGAGCTCGCCCTAAATGTCCTCAAACTGTCGTAGGAGGACCAAAGACGGCTTCTATACTACCGGGGCCCCACCTGTTGGTACAAGAGGCTCTCAAAATGTCAAAGGAATCCCAAATTTGAAAAATGGTTTCAAATTTGCTAAGCGTAGGTACCCATGAACCAATCCAGGGGCCCTCATAACATAAAAAGGCTCAATGACGGAAATGCTGGACCCACGGCATTTATCTAAAATTTGGTCTTACAATTTTGACGAAGCCCCAAAATTACCGGGGAAAACTCTTAATGGAAGGTACAGATGGATCTAAAGATGACAAAGGAGGCGAGTGCAGACGGACCTGGGTCTGATATGAGAGGCCCTGAGATGGTGTAGGCCGTTGAAATGTATATGGAAACTCCTAAGATAGAAAAGTAGGCTCTCAACGCGGGAGAGGTGCGCCCCAGACAATAACAGGAGGCTAATGTTTTGCATGGCAACCCCTGGAAATTGCAAAGGAGGCTCTAGTAACACAAGGCGAGTCTCCAAACCAGTAGTGATGGATATGGAGGCCCATGTACATACCTCTAGAAGAGGAGAACATCTCGGCAGGGCGTTAAGAAAGAGCCTGAGCCCGCCTTAATGGTTCACAATGCTGAGGAGTAACAAAAAGACATTGTACCAGGTGGTCCATAAACTGTCGCAGGAGGCCCTCAAAATGAAAACGGAGGCCCCCTGACTGAAACGTTGGCCCCCAGCACCTACGCAATGTCTGGTTTTGTAGTTTTGCGAAGGCCCATAGACCATTCAGAAATATTTTTAGCAGATCAGGTGTGGTTAAAGTTCTTTATACTGTGACTGAATCACTGATATGCAATCATGTCGAGGGATGACCCAGGACCCGCCCTTGGTAATAGCAGCAACTCCACTGGCCGGGAGTTTAAAGGAATGTCCCACTTTTATCATGGGTTTTGAACTGCGTTGGCAAATTTGTAGAGCGTGTTGAGAAACCACTATTGACATGTTTAATTTCACCCAAAGCTCTCTGTAAAAATGTCCGCAAGGCTTAAAATGCAAAGTAGGGGGGGCGTACTACCTTATTTCAAACCGGGAAATAAACCCTTTTCATCTGGCACTGCATATCACGTGATAAATGTGGACAAAGCTGGCCAAGCGACCTTATAAGGGTCGTCAAACATCTACTGGGTCACACCACTCCTTTGCTCTGATCGAATTTATGTTTCTTCTGAAAAATCGCATTGTGTATTAGCACTGAGCCGTACGTCGTTAAAGACGTGTCGAAACATGGTAGAAAAACATTTTAATCTTAAAATTAATATTTGTTTATATTCGTCTGTAAAGTCATTTTGTAATAACACTGAGCCGTACGTCGTTAAAGAGGTGTCGAAACACAGAATGAAGCATTTTACTTTTCTGTTTATATTCGTCCGTAAAGTCATAATACATCAGTCTAAGTGTGTGCCCAATATAATTTAATTTGCAAGCATCGTCGCTTCGTAGCGCCTGGAATATTCTATGGCTTTGATCGCGACATGCCCTGGCCAGGGGAGAGTGGAAGGCGAAGAGCAGTCGGTAGACAGCGCGGCGATGCATAAAAACGTTAGGCTGGATCGATGGAGAAGGGGATGATCCAGCCCGCCTCGGGGCCTGTTAGCTCGCCCGCAGGGCATCTGGAGAGGCGCCCCGCGGCGCCAGGCTGAGGGCCAATCAATTACGGCCAGCCTGGCGGCCGGTCCGTGATCAGGTCTGCAGCAAAGCTGGGCCATCGACGGCTAGGCTGCTTCTGAGAGTGGCGAGACGACCGCCGCACTGTGTGTTAACTCCGGCACAGAACTGGCCAGAATCTGTATTTTCCGACGAAAAACAATTTAAGGTTGACGCTGCATTTATAAAAAGCTACCAAGATAACTAGAAAGTGGAGAACACGAGTCAAATGTGTCTTCATTGTATGGTAAATTGCATTGGCTGGTCCCAGTATTAATTGGATAGCAGGTGAACTCAGAAAATATTGGCACATTTCATTGCTTGCTAAAGAACAAGGGAAAAGGAAAGGTCACCCTAGGTGTAAAAAAATTGGTACTTTTTGCTTAAAATGGTCAGTGATTTTTTTGGACTCTCATTCTCTGTTTGTGATTCTTTTGTATGTGCAAAGGTTACCATGTTAAATCCAAAAGTCCTCGAAAAGGCTAATGTTTCAAGAAAGTTTCACGAAAATCCTACAGCAGTGTGCAGTAAGAGACTGCATCAACGTGTTGTACAACATGCGTCCTTCACAAGCACCCCATCGATTCCACCCGGGTGTGAGAGTGTTCAGCACGGCTAGCCGATATTCGATGTTGCCGGCGGTGACGGCTCCGCGCGGCAACGCCGGACAGCGACGCAGCTGGCGGGGCGGCAGTCTGCCTCGCCTAACACCGCGCAGGATCGGGACTCTATGGAGGATCGGGACTCCGCGCAGGATCGGGACTCTGTGGAGGATCGGGACTCCGCGCAGGATCGGGACTCTGCGGAGGATCGGGACTCCGCGCAGGATCGGGACTCTGCGGAGGATCGGGTCTCCGCGCAGGATCGGGACTCCACGCAGGATCGGGACTCTGTGGAGGATCGGGACTCCGCGCAGGATCGGGACTCTGTGGAGGATCGGGACTCCGCGCAGGATCGGGACTCTACGGAGGATCGGGACTCTGCGGAGGATCGTGACTCTGTGGAGGATCGGGACTCCGCGCAGGATCGGGACTCCACGCAGGATCGGGACTCTGAGCAGGATCGGGTCTCACGAAGAACAAGCACAAGAGGATACGTCCGAATAGACGGCGTGGTGGCTGCAGCACCTGTCGTCTTAAATTGTCCAACAAATGCAAATTACCGACAAGTTAGGCTTGTGTCCGATCGCGACGTGGCGCCGCCGGCGCATGGCGTTAGAGCTGTGGTGGAATTACGGCGGCGGTTCTGAGACAATCGGCATGAAGGTGCGTGTTGAAGCGATCGAGAGTTCGGTAGACTGGCTTGTCTTGGGGAGGTCAATGAGACGGTAAGTCTTGAGTAAGGTGTGATTTGCAAGATAACACAGCTGGTATCGCCAAAACTGCCAGAGGGGTGGCCAATGCCTATTCAAGTGCCTCATTTATTGTTTGTCATTGAACGGAGGGCCAGGACAGCTGGTAATGCTTGTTAAAACTCGCTGAGGCAATCTTATCGCCACGCATTTGTTATAAGAAGAAAACTGTCCACTTCTGTGCAAGCTGACTGAGTACTTTTGTTGGAGCGGGAAATCAGCGTGTCCAGTTTTCTGCGATGTCACCATCTCCGAAGTTAAGCGAACATCTCGGAACGTCAACCCTCAACACCCGGCCCAGTAAGTGAGTGTGTAGACACAGGGCGGTCTGGCTGTGCTCTGTCGACATTTGGTTTGACACCCGATACGTGCCCCGCCAGCGCACTCAGCCGGACTACGGCAGTGTTTGAACTGCGGCCCAGACTGGCTCCTGCCGTACGCGCCAGTGTGCGTGTGTTGAATGGCGCGTGCAGAGGCTGCGCCGCCACTGCTCTCCACAGACGCAGTGGCCCGGCAGCGGCACTGGGCTGGACTGTTTATGCCGGGATTGACGAGGAGAAAGCTGCTGTACGTGTTAGAATAATAGGTCACTGCACAAATATGTTCTCCGTGTCGGTTTACGCGTCTGGAAGGGGTTCTGACTGGTGGAGATACCGCAAGGCGAGGCCTCCGCCATGTTGATAAACTTGTTTACGCTGAAACCCATGGCCTGCGACGACCTTCCGACGCAACGCGCCCAGGGTGGTCTCAGTATGAAAGCCTGGGTGCGTGAGCGGGTGCTGGAATCTTGATCTCTGAATCCTTAGTGATCAGCTAACAAAGAACTTGGCGTTCCACTGAAAGACTGCGAGCACGAACGCCGTACCCGTTATCGAATCCTACAGGGACTGGCATACGTTTATCCCGAGCAATCGCAGCTCTATTGATCTGGAGACTTCAGGTCTGCGCTTGGATTGACTGTAGAGTGGGGAGCCAACCTTAATGTTTGTTGACACCTTCGGAGAATGATATGTAATATAATTTTCTTAATTTAAAGCTACCTAACATCGTATCGTATCGCATCGTATGTCGGATGGCAACTGAACAGTGAGAGGTGACCTGAGAGGGGCGGCCGTTCCTGTGCTTTGTTTGACGTTCAACGTGAGCTTCCAAAAATACCCACCATTGTTTGAATCGCTTGCTGGGATTGTGGGGTTCCGAGGTCTCTTAGACAAATCTATCGAAAGTTTTAATGAGACCTCGATCCTGAGGTCAAACTGGTGATAACGTGGACAAATGTTATTGGAAGAAACGTAGGCTGGTATAACGTTACATTCACCAAGGCAAAACTGTCGAGAAATTATGAGTCTCGTTCCAGTCACGAAGCGATTCCGCGTTATCTGGACTGGTCTTTAGACTGACTGTGGTATCGATAAGCATTGAACCACGCACGCCTCACCGAGTTTTGATCAGAACGATCAGCCCTCGTAAATGAGGACGAAGAGATAAGCTCACTTCACACATTCGTGGAGATCTGTTGAACTTTCTTGGGCCGTATTGCGTACCACCTGTTATTGGTTGAAAGAGTGTATGGAACGGTAATACAATCGGGTTTCATCGTGTCGCCGTCCGTTTGATTTAGTATCGATGTGATTGTGGATGAAATTGCATATAAAACGAATGAATAATGTAAACATTTTCCATTCTTCTTCAAACATCAGTCTGCATATTCTGTATTAGCCCTAACAGTTCTTCCCTGCTCCATTCAAAACTGTTTCTAATCGACACAGCCCTGAGTTGAGAGAGGCCGTCATTGGCAAGCTGTACAAGTGACGCGGCCTCCACCCGATTGTAACCTGTATGCTAATCCTGACCGGGCGGGCGCTGCCCTTCCCCTGACGGACGCAGTTTTGGGGCTTCTTCATTGACAGGTCGTCTCACCTTGGCAAAGGTCACTGTGGAAGCGTTCGCCACATGTGCGCTACAGATGTGCTACAAGGTCAGGTGTCGTCTCTGTAAGTGGGCGGTCCCACAGCTGTTGACGTGTTTTGTGTGCGACACCGTCGATTAAATTCATTTAAAAAGGGCTTGCAAATTTTACTAACCGGTTAACCCAGAATTTTTATAAAAGCTTCAGTTTACTTTTGACAGTTCCTCTCACATTTACCACCCACCATTCTACCAGTACTGATATGGAACGTAACCATTGCAAGGCTTAGTCACTCAGAACTGATGTAGTCCATGGCTTTTTCCATCCGTCACGGTATCCCTTCGGCACCACTCCGAATCCATTCACGGTTCTACAGGGGCAGCTGTAATTAAATGCCGGGGCAGGCGATGCATTATGCTCTCACACGCACCGCGCCACACGTGGTGCCCCCGCACCGCCCGCTGTCAGTGTCAGACGCGTGCCGAGACTGCAGCTAACACTAATGCCCCCGCCGTGATGCGTGCGGTTTTGCCTCCGCGACGCATCGCGGCGGCGTTACGGAGCGGTGTTACGCGACGGCCTAGCGCCGCGGGCGCCACGAACTGTCACGCGGGCGCGCGCGCTTCTGTGGGTGTCCGGGAGGCAGGGCTATTCGCGCTCCCTGGCGCGGTGGTGGGTGGTAACCGCAGATGTTTCAATGCGGTCACGGACGAATGTGATTGCTGGGTGTTTTGGTGTCTCGTTTCGTCTGCCGCAGGAAAGCAGTCGCGTTCTCGTGCCATCGTGCCGCCGATAACCATAGCGGAAGCAAGGATGGTGGAAGAGATAGGACAGAACCTTTGATTGATTGCTACGTAATCTCCTCTTTGGTGGAAAGAGTATGGGAGGTGTGGCAGAATGGCGGTGGCTGAGATACGCATTCAGGAGAAAAATCGACTGCTTTTCACAAAGCAGCTGGATGTATTGAATATGATGAATCTGAGAGTAGATGAGGTCGCGTTTTGCGTACGTATGGTCAAATGAAAAAACATTGTGTGATACGAAATTTTGGCGTCAGGACTTGCTTTGGTCATGATGCATGATCCACTGTTCGTAATTTTCTTTTACTTACAGGCTTGGTAAAAACAACGACATAAGTATCGCTAGTTGAGCTTGTGTGTCTGTTAGCTCTTCAATTGTTGACGCACCCAACATTAAACAGGTACATACATACGTTCTCTGCAGATGTAACTAACTCGTGAAATCTCTTAAATTTTGCATGAATATAGGTAAGCGATATTGCAGATCGGTTGCATTTTTCTTTGACGATCCTGGCATCGCTGCGCTGACGCCCTAAGCCCCGTGCGTGGCCTGAGGTGCCATGCCGATGCGTGTGACGCCATTTCACAGTTCCTGCGCTCCCTTGTCCGGCAGCAGGCCCCTAGGCTTCTGAGGCTCCGCTGTGCGTGATTGGCGGCGTCGGCGGCCGCCCTTCTTTCTTTGTTCGGCTCCCCTCTCGGCGGCGTTAGCTTCTGTCCCGCCTGTTTACGATATCCCCGTCGTGTAATGTCGGCGTCGAGTCCGATTTATGAGGCGGGGAGCGGACTGTGATTGCGTCATGGCCGCGAGCTGGAAGGCTGCTTACTAAGGAGTTACGGAACCAGTGCGTAGACATTGGGGTAGGGTTCAAACACTGTTGTGCCTAGGTTTGAAGAAAAAATGTAGTTGCTATTTATTCACCAATGCTAGTGAAAGAGAAAGTGCAAATGAGGGAACTGCAAAGGAACCTCAAAGTGCTTTAAGTACATGCCAAGTGTTCTTCCCCTGAGTCATAGTAAATAATTCGAAAATTAACCGACTTACATACATTATATATTCAAGGACACAGACCAGAAATTCTTTGACTTTCATATTTCACATAACTTGACAAATAATCGATTTCGAAATATCGTTTACCTTTCTGAACTGTTTCCTTGAATACATAATGAATGTAATTCGGCTATTTTTAAGTTATTTTTATGGCCACATTCAACGTATTTGTCTCCCATCTCAGAACTTCACCTGAGTTGTTTGTTCATCAAGTTTGAGCTGTGTACTCATCACTGTTAAAATATCATTTGTGGAGCAGTCGATATTAGAGGAGTATCAGCGGCTTGTCAGAACACTTATAAAACATAAACATAAATCCCAATGATATATAAATCCTGCCACAGCTGAACTTATCTGAATGTTTTTTTCGCGGTTAATGTCTTCTTGAATCCTGATTTGATTTGATTTTCTTTTGCCATACTTCACACACGATTCAGGCGCTGTTCTAAAACATCAGAGTATAAATACATCGCTTGGAAGTGACGCCTGTAATGCGTGTAAAGAACTCACACGGCGTCCATCCTTGATGCAGGGGCTACCAGAGATATCGGGACAGCTCTGACGAGAATCTGCCTCCGTCACCGGGCCGTGGAGGCCAAGGTCAAAACCTTCACCAGGTGAGCCGCGGCGCTTCCAGATCCGAGTTCAAGTAAAGTATGTTGTGATTGGAAGTCTAACCAAGCAAAGAAAAAAAGAAGCAGAAAGAACTGGCACACTTTGATGTCTCGGTCCAGGGAGTAGTTTTCGATCAACTTTCAAGTGCAAAAAAGACTTGATTTAATGAATGAGAACAGGGAAGAGCAGAGGCCCAGCCAAGCAAAAAAAAACTGGTTCATTTTTATTATTGGTCCCGCTAGTGATTTTTTTGTTGCCTAGTCGTTTAGCCGACTGAGATCTTAAGGTCTGAAAGAAAAACACGGAGAAGTAACCCATCTCCTGGTTATATCCCTTGGTTCTGCGACTTTATTGTGCTAAAACGGGAAAACCATTCGGGATATCGTGGTTCTTGCGTCTTCAGGGCATCATGGTGGCCGAATGAGAATATCCCAAAGTGGAGAAGTGGGTTTAGATTTCCCGCTGGCCGCCTTGCAACAGGGTGAGAGTTGGCGGTACCATGGCTGTAGCGGCGGAACAGTCTGCGCCTTGGATTCAAAATATCACGTACTCTTTCTCATAAAAATACAGCGGTTTGGAAAAGTTGCAGGTACTTCCAAAACGGGGGAGAACGTATTGATTCCGACTTGTAAAGTGGGAAATCCGTCCCCTGCATTTTAAGAAGTTCTCTCGGGTGTCCCCACCTTTAACTATTCAACCATGCTGTGTCGCTCCGTGCGAGTGGTTTACCTTATGCTACCCAGTGGCCCACACCTGCCGGCAGTATTAACAGCATCGTATTCCTCCTCCCCGGGCCGCGGATGGGCCATAAACACCTCTAACCGTGCAAACATCTCCCATGACAGCCTGGTGAAGTGGCCCACTTCCAGTCACTGGCCTATCACACCCACTGAAAGGTTTACGAGAATCGCCGCGTACTTGTTGCACGCGCGCGCCGGTAATTCTCTCTTGGCTCTCAGCCCCACCTTCTAATAGATCCAGGACACTCAGGTCCAACCATAAACGCAGCAACGTCCCGATTATTTGAAGAGGAAGGGCCACTGGGGTAAGAGTGATCCAACTCAGGGGCCGGTATACGTGAATAGAACGTACTGAAGCTGCTCTTGTATATGAAGCAACTGCTTGTGTTACAATGATATCGGCAGTGCACAGATTTGTATAAATGATTTTGCTAATGTCATGCTGCTTATGTTACAATGTCTTCGGCAGAGCTCTGGCAGAGTGTCTGATGCTGTGATACCTTCTGCAGCGCTCTGGCGGAGTGTCTGATGCCGTGATACCTTCTGCAGCGCTCTGGCAGAGTGTCTGATGCCGTGATACCTTCTGCAGCGCCCTGGCGGAGTGTCTGATGCCGTGATACCTTCTGCAGCGCTCTGGCAGAGTGTCTGATGCCGTGATACGTTCTGCAGCGCTCTGGCAGAGTGTCTGATGCCGTGACACCTTCTGCAGCGCTCTGGCAGAGTGTCTGATGCCGTGATACTTTCTGCAGCGCCTTGGCGGAGTGTCTGATGCCGTGATACTTTCTGCAGCGCTCTGGCAGAGTGTCTGATGCCGTGATACCTTCTGCAGAGCTCTGGCAGAGTGTCTGATGCCGTGATACTTTCTGCAGCGCCTTGGCGGAGTGTCTGATGCCGTGATACCTTTCTGCAGCGCTCTGGCGGAGTGTCTGATGCTGTGATACGTTCTGCAGCGCTCTGGCAGAGTGTCTGATGCTGTGATACCTTCTGCAGCGCTCTGGCAGAGTGTCTGATGCCGTGATACCGTTCTGCAGCGCTCTGGCAGAGTGTCTGATGCCGTGATACCTTCTGCAGCGCTCTGGCAGAGTGTCTGATGCCGTGATACCTTTCTGCAGCGCTCTGGCAGAGTGTCTGATGCTGTGATACCTTCTGCAGCGCCCTGGCGGAGTGTCTGATGCTGTGATACCTTTTGCAGCGCTCTGGCAGAGTGTCTGATGCCGTGACACCGTCTACAGCGCTCTGGCAGAGTGTCTGATGCCGTGATACCTTATACAGCGCCTTGGCGGAGTGTCTGATGCTGTGATACCTTATACAGCGCCTTGGCGGAGTGTCTGATGCTGTGATACGTTCTGCAGCGCTCTGGCAGAGTGTCTGATGCCGTGATACCTTCTGCAGCGCCCTGGTGGAGTGTCTGATGCCGTGATACCTTCTGCAGCGCTCTGGCAGAGTGTCTGATGCCGTGATACCTTTCTGCAGCGCTCTGGCAGAGTGTCTGATGCTGTGATACCTTCTGCAGCGCTCTGGCAGAGTGTCTGATGCCGTGATACCTTCTGCAGCGCCCTGGTGGAATGTCTGATGCCGTGATACCTTCTGCAGCGCTCTGGCAGAGTGTCTGATGCCGTGATACTTTCTGCAGCGCTCTGGCAGAGTGTCTGATGCTGTGATACCTTCTGCAGCGCCCTGGCGGAGTGTCTGATGCTGTGATACCTTCTGCAGCGCTCTGGCAGAGTGTCTGATGCCGTGATACCTTCTGCAGCGCTCTGGCAGAGTGTTTGATGCTGTGATACCTTCTACAGTGCCTTGGCGGAGTGTCTGATGCTGCCGCTTCAGGAGAAGCTGGAGGACTGGCGTCGGACTGCTGTCTCGCTGGAAAAGGATCACGCCAAAGGTGGGTGTGCGCTGCTGGGACAGCAGGGGTCAGGCAAAGCGTCCTGCGCACTCGGCCTGGGCAAAAACCTAGAATCAAGGGCTGAGAGATTACCAAAAAATCTCACGAGTTATAAGGATTTTAGGTGAAGGAATGCATCAATGTGTGTGTGTTTTGGAATCCAGTTGAGGTGGTGCGATGATCATGTTGATATCGGGAGTAGGCTCACTGTCATATGCAATGAATCGAATGACGGCTTCGGAGCTGACTCTGTTGGTCAACGGGCGAGTTGACCTTTGAACGCTGTTTGTATGTACCTTCCAAGCTCTTTTTATCTGTATTTGCTCAGTGCGAGCAGTGGGTCCCCCTTATTAGGCAGCGTCCAGCCCATCGGTCGCGTTGCTTCCGGAAGCGGTTGGAGGTGTCAGACCCTGAGACTGTATCTGCCACGTGAGATGATGGGACGATAATTCCGAGCCCGTGCATTACGCATTTTGACTTCTTCCGGGTGATGAGAACTTACACTTTGTTATGGAGGTGTGCCGTGAACGTAGTTGGTAAGAGGTTGCGAAATAATTAGAGCACCTCTCTTCGTTCGAATGCAAGTTTGATCGATTCGGGACGATACTTCGAAGAGCAGGATTATGTTTTAGAGCTGCCTGAACTGGTCAAGTATTTCCAGTAATTATCTATCTGTAAAGGATATATATATATATATATATATATATATATATATATATATATATATATAATATATATCATATCATTACAGTTAGCGATGAGTTTTCTTTCCAAAGATTTCACCATGGATGTGATCTGGTGAATATGGATGAAGGTACGGCTGGGGAGGCCTTATCAAGTTTTTGATAATTTGGAATTGCACTCCATCTACGAAGATCAGAATCACAGCCCAATTCGAACTTGATTGTTTTCAAAGTGTTTCAACAAAGAGCCTGATTATAAGTTGATAAGCTGTTAATTGCCATTTCTCCTCGAATCCTAAATGTAAAATATGCATCAAGGATTCGGAGAGAAAGGCCAATTAGCTTGATTTTAGCTTTTGTGCAAATAACTGCGCACGAGCCCTTGCTTCAGGGCGTTATCAGTCACGAAAGAATTCACATAGAAGTGAATAATTATATTATATGTAAACGTCTGCAAGAAACGAAAGTTTAAACTCGTTGATGGATCATCAAAGATCGAATTGAATGAATAAGCTAGACGCTAGAGAGTTAGAAGGTATATCGAGGACAAAACACGAATCAGAGGAAAACATGAAACTGTGGAATTGAAGACACAAACAAATAATTTTGTGCAATGGAAGGCAGGACGAACACAAAGCTGGAGGATCAACCATTTTAATTCTCACATTCTTTTAGTTTAAATATACCTAGTGTGTTTAGAATTCTAGGTGTAGGTCTGTGTACAATTTTAAACCGACAATTCTTGCTTTTATCTTTACTCCACCAGCAATACAATGCAATCCTTACTCCAGGACTGTTAGGGCATGCGTCTTTGGCATCAGCGATCCCTGCGGGTAAGATCACTTTTTCTTTATTCTCGCCTATCCTCATTCTTACCGTCCCCATCCCCATAGTTATAATCACTTGATACTCATCAAGACAAGACTTTAAAAGCCACCTCAATGGTGTGGAAGTGTTTGTAATACATGAATGGTAATTGGATACATGAAGGGTGACACTTTTTCGAATGAAATTTTCCGATTTAATTTTACGAAACTTTTTATGTCATGTGTGAATGAAAAAAGATAACTGCCGCATGGAACGCTCACATTAAAAAACGGTTAGCGAGAGGAAAATAATTGAACAATAATGGAAAGGCTAAACATACCCATTTCATTTTTAACTTTATATCTGTACGCTTCTCCCTCCCTCCTCTCTCTCTCCCTCTCTCCCTCACCCTGTTTCTCTCTCCCTCTCTCCCTCACCCTGTTTCTCTCTCCCTCTCTCCCTCTCCCTCTCTCCCTCTCCCCCTCTCCCCCTCTCCCCCTCTCTCCCCCTCTCTCCCCCTCTCTCCCCTCTCTCTCTCTCTCTCTCTCTCTCTCTCTCTCTCTCTCCGTCTATATCATTAGTGTAAGAAGGAAGAGAGAACAGGGTGGAGCGTGGCAAGACGCCAGATGCCGGATAAAGCCAAGCCTTCTCAGACAGGAAGAGGCGTTGCCTTGCTTAATGCCAGTGACTGGTCGTTTGGGAAGGTCATTGACATGGGAAAGATGGCTCCTTCCAGATGTCGGTTTGCATAGAAAGATCGTGAAAAATCGGTTGTTCTTGCTTTTCATCTAGATACCACATTGTTCAAGCATGATTAACATGAGGCATGTTTGTGGAATTGAAGACACAAACAGTTGTATTCAACGGAGGACGGAACGAGCACGAAACCGAAGAATCAACCATGTTGATCCTCAGTTTTCATTTGTATTCGGTACGGTAGGTATGTGTCGTGAGCGGCATTGCACAGAGCAGATTCCTGTAGATCCGCCAATTTACCCCGAAATCAGAATGTTTTTCAGAGTTATGGCGATTTCGCCTCTCTGGGGCTCTGAACTCTTCCTGTGGTATCCACCACAGTGTGGTGATATGAATTGTCTGCGCATAGTATGCTAGGGAAATGTATTTTGCAATCGTGACTCCACGGATGACAAATTTGTCTGTCCCATGCTCTGCCTGTCGCCCCTCCTGAACAAAATTGAGAGCGACTGGCTGGTCCCCTTAGATAAAGTATTGAAAGCTAAAGTAAAGAGACGAGAGGAGGTGTTCCTCTGAATTTGAAATTAGCTACCGATCCCTGCTAGCGATTATCAACTTCTCGATATAAATCTGGATCCACGCTAATTTACAAACCGAGTTTGTGCCCTTTCCTCGCGAATACATACAGAAGTCTACGCAGTGTACAGTTATTATCAGCGCGACTAATTAAATATGTCATTCATCACGCACAGTAGTTCTGCTCTCTCCCATGAAGAGGTTGATAGCCTGAGCTCGTGCTCCGAAGACAAGGAGCTCGCCTCCGCTGCGGCACCCCGTCCCGGGACCGGCAGCCGGACAGTGCGCAGCGCCACTCCATCACGCACGCGCGCGGTGGAGATGCCAAACCCTGGCCGGGCCGACCCGCAGTTCCCTCACCTCCCGCAAAACCGCCCACACCGTCCGTCTGCCACCGACTCAGCACAGTGGTTTTAAAGTTGTTTTTTTCAAAGCATTTTGGTAACGATGTCGCTGTGCTTTGTAGTGTGTAGCCCATTGTGCGAAATGTTACCTGCTGACGGTGAGGTCTGGCATCTGAAGAGTCACGTGCGGATCGATTCGTCTCAGGGGAAGAGGGCGCGGTAACCTCTATGTATTCCTTGTACTGGCTGGCTTCGACATGACAGAGAGTGTAGAAGATGGGCAGCATCTGATGTGTCTGATGAGACTGAAGTCAGGTCTGACCAGAAACGCACCAACGGTTTTAAGAGAATGGGTAGCATTAGCTGCCGTGCTCCACCCTACCCCCCCCCCCAAACCTACCGCACGAATTTTGGTTATCTGGATCCTGTGGCTAGTTGGGTCGCTCCCTCTTGGAAATACGGGACTTTAACTTCAGTTGATAATTGGTTTCTTCCATCTCAATAACGGTGTAATGTCTCTTTCGGTTGTGTTAGATATTTGAATTTAGCAAAAATCAGCCCGGCAAACCTGTGGTTGTCGGCACAACAAATTGTCTAGTCCGGAGAATGTATGCTTTGTGCATGTATTCCCTCTCACTACGTCGAATAATTATTGGCGCTTTTAACCGCTGTTTTCACCGCAACGAATCAAGTAGCATGAAGGACTTTCGGATGGGATTGTTCATTGCTCCTTTTTACGGGAACTTTCACTGCATGATATGGCGTAGCGGAGATGCGACGTTGGTGTTAGAGGCAGTGGCGGATTTAAGACGGAGGGGCAGGGGGGCCAAACCCCTGCCCTGAAATGTCAGATTTCCCATAGTAACTGCATGACCAGATGCTGTTTGCGGTAATGGTGAGGTAAGCTCGAGACCCCTCAAGACCTCCAAACAAAGTGCTGGATCCGCTACTGGATATAGCGGTAAATCCCGGTAGCTCAGTTAGTAGACGTGGGGCTCCTACACACTGCTCAGGCAACCCTGCAGTGGTGGTACACTGATGAAGGTTTGGGATCGATTCTCCTGAGACGCTCCGGCGCCCAATATTTACCCGACGTGGGTTGGCCGGCGACTGAGCGGTGAGAGGATGACTTGAGCGGGGCCGCTGTCCCTGTGCTTTGTGGGACGTTTAACTTTGGCTTCATAATTGACCTGCCATTGCGGGAATGGCTCGTTCGGATGGTGAGGTCGGAGTCTCCATGCAAGTCCATTGATTACTTTAGTGAGGCCTAGATTCCAAAAGTCAAAATCGCAATGACTTGGCAAAAGCTGAAAAAATCCCTCCTTTGGAAGATTCCTTAAAGGAGTCCCGGAGCAGTGGCGGTGGCAGATACTAGCGGCGGACAAAAAGCCCAAAATCCAGAAAATCAGTTTTTTTTCTGAGAAAATTTGGGCAAAATCGTGCGTTTTGAAAAGGGTTTGCGAGATCCATGACCCAATGCACCCCTATTCACCCAACTCCCTCTCTTGGTTGTTCAGTAGCCCTGACACAGTTGATTGCTCGTATGAAGCAAAAACGCCCCTATATCCCACCAGGCTCCAAGAGTTTTGTAGTCTCCGAAAAATTTGGTCTGTCTATTTTGGGCATCCTGAGCCCGTTGAAGCTAACATGGTGGAACTACCAGTTAACACATAATTGTCTGTTTAGACAACAAGACTGCATGCTGCACGAATGTATCTTCCTCGCGAGACCCATCTCTTTGAGGGTGGCCTGGTGACCCAGAGCATGACCTGGCTATGCTTGATTGCGCTCTGCTCACTTTATTTGTGATACGGTGTTTGCATGGGAAATCCTCACCGAATCGTCAGAGGTATTTAATGTGCCTTAGGTAATCGAGGGAAGTGAAGGAGACATTGACATGATTGTATTTGGTCTACAATTAAAACATTACAATCAAGGTGCCAACCCTCGTGCTGCTTGACCATCTCTGCGGGGAACTCGCCTCCTTTCCTGTGTAAACAATAGAAACGCCCTTGTTGTCTGCGATAATGCACCGCTTTATCAATGGTGGCTTGAGACTGTTTGTATGCATATAGCAAATAATCTGCAATACAATACTCCGTTTCCAAATGTTCGCTTTCTACCCTGGTGTCGAAGGGCTTTTAGTCACACCAACTGTTAAAGTCACACGGTAATGCTGATGTCGGACGGCATCATGCAGACTCTGCTGGAGATGTCACGGTGTGCTGGCAAGCAAACAACAATAGCCACCACATTCCAAATAAACACTCATTATCATTTGACCAAGCTTTAATTTCGCCTTAACACTGGCACTGCCGCAAGCAATCAGGTTAAGGAAAATACATAAATTCATCATCTGTTGCCGGCACTACGAGTAAGCACGCCAGTGCTGGCGTGCGGTTACGGAATACGCGTGGGTTTTCTCTTTCCGGTGCACTGACAGCGTGAGCCACACGACAAAACGGCTCCAGAAATCGACAGGTAAATTACAGGTACATATTTACCTACTAATACCAAGTACAGGTGTACCACCTAAGCCGCTAGTACCGACCATGGTGCTGGGATGTAATGCTTGATTAAGTATAGTTCTCCTCCTGCAATTCCTCCTAGATAAAAGATGGGACCAATTTGGAGAAGGTTTGAGGAAGTTCAAAATATCCACTGGAACAGCCGGGAGGAGATGTTAACTGTTTGCGATACTGAAGCGGTACTGGAAATGACCCCGGCGTCAATATGGCTACCTCTGTGATGCAAGTTAAAAGATCAAACAACCATAGTCACATCAAGGTTCCCGTGTACGAACGGTGCTCATTTCATTGAAATCAGCATGCGAAAAGTCACAGCAGCCTTCAGTCCATTGTAGTCCACTGTCCATTGTAAGCATTTAGTCCAAATTCTGTACTGTGAGCCGTTTTTCCATCCTTTGCCAAATGAAAATTCACGCTCCTGAATTTGCCTTCTGTTGGCTTTACCTAAGCTTTCTAGCCTCCTTCCGAAAAACCACCTCTCATTTGGGGAGCTTGGAGAAGGATTGAGGGACAGTCACAGACCATGCGGCAGAAGCGGCAACAATATTATTATGTGACTTTGACGAGGCATGTCTAGATATCGTTTTAGTAGTGTTCGGACTTTCGCCATTATCAGGCATGCTAGTTTGAACACTCTTCTATTGAGTGTTCGAACCAACGCGCTTGATGAGGAGGTCAGTCCGAACAAAGCTGACATTTCAATAGGTTCAAAGGATTATTCGATTGGTATGACACCCCCTCCCTTCATTGTCTCCTGTGTTATGCCCTTGTTATTGTTGTGCTGTTCATACCTCGCGTGCTATTTTTTAAAACTATGCCTAAATAAATAGGTGTGAATGACTAAAACTTGGGATAGGATGGAGGAGATAAGGAAATTGGCCCTATATGTGGAGGATAACAAACTCCCAACAACCCTTAGATCAATAGACTTGCAGTGCTTTCAGGCATATTAGCCTTCAACAGCAGACAGCAAGTACATGGCCATTATTTATAGTCAGTACCAGTTAGAATAAGAATATTCTCCTGCATCTGGAAAACTATTATCGTAATATGTCTCAAAATTCCATCCCCCGTTAAACTCCGGATTCGTATTATCTTCTTCCAGGTACTCTTCTCCCGGGATATAATCTCCCTGGCTGTCTTCCTCCTGAATTCCGTATTCTGGGATCGACTCTTCCTGGTACTCGTATCCCAGGGTCTCTTCCTCCGGAATATATTCTTCCATGGTATATTCTTCCGGGTTCTCTTCCTCCTGACTTTCGTATTCTGGCATCCACTCTTCCTGGTTCTCGTATTCCAGGGGCTCTTCCTCCTGAATCTCTTCTTCCGGAGCTATTTCGTCCGGAATCTCTTCTTCCTGAATTCCTTCCTGTGGGATTTCTTCTTCCATAATCCCTTCATCATTACTTTCTTCTTGAAAGACCTCTTCCTCTCCGATCTCTATTTGTATTGTTGGGTTTTCTTCCTCTTGATTCTCTTCTTCCAGGAGCTCCTCATCCTGAAAATCTTCTCCCGGGATATATTCTGTCTGGCTGTTTTCCTCCTGAATTCCGTATTCTAGGATCGACTCTTCCTGGTTCTCGTATCCCGGTAGCTCTACCTCCTGAATATAATCTTCCATAGTATATTCTTCCGGGTTCTCTTCCTCTTGACTTTCGTATTCTAGCATCCACTCTTCCTGGTTGTCGTATTCCGGGTTCTCTCCCTCGTGAATTCCGTATTCTAGGAACGGCTCTTCCTGGTACTCGTATCCCAGGGTCTCTTCCTCCGGAATATATTCTTCCATGACATATTCTTCCGGTTTCTCTTCCTCCTGACTTTCGTATTCTAGCATCCACTCTTCCTGGTTCTCGTATTCTAGGGGCTCTTCCTCCTGAATCTCTTCTTCCGGAGCTATTTCGTCCGGAATCTCTTCTTCCTGAATTCCTTCTTGTGGGGTTTCTTCTTCCATAATCCCTTCATCATTACTTTCTTCTTGAAAGACCTCTTCCTCTCCGATCTCTATTTGTATTGTTGGGTTTTCTTCCTCTTGATTCTCTTCTTCCAGGAGCTCCTCATCCTGAAAATCTTCTCCCGGGATATATTCTGTCTGGCTGTTTTCCTCCTGAATTCCGTATTCTAGGATCGACTCTTCCTGGTTCTCGTATCCCGGGAGCTCTACCTCCTGAACATAATCTTCCATGATATATTCTTCCGGGTTCTCTTCCTCTTGACTTTCGTATTCTAGCATCCACTCTTCCTGGTTGTCGTATTCCGGGTTGTCTCCCTCGTGAATTCCGTATTCTAGGATCGGCTCTTCCTGGTACTCGTATTCCAGGGTCTCTTCCTCCGGAATATATTCTTCCATGACATTTTCTTCCGGTTTCTCTTCCTCCTGACTTTCGTATTCTAGCATCCACTCTTCCTGGTTCTCGTATTCTAGTGGCTCTTCCTCCTGAATCTCTTCTTCCGGAGCTATTTCGTCCGGAATCTCTTCTTCCTGAATTCCTTCTTGTGGGGTTTCTTCTTCCATAATCCCTTCATCATTACTTTCTTCTTGAAAGACCTCTTCCTCTCCGATCTCTATTTGTATTGTTGGGTTTTCTTCCTCTTGATTCTCTTCTTCCAGGAGCTCCTCATCCTGAAAATCTTCTCCCGGGATATATTCTGTCTGGCTGTTTTCCTCCTGAATTCCGTATTCTAGGATCGACTCTTCCTGGTTCTCGTATCCCGGGAGCTCTACCTCCTGAACATAATCTTCCATGATATATTCTTCCGGGTTCTCTTCCTCTTGACTTTCGTATTCTAGCATCCACTCTTCCTGGTTGTCGTATTCCGGGTTCTCTCCCTCGTGAATTCCGTATTCTAGGATTGACTCTTCCTGGTACTCGTATCCCAGGGTCTCTTCCTCCGGAATATATTCTTCCATGATATTTTCTTCCGGGTTCTCTTCCTCCTGACTTTCGTATTCTAGCATCCACTCTTCCTGGTTCTCGTATTCCAGAAGCTCTTCCTCCTGAATCTCGTCTTCCGGGGTTATTTCGCTTTGCATATCTTCCTCTTGAGTTCCTTCTTCTAGGAATGTTTCGTCCAGAATCCCTTCTTCCTCTCTTTCTTCTGGAAAGATCTCTTCATGTCTAATCTCTATTTGTATTAGTGGTATCTCTTCCTCTTGGTTTTCTTCTTCCAGGAACTCGTTCTCCTGAAAATTGGCTTCCGGGATATATTCTGCCTGGTTGTCTTCCCCTTGAGTCTCTTCTTCCGTGGTTATTTCTCCCGAATTTTGTTCTTCTTGAATTCCTTCTATCGGGAATCCTTCATCCAGAATCTCTTCTTCTGAAGGGACCTCTCCCACTCCAAACTCTATTTGTATTGAACTCTCTTCCTCTTGATTCTCTTCCTCCTGACTCCTGTCTTCCAATATTCCTACCTCTTCGTTCTCTTCCCCCTGGTTTTCTTTTTCCTGGTTCTCGTTCTCTTCGTTGTCTTGCCTCGGGTTTTCCTCTTCCTGGTTTTCTGTTTCCTGATTATTTTCTTCCCGGTTCTTGTTTTCTACCATATCTTTCTCCTTGTTTTCTGTGTCTTGGTTTTCTTCATCTATATTTTCCCCCTCCTGGTTTCTGTCCTCCTGGGTGTTTTCCTCCCTTCCGCAGTCATCTTGCTTGGTTTTGCTTAGACTTGAAGTAATAAGCCCTAGGCTCGTTAATCTTTGAATGGCCTCTTCGACAGCCGTAGAGTCTGGGTTTGGGTCTCGAAACAGCACCCCAATCTGTGGCCGGTGGAACCAGGGGAACTTTACGCAGTTCCACACCAGGCACACCGTTTTATAGTCAGTGTATAGAACGTTGTAGTTGGGCCGGCGGTCTATTGTGGGCATTCCATCAATTCTGAGCCTGAGCTGGCCGGACCCACTGTTGTTGCCTGGCTCTGTCAGATCGCCTCTTCTTGTCTCCGGCGTCCCGCGTCTTGTGGCAGTGTACGTTACCGCGGCGACAGCATCATCGCTCTCCTTGAACTCGTACTTCACACAGGTGCGATCCTTCTGCCAGGAGCCGGGTGATCTCAAGTGTTCATACCACTCACCCAGGTATGCAGTCTTGTTAAACTCTTCCTGAACAGGTGGATCGGGACATGCTCCACGTGCAAGGTCTGGCCGGGAGACAACGGAACGTCCGCCACCACGCTTGAAGAAACGTCGCTTCCCAACACCATTGTTGCACCCTCTTGCGATACATGCCGCCAAAAGAACACAAAAAGTCACTGGTACACACCGCATTTCGGCTTCGTCACTGACTAAGCACTGAGCTGGGGTCAGGAGAGCTGGCTGGGTAGGCAACTGCTGTGGAAACGGCATGATGATGAATGTGCCGCAGCAGACATTGGCGAATCCAGGCAGGTCCTTTGGGTGGAGAAACTGCTTCAGGGTTTTCACTCCGTTCGCGTCCCCTGCCCCGTGAAGAACGAGAAAATGTGCCCACTTCTAGCCGAGTTTGGCCGACTTTCTGAAGAAAGAAACGCTGTTTCTCATGATTTTGCCAAGGTCCCCCTCCAACGTTTGGTTCGGATCTGTCGTTGTGTTGGCAAAGTGGAAAATTCCCAAAATCGTTGAAAATATGTTTTGATGACATTTTACAAAGTCGGGTCAATGGGGGGGCATGCTTCATCTCCCTTAGATCCGCTGCTGACAGCGGTCGCTTTTACATGGGATGTGACGCAGGTCGTCTGGCTGACATCCAATTTGGAAGATATCATCTCGGCATTGTGGTGCAGTATACCATGCAAATGGCATTCAATTTTAGCGGAATGCAAACACAGACGGCTCGGTAATGCATCCTCCAAAAGAGCAAATCGTAAAAATGTAACTGGGATTCAGGTCTCAGTGTCAAATTTTAAAGTCTGCAGATGGATTGTTTTTGTAACCAATGGGGGGAGGGTCTGCTGTAACCCTGGTTACTGTAAATTTACCGAACAGAAACCAGGAGAAATATTTCCAGATAGAATGCTGTGCAAACAGCCGGAATATTATCAAGTTAGAGCGACGGTTCTGCACGTGTAGTCGCAAATTTATCATGTTAAACCTACGGTTCCGCACGGGTACGAGCGATTAACCCATTGCGGGTACAATGAATTGCAAACACAGTACGTTTACTGGTATTTTTACGGCACTTCAGCCAAGTCTTGTGAAATCTGAAACAGATAACGTCGAGTTTCCTTTCTGCGAGATTTACGTTAATCATGATTGAAGAGATGAACTGAAGCTTTGTGGTTGAGAATGAGATGCACAGATTGATGACGCTCAAAGCGTAAAGGTCTGACTGTGATCCAAGATCGGATTAGATATAATACATTAGTTGCTGAACTGTCTGTTGAAATGCAGTGACACAACCAGGATTGGCTGGGGGTTGGGGATAAACTCCTGACTTGGCCCTATGCAGCTTGATGCCCCCATCCCCATATGTTTTGTTCATGCATAGATGTTTGTTGCAATATGCGCATTGAACTTTCCTCCATCATCCTCCCACTGGCTTAATATATTGCAGATAACACAATAGTTTGCAAACTATGACTCAGAATTTGTGAGCTGGACTTAGTGAGTTCGTTGGAACATTATTTCATAAGAATGATGGATAAACAAACGTGGATGTATTTTTTCAATGCATCTGGTATTAACATTCACACAATGTTTTCAATTTCACGTCACATGTTAACTCAAATACAAAAATTACATTCTTAAGTTGCAAACGCTGGCGGCGGAACTGGGGGCATCGGGGCACGGTGCCCCCTTAAACCACAAATTGTAACACTAGCCCTATGGCGTTAACAGGAAATAAATGAGTTGAAAAGTCAGTGGTTGAAAGAGAAAAAAATGAATATTTCCCCCTTAGATTCAGACGTTTCGCCGTCACTGGTTGCAAACCCGATAAGTGAATCATAATGATACCAATGATAAAAACCGCAATAGCGATGCAAGCCTCAAACAATGCACTCCCACTGTATTTCACTCATCTATTTATTTGTTCATTGGGAATAATCAGCAACAGGTATGCACCCAATTATAGCTGAAGTCGAAGTCAACATCGGATGAATGACAGTAAACATGAGACACGGTAAGATAAGACTGTAAAATTGTAAGGGTGAAAATTTTAAAATGAACTGGATAAACACTGCACTTCAACTCACGGAAACAAATAAATCTACCGCCCTTTAAACATTCAAAAAGGATGACATCGTATATGTTTCCTGACACTCGATGTAAGTGGCTTTTGCGTTTGTTGTAATATATATTTACCAGAACCTAAAGGTTACAATTTTTGGTGCTTATCATTGGCACCATGGATAGAGATCTGGAGGGGGGAGGGTTGGGGTAGGACCCCCTTCCCTGTGGTTTTTTATATCTCATTTAGGATTTGTATTAACCCATACTGAACACCCAGCACCTACAGAGATTCTGATATAGGATCCCAGATTGGGCTGAAGGTGACGTTTTCTCGGTCACGATTTATATTTGCCAAATTTCGGCCACCATTTATATGGTCAAAAACGTAGGGAAATCGGGGAGCCCACTGGGAGTAAGGTTGGAGGGGCGCATAGGAGGTATTCGGAACGGTAGGTGTTCAAAATCAGCAGTTTCATGGAATGTGTGTAGTTGTAGGAAAGATTTGAACCCAAGAGATATAGAAATGATGGCGATGAGACCAAAGCTTGGCCGGTCAGTTTGAGAGGCGATGGAAACTAGGCCATAAATAGCAATACTTGCACTATGATCAGGTATTACTGCTACTGTTACTGGTACTACTTTTCTACATAGGCAAAGCGCTAAACGTTGATATATTTCACAGTGCGGAGCCGAGAAGCATGATTGCAAGTTAACATTATGTTTAATGGTCAGCCTCCTCGAATCCTAGTTGCAAATGGAGAAAATGCTCTGTGATTATATATTCTGGCATATAACTTTGCCAGAATCCTGAGAATACAATAGCTGAAAACAAAAATTCGTGGTCAGAGTGTCAACCTGGACCTCAAATGACCTCAAATGACCTCAGTGTTTATCCGTATCATTGACTCTGCAGACCGGATAGCTCCATCCAGCCCAATCTTCAAAAAGTATTGCATTCTGAAAATTCACGACCTAGTCATACTGTTCCAACTAATGGTTCTCCATAGCTTTCTGGTCTACTCACTTCCAAGGCCACTTGCAGAAAGATTTGCCCTTTCTGATCATGAAAGAAACAGGGTCGTCAGACAGCCCAAGCATTTTGAAGTTCCCTTCACTTCATTGGTGTACAGAACATTTTCCTTATTCATCTCTGCTCCCAGGATTTGGAATGAAAATATTGCCAGTAGAATCAGAAATCTCTCAGATGTCCCTAGTAGTAAGTTCATCTTTACGAAAGTAGTCAAAAAAATATTTATAGATCATTACTGAGGCTCCTACTCTAATTTTTTCGTGTTCTATTCCTCAGTGATATTGCTTGTATTTAGTGCTCCTTTACGCCTTATTCACCGTTACATGTTTTACACGTCCATTTCTCTTTTGTTTCACACGGAGCCGACAGTCTCCCGTTACCGTTGGCTCACCCTTCAATGCACGAGCACTGCAGGCCCTTAAGGTCTGGTGAGGTGCGATCGAACGTTGTGTGCGGGATGTCCTCCCCAAGTGACTGTGACTGTGCGTCCGTGCGTGCGTGTGCGACTGTGTGTTTCGCACTCCATCGTAGTTTTTCGTAGATGAGCCCCAAAAATCAATAGTTCGCAGACCTGTTTTCCTCTCAGGTTGTGTGTGTGTGTGTGTGTGTGTGTGTGTGTGTGTGTGTGTGTGTGTGTGTGTGTGTGTGTGTGTGTGTGTGTGTGTGTGTGTGTGTGTGTGTGTGTGTGTGTGTGTGTGTGTGTGTGTGTGTGCGTGTGTGCGTGCGTGCGTGTGTGTGTATGTGGTGTGTCTCGTATCCCATCGTAGTTATTCGTAGATAAGCCCTAAAAATCAATAGTTGTTCATAGACTTGTTTCCCTCTCCGGTTATGTTGTCCCTCATCCAAATAAGTGCATCAGTCTTCTAATGTCTCATCCCAGTACATATAAGAGTAAAGGTATATTCGCCGCCAAAGAAAGCTGTAATCATTATTTACATCAGCACCAAATTCAAAACTTTCACCTGTCAACCGAGGGCGAAGACGGACACATAGATTGTCTTCCCGTCCCCTGCTGGCTACACTACAGACCTACCCGGTGCTCACTCCATCCTTTCCTATATTATGCAACTCGTCCACACCTGTGTGCATGCCCTTGTAAATGTCTGAATGTCCGAAATGTCCGGAAATACACGTGTATGGATTCAAATTTATTACCTTACAAATGCATTTTTATTGTGAATTTTTACTAAAATAATTTTTTTAGGTACTCAATTCGAAGCCTCAGCCCTAAAGGCATGTGAAAGGTGCTTAACATGAATGCATTAGTATTAACACGCGCATTGACGGGGGTCTGAGCCACCTTCGCATTGACGGGGGGCGGGTACCCGCCCCCCCTTAAGATCTCGAGAACCACGGTAGGTAGCGAAAAACGGTTAACGACGTTGGGCTGCCCATCCACTTCTCCATCGAAAACATTTGTACCATTTTTTTGTCAGGTCACATTTAAGGTCACGAGAGGTCAAAACATGCCCGTCATAGGGATAACATGTAAATTCAGTTTTTCGGCCATGAAATCTGAACAAGTAAAGATAGAGCAAAACGACTTGAACTATATGAATCCTCTTAGCAAGCCGAATCGAATGATATATAATTTGACCTTGCTAGATCAAATCAAGGATTTGACCTGACCTGAGGTCAGGTCAGGGTTAAATTATATAAAATGCATATCATTAGGACCGCAAAGCCCAGGCGAGTCTAATGCAGCTAAAATAAATGCTCTATCACCATCCGTTACTGAGTTATTCCGTAAAAACCATTTTTCCCATGTATTTCCAATGGAGAGGTCATGCCTCGTACCTGACCTTAGGTCATCGATATAAAAAATACCGGAACATATTTCAGAGAACTCGGTGGGGCCATTATGTGATGTGAGTTTCAATCGGATAAGTTCACCCTGCTCCGACTTATGCTATCTTAAACTTTTTTTTAGGTCGGGTCACTTGACCTGTACTGGTGACCTGACCTGAGATGACCTAACCTTAAAATTTTCACAGCAGTTGTAAAAATGATGAGGGAAAAGGTATACCAAGTACGGCGGCGCTACGCGCCGCCGTTTTTCTGCTGTCTCCGAAAAACCCGAGGGGGGCGGGTACCCGCCCCCCGTCAATGCGCGTGTATGACATCTGTAAGAAACTCAATTCGAGGTCTTGGTTGACACTATGACCACTAATTTGTGTTTCCAGCCGTTGTATTATGAGGATTCTGACGAAGGCCTTTGCCCGAATATATAATCACAGTATGTTTGCTCCATTTTGCTGCTTAGGATTTCAGGAGACAGGCCATTAAACATCTTGTCAGCTAAAGACCAAACGGCACATTTACCCACTGAACACTTGATTTCCAGGAATCATGTTACTCACCTTTCTGCATTTGAGTTTTGTGTGAGTTAATGCAATTTTATTGCAGTGCAATTATTTGCAACCTTTATTAATGACAGGAGCGCAAAGAAAACAATATATTGAATTGTTTTCTACAAGTCAGGAGGCAATAGCTTACAGCTTGCCCAAAGAGCATCACTGTAACTTATTTGACATTTATTTCTCTCGTTTCTCCCCTCCAGGTTTAATGGCATGCTTTCTTGCACCAGTCTTCACTTTTCATCCAGGTTCCGTTGGTCTGCTTCCTCAGGTTTACCGCAGCTCGGTCCTTCTAACTCATATCCCACTTAGTTACTTCCTTTAGATTCTCTTCTTCCTAGCTGCCCTCCTACTGAATCGCCTCCTGCTGACTCTCTTCCTATTCATTCTCTTTCTGGTGACGCTCTTCCTGCTATCTTCCTGGTCACTCTCCTGTTCACTCTCTTACTGTTCACTCTCTTCCTGCTGACTTTCTTCCTCCTGGTTTTTGTCCTCACCATTCTCTCCCTCCTTGTTTTCTTCCTCGTCATTCTCTTCCTCATCATTCTCTTCCTTCTGGCTCCCTTCATCCTGATTCTCTTCATCTTCATTCTCTTGGCTTCCTTCCTCCGTGCCCTCTTCCTCTCTTCCACAGTTATCTTGCTTGGTCTTACGTAAGCTTGAAGCGGAAAGTTCCAGGCTCTTCAATCTTTGGAACGCTTCCTCGACATCCGTAGCGTTCGGGTTGGGATCTCGAAACAGCACCGAAATATGAGGCCGATGGAACCAGACGAAGTTGTTGCAGCTCCACACCAAAGAAACCGTCTCGTAGTCAGTGTATAGGACGTTGTAGTTGGGCCTGCGGCCCATTGAGGGCATCCCATTGAGCCTGAGCCGGAGTCTGCCGGAGGTTCCTCGACGGGTGCGCAGCCTCAGTCCGCCTCCCCTCGATAGCTCCCTGCCACGTCTTATGGCGCTGTAGGTCACCCTGGCCCGATTATTGCCCCTCTCCTCGAGCTCATACTTCACACAGGTGTGGCCCATCTGCCAAAAGCTGAATGATCTGGAATACTCGTACCAATCACCCACATATTGGGTCATGTCGAACTCATTCTGGACTGGAGGATTGGGACATCTTCCTCTACCGAAGAAACGTCTCCCACGAAAGCGACGTCGGAAGAGCTGCCCGGTGGCACATGCCGAGAGGAGAATGCAGACCGCTCCTAGCAGAAGACAGCGCATAGTGCACGTAGCAGCAATGAAAATGATTTCGGTACGATGTAGCAGGTGGGTGTAGCACCAGAAACACTGATCAATCTGCCATGGTGAGCCGCTTTATATAGCTTTACAGCATCGGTTGCAGCGTTTCGGAATTTCAAAAATACGGACTGTGGGTGTGTCGTAGCTCTGGCGTGCCCTGCAGTTTGTCATCCGACTGAGATACCCAGGGAAACGCCTCTTATTTTTTCTTGTGTTTTTACTGTAATGAATTCTGGCTCATCATGAGAGCAAACTAGGACTGCGCGAGTTTGCTCTGCTCCGGCGCAATGTACCCGCGTGCATATATTTAACGAAAACGTACGCATGTATGTTGATGCACCACCTTTTCCTGCTTGCAGTGTTGCATTTACAGTATCATACAGGGTGCGGGAATGATGCGTTAACTTTCCAGTTTCATCGTAACCCGAGTTAAAGTGATCACAGCTATATAATCACAGCCGAGTGAAAGTAAAATGTTTCCAAATTTAGTTGTAAAATTATGTTATCCCAGCGCATTCATGGAAATGATACGACGCTTATTAAAAAAAGAAAAAAAACTCTCGGTTTGGAGCGCGGGGGCTTGACGTCAAGCAAACAAGGCACGTGCCAATTCCACGTGATGGAAACCTTACGGTCAAAAGGAACAAGTCAGTATTCTTTCATTATAAAGATGCTCGGTGACGTACTTAGTTCAGCTGACTGCAGAGAACTAAAGGCCAAGATTGGTTCCGTCCTCCAGAGGACTGATTCCTGCGTAACTATTCTGTTTCTCCGTTACTTATTCTCAATGTAAGACCTTTTACTTTGTCTTTTCTCGATGTGAGGGACACATTTAGATTTCGGCTTATCATTTAGTACCATGCACTTTTGATTTGAAGAAGGCGCAAAGAAATAATAAGGACTTAGTTTATGTTTTGATGATGCATCTGGATATACATGACATTTTCTGGAAGATAGCAGGGGAGCTAAACTTGGCCTTTTTGTTTCTCTGTGGTGAATGATAACATGTTTCTCTCCAAGTGTCTTGAAGAATGTTGATAAGTTTTGAAGTGCTGCAGCGAGGAGCATGATGGTGAGTGGCTAAGATGTTCCCGCTCCCCCTTGAATCGGAAATGTAAAAACACTTCAAATCTTCAGTGTTTTTACATTTCCGGATTCGAGGGAAGGCCAGGAACATCTTAGCAACTTTCTTGAAGAATGTGTTATTGGGAGCCTGAATGTTTTTTTCCTTTGGTTTTCAGGTGTTCCTCCTATGGAATTTACCCGTTTTTGTTCTGTCAAGCACCCTGTCCGTTCGGATCCTAGTGTTTTGATTTTTTCGAAAGCTCAAAATTAACAGATGTTTGACATCCATGTTTTCGTCACATGTAAGTTAGCTTTGCGTGCTTTTAGGATGTAATTCGGAGAATTCGCTCCTTGTCAGTGACCATTTTGTAAAGTTGTGATAACTGTAACAGGAGTAATGGCGTAATCGAGTAGTAAACATTTTCGCTGCACCCTTTACATGGTGAAGTGAAAATCTGCATGCGGATCTCAAGTAAGGTTCATTGCTGACCTAGACTGTGTATTAAGCTGAAGCCTGGATCTCGGGGATTTAGTGTTCCTCGTCTGCAGGGTTATTCTTCTTCGTGTCCAAAGCAATGTTGTATTTCAAACAGTGAAGCTCGGGTGTCGTGCGTGAAATATGTTGAAAATTCATGTTTATAAGACTGTCCACATCCAGTGCTTTCACTTTCTGTATGCATCTATTTTGTTTCCGGCTTTTGTTGGCACATATGCAGTGGCCCATCTCAGCGGTTTCAAGAGCTAGAATTATCAGTTAGCGTGACAATTCTAAACATATTTTCTTCCATGTGTTCCATTACCTGGTTGTTGACGCTCTTTATTGTTTATTGCAAGCAAGCAATCACAGGCCAAATCCCACTTCGGCCGAAATCATACGATCAGTACCACACCTTATTGTTAGAGTTCTCACACTACATGCATAGGCTTACGTAAAAATTATGAAGTATATATGAAAATGCACTAAAAGATGAATAGAGATATGCTAAACGGTATTCAAAAGTATATGAACTAAAGACTCATTCGGTGTGCAAAATATCAGGCTATGCACGAGCCAACACTGCTCACAAACCGTAGTGCATTCCGCCGAAATAACTGAGTTGGCAAGAAAAGTATTTGTCGGGTGCAGAGAGTCATTAACAGGTTTCGGTAGACGCATTTTGAAACTATTCTGCACAGGGGCGTAGCCAAAGTGGGGGGGGGGTGGCAGCGACAGCCGCTGCCCCCTAAGGGCCCGAAGAGCCCATTGAGGACACGGTCCGCGGAGCGCGGCTCGCCCGTACTATGCTCTGTGGCCAAATTTGAAATTTCATACCAGACAGGGCCCTCTTAAGCCCTCTTCAGCACTCAATTATGTAACAAGCAGGGCCCTTCTTGCCCATCAGGGCCCTTTTGGCGCTGTCTCTGATTCTGCACCGTATTAACTCGCGCACGATGCGCTCTGAACAAGCCAGTGTGCCGTGAGCGTCGGCCAGGAGTCGTGAGAGAAAACATAGACACCAGCTCATAGCGACGTGGTCGGTAGTGAAGACACTGAAGGGGATGACCTTATGTCTGCTTCCTCCGAGCTCGCATTAGTGGAAGTGCACCAAAAATGGTCCACGAGTGGCATGAAGCCCAGGGCGCATGGTTTAGGCGTATTGGGACTTGATTGCATTAAAAAGCGACACTGTTAAACGGATTTAAGGGATAACGCGGGCACTGTAATCAACTTCGTCCGCACGATTTGACGTGGCTTACTCTGCCCCTGCGTTGAAGTGTGTAGCTTTTCTTCCCGGATTTTCTCTCGGCGTCCGTCTGACCCGTCAGAAATAAACGGATTACGGCTGAGCCTCGTGTGGAAACGACGGACGTGCGTATCTGTGTATCTGTGTGTCTCTCTGTCATCTCTCTCTCTCTCTCTCTCTCTCTCTCTCTCTCTCTCTCTCTCTCTCTCTCTCTCTCTCTCTCTCTCTCTCTCTCTCTCTCTCTCTCTCTCTCTCTCTCTCTCTCTCTCTCTCTCTCTCTCTCTCTCTCTCTCTCTCTCTCTCTCTCTCTCTCTCTCTCTCTCTCTCTCTCTCTCTCTCTCTCTCTCTCTCTCTCTCTCTCTCTCTCTCTCTCTCTCTCTCTCTCTCTCTCTCTCTCTCTCTCTCTCTCTCTCTCTCTCTCTCTCTCTCTCTCTCTCTCTCTCTCTCTCTCTCTCTCTCTCTCTATCTCTCTCTCTCTCTCTCTCTCTCTCTCTCTCTCTCTCTCTCTCTCTCTCTCTCTCTCTCTCTCCCATTCATATTCATGATATTGATCCAGGTTGTCTTATATACTCTCTGGACCGATGCTAGAGCTGCCTCCAATGTGCACAGTGGTTATGTTTTCTTTGCGCTTCGAGCAGCTGTGATTTACATTCTACCTTGCAGATCTGAGGTAGTTGTGAGCATACCAGCGAGGGCAGGGGGCACGTGCCTCCCTGATCGAACCTTGGTGCCCCCTAAAATGGTCACGGCGCCCCTCTGAAATGTCGCTTCTAACCCCCACCCCCGCCCCCAGGATGCGAAAATCGGCGCCCTCCGAAAGGATTTTGCGCCCACCTGAAAGGTTTTGCCGGTCAAAAGTGGCACTCCCTGGTCCGGATGACGCCCCCACCCCCTTTGGAAGGTGTCCTCCCCGATCGGCAATCCTGGATCCGCCTATGGTTTTGAGACATCTCACGTAGCACCTCTCTGAATCCTACCCGCTACGCTGAGTGCTTCCGCCAATGGCGCGTCGTTGGAAACATTTTAGTTTTTATCAGTGACGGCGGAATGTTCGAATGTAAGCGGGGCACCATTGTCTTTTCAACTCATTTTATTCAGTAAACGCCGTCGGGTTAGTGTTAGAACTTGTGATTTAAGGAGGCACTGTGCTTGAGGCTTCTCGGCGGTTGGTAAAAAGACTTGAAATATAATTTTGCTACCTTTGCTTTCCCCTCCCTTGACATTGCAGATTGTTATCCAGCAATTCCAAGGGCGGCCTGGGCCACACATGTGCAGTCGCGTGACTACCCGTCACCGAATGCTCGTATCCAGCTGGTCCGGCGATTTCCATAGCCGCCACTTTTCAGGGCGGAGCTGCCAGACTGTTGTAAAGTGAGACTATTCTGGAGTGAGGCAGGTGTTGAACGGTGGGCGTCGACGTGTCAAAGGTGCCTGGGCCGAGACGGCGTGAGTGACGAGCTGTAGCGATAGCTTCGTGGCTCAGCAGCTGCCAGCTCGGCTGGTGAGAGCTGTCGCAGCCTGCCAGCCACGACCGAATCGCTTAGGTTAGGATTGCTTCATTTGAGATTGCCACATTGCATACATTATATTTGTTCGTGGTTGGTTGGTTCATCGGTTACATTGATTCATCCAATATACCGGGATCACAGTTCGAGTATCTAATGTGAGTCATTGTGTAAAAATACTCTCTCCGAGAAACTTTATGGCTCTCTTATCTCGTAAATCTTGTAACTGTCAAATGTGCTTCCCGAAGCGGATCTAGGATTTCAGTAAGGAAGGGCAAAGTTGCAAAATGTGCGGAGAGATCAAGAAATGCATTTACAATAGCGGCTTCGACAAAGGGCACAATAGCTCTTATCCAAACGAGTAACAGATTTGGAGCCATTCTGGCTGAAAAGGGCGCTGAATAGAACAGTGGGGAGGGGGATCCGAGGCGCTGGGGACCGATGGCAGAGGTTTGGGACCAAAATGGTCACCAGCTGGTGCGTAAACGAACGGCCTGCGTTATGAACCATGGAAATTCTGGAAAAATATCCGGAATAAAAATTCCGGATTCCAAGACATGTTCTCGATTGAAACATGCCCTTGGTGCGCCCCTGACCATACGGTTCTTCTTTCTTTTTATGAAATTTTGACTTAAAGCTCGGCTGCGTCTGAAACATATGTAATTTATATTGGGAATGGCTTGTTCGGGGACAGATCCAGGAAAAACTGCATTTTCCCCAGCCCATCAATTCTCCCGGTTTCAAAAAAATGGCCTCTGCCCCCCCCATCCCCTTCAAATTATCGACTCAGAACTGGCACTGGACCTGTCCTGACAAGGTATGACCCATCATTAGCGGAGCTGGCGGGAGAACACCTGAGGTTCCATGTCCCCATGTCCCAACTTATCTCTATTTGGCACTACCATGACAAAAATGTTGAATCATAATGGTCTGTTGATTTTCTTCCGATTATAAGATCAAGTGATCAATCGACATCAACACAAACAACGGGGAGACACCCTTTTTGGTGTTCCAGGTACAACCTTGAAAACATCGCGAGTTTTCCCCGTCATTTTTGGGTCAGATTTGGAACCTGCGTGAAAATTTAGTCTATTAACCCGCGCCCCACCGGAGGTCCAGCGCCACCTTCGCCCCACCAAAGGCCATCGATGGCCCCCTCTAACTCCGAAAATATAGGCGTTAGCGCAAATCTGCAAAGTGCAAAAGAAAGCTCGCGTGAATTCAGTAAGAAATTACTTCGCATGTTTTAGTGCTCAGGTCAATGGTTTGACCTCCAGAGGTCAAATTAGGTCAAGATCAGCTATTTTCACTCAAATATACAATGATTAAGCAAACTGGGCATAACTCTTATGTCATTAGAGCTATTGAGGCCTGGTAAAGTACATTTGATAGCAAATTGCCAGTACTTTTTCCGCTATGTGGAACGTAAAGACCTCCCGCCAGTGGTTTGACCGCCAGAGGTCACCTCGTGACCTAATATGACCTGAGGTCACGAAAGGTCAAAAAGTGACCTTGCCGTATATCAAATGAAAGCCAGTGACAAGACAAACACGATGGTGTTTGTTTCACCACTCTTGCTCAATTAAGTCAAAAGTTATTGTCAAAATACTGTTTTTGACCTCTGGTAACCTTGGATGACCTTGGAAAAGTCAAAGGGCGAATATGACCCTGGATCCGTGAAAAGGTGTCCAAAAACGTTGTTCTGAGCAGTCTGAGTATTTGCAATCATTTTTGTGGCTTTTATATCATGAAATAGCTTTTCCCCATGCTTTGTCAATGGGAGAGGTCGCCTCGTGACCTGACCTCAGGGCACGAAATCGAAAAATCCCGGATATACACCTTGTAGACCCTGGAGGGTCATAAAGTGTAAGAAGTTTCAAATCGATCGACTTTGAAATATAGCTCTTACAGAGCTCTAAAGGTGAAATGAGGTGACCTTGGTTGACCTCGTCTTGTGACCTGACCTTGGGTGACCCGGGGTAAAAAATTTCAGGGATGATGGGAAAATGATGCAGTGAGAGGTAGAGCTCTCAACCGCGGTGCTGCGCCTCGTCGTTTTTCTGCTATCCCGGAAAAACCTTAAGGAGCCATCGATGGCCCCCCGTGGGGCGAGGGTTAAGACTTAACTCCAAAATGGTTATTTTCAGATGTGGTCTTGCGGCTCTGCCAAACGTGGTGCTGTCATGTCTTGCCCACTCCACTCGTATCATAATCATGTCCCAGGTAGCGTCCCCGAAAATTGTCCTGTATAGCGTGCTACTGGCTGCACTGTGAACCCGCTTAAAACATATGTTTTATCGTTTAGTATTTCCATTAACAACGCACAAAAACTATGCCTGCTCTATGTCAGTTCTTTCCGTACTCGCTCCAGGCTTTTCATTCTCCAGCTTAGTGTAGCGCCTCTGTTTGGCCGGCAGGAATTGCTCGTATCTTTCCTCATTGTGGTACCGAAATCATTTACCATGGATCCCACGTGCGTGCGTTGTCCATGTTGTATCGCCTCGGGGCTTTTACGTCCTGGCAGCGTGCCGCTTTAAGATCGGTACGTCCCGTTACGTGTGCTGCTTGATGGTGCGCGGGCTTGTTACGGTGGCCGGGCGACCACGTGTTGGCTCGTAAAGTCAACTATCACACATAAAACTCCCGGTGCTGAGCAGCTGAAGCGGAACTGGTGAAGCTGCTGGGAGTGCCGCAGTTGTTACGTGTTCTTGCGACTTTTAAACAGGATTTAGTCTCTAACTTCATTCCTGGGGAGCCTTGTGCAATGTGGATTCTTGTCTTTCCTTTTATTGAGGCGTGCAGCCGAGTGGGTTAAATGCCCAGATCGGGTTTAAACTTGATTTTGGGCGTATTAACGTGTTGTTATGATAATTTATAATTTATGATTTTGGCGTATTGACGTGTGTGGATAGAAATCCCGGAGTCCGCCCGGTGTGTAGGATCTCACAGACCGAGAGTTTATTTCCAGCCATGGTGACGTCTCCTCAATTGGCTTAAATGCCTAGAACGGCGCGCTGGGGAGCCCGAATTGTCGAATTGATAGTTGCACTAGGAGCAGGCCGTGTACGGCAGAGATGTCTGGCTTGGCTACTTTGCTGCACCCTAGGACATGTGCTCCTCCGTAAAACGTCTGAAAATGAAGCTGAAGGTATCGCTGCTTGGGAGGCACCTGACCTGTTGCCAAACTTATAACTGCACTCTCCGCCTTAGATTTTCTCTTGTCCAAAATACGACCAGAAGGTATGGCCATCGATGGGCGCCACATCACCTGCGTTGTCGGAGCGTCCTAAACCCCAAATATGATGACGAGGATGGCCATCGCCCGCCGAGGCATCCCTGCTCATTGGTGGCAGCAGGGCTTATCGGGGTGGGTGCCAAATGGCCGTCGCTGTCGACGCGCCCTAGAATCCTAATGATGATGATGATGAGGCCTTATCGAGGCAAGTTCTCCCCTTCGAATTCATGGCCTTTTCCATTACATACCGTCTCTCTGGCCGGATCTGGGGAAGTCAGCGTGGTGCTCCGTTTCCACCCATTGTTTACATGTGCAGCTTCACTAAGTGTGCGAGTGCGTGCGTCCAAACAACAAACCCCGCAACCCGACACCACCACCGACACCCGACCGAGCCGTTCGGACACCTTCCAGCAGGCCGGCCGGGCGACTGCCCCGGTGACCTGTCGCAGCCCAGTTTTCCCCCGTGCACTGCCGGCTGCCCCGGCCATGGGCGACAGACACGGTGGGCGGTACCCACTTCCGTTTCAGGTCACCCGACCGCCTGACACCCGACCGCATGACACGTGATCGCATGACAACTGACCGGCAGGTCACGTGACCGGGCTGGTCGACTCGGCTGTGCCATTCAAGCCGGCGGTAACGGGCCACCTCGGAGCCTGCCTCTCTCCAGGTGTGATATTGATTGTGTTTATGAAACTGCCGTTTGACGCCGTATCTTAAGCAGCCGGAGATCTTGCGATCTGTTTTGAGGTGAGCCGTGTGAGAGAATAAACCAGAGGCTTATTGTGTTGTTTTCACGATTTAGTACGATTTAGTGAATATTTTCGAGTTTTCTATTTGTGTTGCGAATAGCGAAATTCGATGTTTTCCTCTGAGCATGTGAGCAAAACTAGAAAAGTGCCACGTTGGCACTGCTACCATACCAGATGCCTGTCCCGAGTCACAGTTGGTGCGTCTCGCCCACGTTCCGCCGACAAGGGCGCTGCTGCTTTAATGGTACCGATGCGTGCGTTTATTTGGTCCTCAAGGGGTGATGGCTTGTTGATAAAGCGCACGGCGATCGTTTGCCGATGATGTAGAGGCCGTGGCGTGAAGGTCATCAACGAGTGACTGATGAATTCAAATGCTCGGTGTATCAGCTGTGATGACGCCCTCCGGGAAATTTGCTGTTTCTAGAGGCTGAACGCCGACCGGGCGAACGCCAGCCAACAACAATTTCAGCGATTTCTGTGATCTGCTGCTTGATGCGTGGAAACTTGACCTCTGTAACGCCTGGAGCTCGTGGGCCCTTCTTTCTCACCACACCGGTGACGGGCCTATGACCCGGTTGACCCCCTCACCCGTCTGATGTACGGCGCCGAAGAAAAGTACCAAAACAGCCCTTTGTGTGGGCGGCGAGGCAGCAGGTTGTCGTGACCGGGGTGTCGGCGCCGTGTCACGGAGTTGGTCACGAGTTGTGCCCTACGGAGCTGCGATGACGCGAGGGGCTGGGTGATGGCTGGTTTTCTCGCTCCGTGCTGGGTGGCGCTCATGCTGGTGGTGGAAGTAGAGGAAAGCAGCAGAAATCTGTTGTGAACCTGAGACCGGATGGCTCAGGCTGTCGCATTCTAAGATGGATGGATAAGCACTCAGTACGTTTTGAACAATGATTGATAACCCAGTACGTTTTGAACAATTATTGCTAACCCATAATCAAGGCAGCATGCGAAACGCAAGTCAAAGCCGTGTGGTGAGCGCTATCGTCTTGTGAGGTGGCCGTAAACTGCAAAAAGTGACTGCCAAAAAAACGCATTGGGTGTTATTGCCTTTTGCAATATAAAGCTTCTTATTGCACATCCAAATACCCGCTGTCTCATAACGCTCTGTGTCTCACGCGTAATTATTAGGTCTAGAAGTTGTCTGCTGGCGCTGCTGCTTTTCAAAGTTATAGTGTTTGTTTACTCTCGATACATATACCTTGTTCTGTCAATAGACTGTTGTATGGTATGTTCGCTCATGGTCACTGACGAACACAGCGTGTGAGGGGGGGGCAAGGGGTTATGGCCCCCCGAAAATGGTGGAATTTTGGCCGATTTTGTTTAAAAAAATGTTGTTTTTATGATTTTCACGAGTTCCCCAAAGGCGCTCCTGCGTCCGCCAATGCTCATGGTATCATTTTTAACTTGCATCCTCTTAATGTGCATAAACCTTGATAGATACAATTCATTCTTTAATCCAGATTTCAGATCCCAGGGGACGCACCCAGCTCACCAAGGTAGACCGTGAGAGTAACAAGGGCGCGATAAGAAAGAAAAATCAGAGACAACGTTGGCTCCTGACAAGTCGATATTCTTATGGCGGCACATCTTCAACTGGATAGTTATAACTCCCGAAAGGATGTCCATTTGCTGCTGACTTGTTGCCTTTTGTGTCCGATGCCTGTTTTGTACCTGGTGCTCTGCCTCCTTCTTCAAGGTCACCGGCTCGACCCATCAGATGTATCTGGGACGGTCTGGTTGCCAGATGTGCAGATGTGCAGATGTGGTGGGCTGGGCCCGGAGGCGAGCACTGTTGGGTGCGTTTGCCCCGTTTGCCAGATCTGGTAACGGTTTCAACAGAGATAGAGTAGGCTGCCGGTGGCAACAGACGACCCGCGCGATAAACAATCCTTCCGGAGGACGCCCAGAGCGGCCCCTTTGGGCCGGCCATTAATTAGCTGTAATGGGTGTTAAGGGGGTCAAGAGGTCTTGGGCCAGTCTCGCTCTGCGCTAGAAAATAAAGCTAACAAACACTTTCACCTCCTTGCATGGTGCAGCGATGGTCCACTTTATCCGATATCGTCTTGGACTTATTCAGCTCCGATACCCTCAGCCTAAAGGCTTAGTTCTATTTAAAGGAAATGTGGTGCATTCGGTGAAATTTTAACCTGGAGTGGAGTGGTTTTGGAGTTTGTTTTAATGATAAATTCGATCCTATTTCTGCTCAAAGTGGCTAATAAACCTAATTATTCGTATTGATTAATATCCTTCAACAGGTAAAATAACTTCCCCATTGGTGTGACGGCATGCTATGGTAACAGGTCATGCTGCCACATAAAGTAAACCTTGTTGCCTGGCAGCGACATGAAAGAAAACGACTTTAAATAATGTGTTTTTAGTTAAAACAGGTTATTAGTAGGACCCAAACTTTCACTTGAATATTGCCATTTTTCATATATCAAAACTCAATCAAAGCATATACATTCATGCTTGGGTTTTAGGGCGCAGCGACAGCTTAGGTCATGTGACGCCAGGGGCGTAGCCAGGATTTCGCTCAGGGAGGGGCGACGCCCCAAAAAGGGCCCCTTCGGCAGCGCCAAAAGGGCCTTGATGGGTAAAAAGGGCCCTGCTGGTTACAGAATAGAGTGCTGTAGAGGGTTTAAGGGGGCCCTGTCTGGTATGAAATTTCAAATTTGGTCACAGAGCATAGTGCGAGGGAGCCGCACTTCGCGCGGCCCGCGTCCTTGGAGGGCCATGAGGAGGGGGGGGGGTGGCTGTCCCTGCCGCTCCCCCTTGGCTACGCCCCTGTGATAACTTACCTCCTCTGGACTTTAGGGCACAACGACACCTCGGGTCATAAGCCGCCCATCAATACTTACCTACCTTCATACTTGGGGGTTTAGACCGCACCGACAAACAGCTTGGGTCATATGGCGTCCATCAATGCCTACCTACCTTGGGTTTTACGGCGCACCCACAGCTTGGGTCATATGGCGTCCATCAATACTTCCCAGGCCGCGCTCCAGCAGTTGGTGCTCGGTGTGGGCTCGTCCAGCTGGCGACTGTCGACACCGACGGCAGAGCGTGACCGGGTCACGTTCATCGGCTGCGACGTACGCACCTGACCCACAACCTGTCCTCACCCACGGAGGCCACGGGTCAATGCGGCTCCTTTTGCTTCTTGCTCGGCTTATGGGCGTCACCTCACTGGAAGCGGCGATACTTTGCCTTGTTCCGCTGTGGGAGAAATGTCTAACAATAGAAATTTCTGCTAGAGACTGTTAATGCTCGCCCTTGGTTATCCGACTCGCCCGTTGTGATGCATTTTCTGCTACGCTGCTGCCGGGGTTGCCAAGTTTGTCCCAGAATTATTTGTTGAAGCAGGTGGAATTTACGGAAAACGTGTCGAGACTGACAGTCCTGAAAAGCAAAGGCGAGAACATGAAGGGGAAATGTGAGGTGGAAATTGTGTTGCAATGTATAAAATGGCAGAATGATCACGCGGGTCAAACTTTTCTCCGTAAGTGTGACGTGCGAAAAGTTTCTTCAAATGGAATATGCAAAAACAAAGATTAAGTGACTAAACTGCCACATGACAATTTCTTGGGGATAATCGCGAAAATTAAAATATGCTTTGTAGCAACAGAATGATAAAGATACACCAATTTCAACAAGCTGGTATCTGAAATGCTCACATATGAATTAGCCTGCTTTGTGCTGACGTCTCGAATTTTATAGGATCATACAGTTTTTTGGGTTCTGTTTGAGCTCTATGACTGAATGTTCCTAATTTTGGATTTCTGTTTCTTATCATAATGCTTGGCAGGACTATTCAGGTCCCTTGCAAGAGAATTCCACTGAGTCTGTAGGATTCGCGCACCATACGTAGTCGGATCATTAACACATTAACGCCATCGCTGTGTGGGAAGCAGTCACGAAATCAAAGCATTCACGTGCCGTGGTGGCGCCGGCTCCGCTGCTGTCGATGGTGCGTAATCGGGCCAGAACGTCGCTGACGACGGTGCCGACGTCCGCCGATCAATGGCGAGCGACGACCGCTGCCGCCGACGACCGAACCCCGACGAGGTGGGGGGGGCAGGTGGCTCTTGGATGCAGGGTTTCCGCCTTTTCACGTGGTGGAACTATTTAAGTGTGTTGATAGATAACGACTATCTTGTCGCTGTGGTCATTTGACTTTTGTGTTCAGGGCGATAATTTATCGCTAAAAGATATATAAATGTTGTCATTTAGTGGTACTAAAAAGATAATTGTCCTTGCCCAATGCGAATTCACGTTTTGCCGATGTTTTGGGGATCTATGGTCGACATTGGCCGGGGTGGATCCCCAAAACCCATTGCTAATGCTGCATGAAGACAAGTCTATTACAGCTCAGTCTAGATTTCGATTAGGCTATTTTTCTGTAATTATATTCGACAACATTGTATTCCAACCCCGTGCATAACCGTTGCGACGGAAGGATGAAGCTCATGGATAGGATGAATCGGAGGTCAATGCCGGAAGGAACGTTACCGTCAGATACATTAACAGCGTGGCAAAAGGCTGATGAATGATGATGACGTGATAACAGCCCTGACCAATGATCATCACTGCAGGTTTCTATCGTGTTAGGGGTGCCCGAGCAACCCTTATCAAACATATATACAACGTGTATCTATATGCTCTCATTTCTCTTGTTTTCATCTCTGGAACTTTGGGAGGACTTCGCCATGTTCAGGATTTGTGATGGTTTGAAATTGTTTTTTTAAGTTACATTTTTCTTTGAGTTTATCAGGCCGGGCATGTTGTGCAATTTTTAGCATTCACAACCATTTTTTTAGTTCAAACCCCTGTCCGTAATATTTTCACAATATCTTAAAATGTATAATGTATCTGATATCTGAGTCTTGTTCTACTCTTGTTTGGAGCTGTCTTGAAATCATCATTTGAAATTTGTCATCGTATGATTACTGATGATCGTATGATTGATATGATCGTATGATATGATTGTCTTGACATGTCAGCAAAAGCAAGCAACGAAGAAAAACTGGTAGCACATGAAACTTCCCAGTATTGAATCGGCTTTGAAGTGGAACGGAGGGAGCGAGGTCGTGTGAATGGCCCGCCTCCAGTTCTGTGGTATCGACCTGCGATAAGTGGACTTTGAAAGCCCGGCCTATTAGGGAGGAAATTGGATAAGGCTCAGATCAGCTAGTGTAATCAATGCTCGGAGTTCTGCGAAAAGGAAGCAGGAACTTGTTTGTGATAAATTACCGCTAGCTTTGATCAGTTCGACGTAAACTGGTTCGACAAACTCTTTCCCGTCAAGCGCTAGCCATGGTCCGGTATCTTAGTAGCTAAATTGGGGTACCTGGTGTACATGTGCCTGTGCAATGTATTTTTATTCATTTTTATTCAGGATAAACAGCTGTTGGTGGGTAATTTCGATAACATATATTTTTTAAAGGTCTTGCCGCTTACTGTTAACGGTAAGGGTCCAATGAAAACCTCATGGTTACGTTCAAGGCTTAATTTTGCACCGCGAGCTTGCAGCTAGCCGCTTAACTCGTGAAAATGTATGGATGGTAATGTGCATACCTCCGAGTAACGTGTGCAGTAGGGATAATTTTCAGATGACCTGAGTATGTAAGCGATGCACTTATCGGCCTGGACGCCTGTGCTGAGCACTGGGCAGGGTACCGGTGGACTGGCTACCGTCGCAGCCTCACCAGATAGCCGCTGGGTGTGTATACTGCCGAAGGCAGGTCTGGTGCGGCTGCTATCTGGTCGGGTGGGTGGTAATGCTGACCTTTGACCTGCCTGCACGTCGTGCGCACGTAGCTCTCCATGGAAACGGAGTGATTAAACAGTTCCACTGAATCTGATGGGTACACCAGATGTATCTGTGCCAAATCGGCATGCATGCCGCAGCTTCGAACTGTGCTCAGATGTAGCGCTCCGCAAGGCTCGTGGCACCCGGTGGATAACTATCAGTCATTATAATTACTTGAGCTAAATTATAGAGCCATATTGTAATTAATTATCTTGAAACTTCCTCTGTATTGTTGAAAAACAAACTTCGAAACCTGGCCTACCATTGCTTCAGTGTGTTTTGTATAATATTCAGAACCCATAGGCGGATCCAGGAGGCCTTGGGTATTTGCCCCTCCCTGATCGACCATCGGCGCCCCCTGCAATGGTAACGGCGCCCCCTTGAAGGGTCACCCCCATAATGAGGGTATCGGCGCACCCACGATGGGATTTTGCGCCCAAAAGTGGTACCTCCTGGTCCGTATGCCCTCCCCCCAACCACCATGTGCCCTCTCCCCGGATCGACAATGCTAGATCCGCTTATGGCGAAACCATTATAGCTATTTTTCTTTCGTTGCCATTGATTAATGATTGTTTTGATTCACGCTGCCGCTTGCAACTCCGTCCGCCTGTTTAGCTAACGGCTGGGTCCACCAATAGAAAATTGACCTCTCTGCACCTTCCAAATTACGTACCGATCAAAACCACCCATCTTGGTGAATCACGCCTCGTCCTGGAGCGGATGGCGTTGTTCTATTGCAACATATTTGCCGACTCATCATTAGCCGTGTAAGTGCCGGCGAACACGTGTTGCGCCGCTGTTCTGGTCTCGTGTGTCTCCGTGTTACACCTGTGTCGCGTGTTACACCTGTGTCGCGTCACCTCTGCAGAGCCCGGAGATACATCGACTCCGCGCTGTCTGCGCTGTCTGGCGCGCCGCCAGCGGAAGCAGCCGCCGCAGAAGTGGTTGACCCAGTTGCATGACGACGAGTGGAGTTAAACAGGAAATGTCGCCCTCGCGTGCGTAGGGGTGTCAAAAGCGCTCCCGAGGGCGACGACTTTGCCAGGGATCGGCAGAAAGATAAATGAGGGGATGCGTCAGCGTACACTGGGAGATTTAAGAACAATAAGGACGTGACTTGGCGACTTTATATTGGCTGGTGGCTTGAATGCGTTTCGGTCCCCTGAGGAACAGTAGACACACGCTCGGCCCGGATTCGCCTGTGAATCGACTGAGCAAAGTGCGGAATGAAAACACCGGATGTGATTTCCATCGAGAGTGTTTGCAGTGGTTGGCTGTGATTGGATGGCGGGATTTAGTAGGTGCGTCGAGTCCCCCCCCTCCCCAACTGACACACTTACGGACCAGTGGCTGAGTTCAACTCGTTGACAGCGTTATTGGTGGCCTGAGGGAGCCCGCACTTCGACAGGCGGTCCAGCTAAATGATAAGAGGGCCCGTTTGTATCGTGATTGAATGCAGACCGCTGGATGATTGCGCAGTGATATTGGACGAATGAAAGATCGGGCAGCTGAGATATCCGATCCGGAGACCGCAGCTACCGTCCAGTTTCACCCGCGGATACCTGCGGCTGTATTTAATACCCACTGGCGGGGGTCCGCACGTGTGCACGTGCCTGCGGCCGGGCTGTGGTGTTGATGCACGCCATCGCTCGTGAAATCAGTCCCCGTGCCAGGTGTCGTGATGCATTGAATTGGGGTGGTCCTAGCCGCGCCATGGATTTGAATAATTTCGATGTGCTCTGTTCGTGCAGGTGTGCTTCACGGGTACTTCTGGAAGTTGTTTTGTGAGTGTGTAGGGGCTAGTCATCATATTTTGGGTTTTAGCATGTACCGTCCACGTAGGTCATATGGCGCTTCATAGGGGTTAATAGAGTCTGAAATTTAAGCTAAAAAAATTCATCCTCTTCACCTTTTTCTCATTTCAACCCTTTTCGGTGCAATTCAAGTGCCGCTTTCTTGGCAATCTTTGCTCCCTTACACATTATAAAGCCAACGGAAGTGATAGTTCACTCATCAGGCCCAGTTCGGAAATATTATTTAAAAAACCCGACTGCAAATTATGTGACGTGGACGCGGCCCATACAGTAACGTTTCCTTCACGCGGCAGAAAGGCCTGAAATATGAGCATTGACTTCGGCAGTTTCTGAAGCACGGGCGAAAGAGGCTCGGGGAGGAAGCCGCTGTCAGTTACCTTGTTGACTCCTGGTGCACCGCAGTGTGCAGGGTGCTTTGTACTGAGGCAAGTGGAGCGCCTTTGATTTCAAGGTGACAAAGTTTTAACGAGGCGGGAGCAATCGCGCGAAAACGTGTGCGAGGTCACCGGTGGAGGGTCGGTAGATGTAGCCGGTTTGGGGGCTCCGGGGTCGGTTGTATGTGATTTATCGAAAACCGTCCGGGCGGCAGCGATGTATTAAACCACAGCAAGATTCTAAATTATGATAAGTGAAGACGAACCGCCTACACAATGACGACGGTAGGCCTTGATTTTTCGAATCATTTATTCGATGATCAACCATCAATTAATTATCGACTCATTGATTGATTCGTTGATCATGATTATTGATCAACGAATAAATGATTATTCAGCCTTCTTAACTTTTTTAGTTTTTAGTTTTCATCAGTGGCGGATCCAGGGGAAGGCATTTGCCCCTAAACGGAAAAGCTCGGGGCAAAAATATGTTTCCCCCAAAGCGATCGACCTCCTTTTTCCCCACTCCTTTTTAGTTTATAAGCAAGATTTTTGTGCTTCGACTCTCAATTTCAAGTGGAAATATTGGGCCTTGGATAGGAAAAAATATCTCGAGTCAATATTTGTCTATTTTTCACCCCGTGACGTTTTTTTTTGCTTTTTGCTTCCAATACTCAAAATTCAAAATTATACCGGCAAGTGGTATTGTAGCGCAGCTTTCACTACGTGACGTTTTTCGACTTTGGTTTGCCCCTCCAAAACCGACCGGCTAGATCCGCCACTGGTTTTCATCAATACGGTAGAGATGACTGGGTCATTTATTCAGATGTTTTTGCATATTTATGAAGGTTTAGTTCGTTGAGTATCTGTCGAAACACCCGTCAGACATCGGATATATTGTCGTAGCTTTCGAACGTCGTGCAACTTCTTCGTCAGTGATGGTTAGATAAAGAGCCTAGCCAGCGCTTATCTTAAAAGCACACAAGAATTATGATGTTTCTGCTTCTCGCCCACCTCCAACCAGACACTGTTAGCCATTCTGCACAGTCGGTTACAAAAAGACAGCAGCTAAATGTATGCTATGATTATAGATTGATAATAGCCGCCCGGCTTCACTCTCCGTCGTCAGATCGGATAGCATGGTTTAACCTGGGTTCAATCCCCACAGCAGGGAAACCGCCTTCCATATCCCATCTGACCCATTGGAGAGGATCCGTAAACACCCGCTGACACCACCTTCAATTGGACAAGTGTGGCCGTTGGGATTGGCCCTAATAAAATAAATCAGAATAAGTAGTGTTCTCTGTGGGCCACATCAAAGCCAAATACGAAATGGCTTTCTTTTCAACTCAGAAGGTAACGTGTTAAAGAAATAAGCCCTCTGACTCGTCTCCATGTCCGACAGAGTACAAGCGTCAGAGGACGGACCTGAAGAAGCGCTCGGCGGAGACGCTGCGTCTACACAAGAAGGTGCGGAAGACCAAGTCGCCGGAGCTGCGGCGTTGTTTGGAGATGCAGTCAGCCGATATTCACGAGCGCTACCAGGTACGTGAAGTGTGCTTTTTAAACCCGAGATTGCATGTGACAAGTTATTCGCTTCATTCCGAAACTGCTTTGGTCTCGTACTTTACATGTGGATATGAATGGTTCGGAACGTATTTTGAAGCTCCGTGAAATCTTCGGACGAATATAGCCGTTTTTATACGACAAATCAGTGTCGGACTGATACAAAGGGTGCGGTCCGCAAACGAAAAAAGTCAAATTGTTCCAAATTGCATTCACTTTTACGTTCATTGGATAGTTCCAAACATTCCTGTATCATACGTTTTTTCCAGCTTTAAAAAAACATTCCCTTCGAACAAATGAAAAAGTCAGGTTGTCTGTTTTGTGGTGAGCTCGAAAACATTGTCTATCTGTCATTGACAGACCCCGTTGCCTGTCGTTGAACCCCTGTCAGTCGTTTGCGTCCGTTCCCGTGACCCCACCCCGGGCCGGTGCGTGGCCGCAGCAGCGCCGCGCTGTGTTTTTGCGCGGTGTGTGTAGGTCAGTGATGTTTATTGTCGAGCGGACTAATGATAGAACCCCGCCCGGCATCAAGGCGCCAGTTGTGACCAATATCGGGCCACCGCGCGACTTTGCGTGCTCATTGGTACACGCGTGGTGCCATGAGTGCGAACAGGGGCGGTTCCAGGTCACTTATTGTTGGACGCTGGTTAACGCGATCTGTTGGATATGCTGCCAACAAAAAGCTACTATATCCATAGAGACGCGTGAGTAATTAATTTTTTCCTGGACTGAATGGAGAGCCAACCCTGGCTGTCGCTGTCTACGTGTTGATGAGTTTTCCGTAGTGTCGATACAGGCGAGACACGTGTTTTTGCAAAAAGTGAGCCTCTGCAAAAATCTGCAGTAACGCTGAGTTTTGAATGACTGAAATCAGAGACGCACAGAGACCAGGGCTAAAAGGTAGCCCTGGTCAGGTGTATGTGCTGTCAACTCTTAATCAGATTCAGTAGCGGTGGAGGGTTCGGGTTGAAATTGGGGATGGGGGTACCATGGTCTTTTGAATCCATTTGTTTCCAGTCAAGGAGGACATGGTGCTCCTTGCCCCGCCCCTGCTCCCCGTCCCGCCGCTTATGCTCAAACACAGTTGTTCGCTCTCTTGCTCTAACCTTCTATGTACGACTGCCTCGTCTCAGCTAGAAATGGCCGCCGAGCCGGGCAACATTCAGGACAGTACAAACTCTCCCTAGCCAGCTCTCCCCACCAACTCCCCCATGTGGCCTTCCCCAAAACATGGTTCACTACATCTCATCTCCGTCTATAAATAGCGATACCGTACCGAAGCAAAGTAGGCAATACAGCGTAAGACTGGCCGCAGCCTGACCGTAACCATTCATGATCTCTCGCTGGATTTTACCTGTACTTCTTCCCGTTCACGGCTTGAGACCAGGTCAGGTAAGCTGAAAGAAAATGTGACACATTTAGGAAATTTAGTATGTCAAATTTAGTTTTCTTACCACTGCTTCCACGTGAAATTGGTATTATAGAAGATACAAAAAGCCTCGCACCTCTCTTTTGATAACGCATTATTTATGGAGAAACAAGTTCCCTCTGTGGAATTCAGGCATCGCCGCCTTCCCCCTTTCTATATGCGACATGCCGGCTGGACGGTATTCGGAACTGAAGACGAGATTGATTTCGCTCCGGAAGCGTTATTCTACCCACAGACGGTAGGCTTTGAAATGGAATTGAAACCATATTTTTGTGATGCTGCATATAACACCACTGTTTTATCCAAATGGCGTTCTAACTGTGCCTCATTCCATTCAGGAAATCCGTCCAACATACCCATGGCCTGGGTAATGATTTCCTGAAGGTTATGTAACACGTAGGTATATATGTACATTAGGGTGTCCCAAAATTAAAAAGTTTTAAAAGTTGGTGTTTACCTTTCTTTTTCCCGTTGAGTGTGACCTGAAACGAAATTGTGCAAAAAATCAGGCATTTAAATTAATATTTGACCCCAGCGCAAATCGCTTGAAGTTTTACCCATAGCTCCCTATGGAGACTGCAACACTTGAACACGACCTATTTCGGTATTTCCATCGTAATGCGGGACTACAGCGTAGTGTGCCTTATATTTTCTTCTCTTTTGGCTATGTTTTATAAGAACTATCTTTTATCTATTGTTTACATGGCATTCCGACTTATTTCCACTACAATTAGGTACTTCACGTTCTTCGTTTTACATAGAACCATATTGTGTTATAAGGTACACAACCCTGATCCAAATATCTGGTTGTTTTCCTTGTATGGTCAGGAAAAACACTGTTTTATAACATTATTATTGATCCCTAGACTAGAAGACACAGTTTCAAGACACATACACGCTATTCAATTTGGAACAAAAGTTCATTGCTACATATAAACATCCTTCTGGAGGGTACCTGGCCAGAGGTGTACGCCAGAACTGATTTCCTAGTGTCGGGAAACGGCTGGTGGCAATGCTCTGCAACTTGCAGTAGGTGCTGTTGGCCAGTGGTGGTTGGGGGGAAAATACATTCCCCCAAAACAGAAAATCTAGGGGCAATACTATGGTTGCACCCGCTCCCCAAAGCTGTTGACCTCTTTTTGCCCGGACTCATTTTTAGTCTACAAGCAAGGTTTTGGTGCTTGAACTCTCAACTTTAAACCCAGCCACCCAACTTCAGAGCAAAAATTGAGCCCTGGATAGCAAAACAAGCATCTTGTGGCAAGCTTTGACCCGGCGACGTTTCTTTTATTCTGCTTATCGACTCTTCAGCTTACCCCCACAGCTTACCGCTTAGTTAAATTGTGGTATGCTATCACCGTGTGACGTTTTTTCTCATCGACTTTGGCTTGTCCCCAAACCTGCCGGCTAAATCCGCCACTGCGTCGGCTCTCCTCATTCTTAGTAAGGCAACCGATATAGTAATTTATCAGCCTAGCCCCTCTCTGCTGCGTTGTTCGCCAACTGCAGGTTTCGTATGAAGGCCTCCAGCCTATCGCAACCTGGGATACCGTCCCATGGCGGGCACTCAGCCAGAAATGACGTGTCAACCGACAGGCTTTCCAACATGGGATGGGACTGCGCGCCCACAAACTTATCCAGCGTCAGATCCTCCATGCCTTAAAGGGAATGTGGCACCTTCATAAAGTGATTTTAACTGAGATAGCCAAGTTGTAAAGCAAGTCGGAAAACCCGGTACTGCCACCCGGTGTTGGACGCTGTTGTATCAAAGGAAATCACCTGGACATTGTCCTTGAGGGTACATTTCCGGTAGTTTTTAGCTTTTCTCAACGGAAATTTTGAGTTTCAGGACAAATGATATATTGAGTACCGGGTTTTCCGACTTGCTTTACAACTTGGATATCTCAGTTAAAATCACGTTATGAAGGTGCCACATTCCCTTTAAGGCATGGAGGATCTGTGGCTGGATAAGTTTGTGGGCGCGCAGTCCCATCCCATGTTTGAAAAGCCTGTCGGTTGACACGTCATTTCTGGCTGAGTGCCCGCCATGGGACGGTATCCCAGGTTACGATAGGCTGGAGGCCTTCATACGAAACCTGCAGTTGGCGAACAACCCAGCAGAGAGGGGGCTAGGCTGATAAATTACTGTATCGGCTGCCTTACTAAGAATGAGGAGAGCCGACAGCAGTGGCGGATTTAGCCGGCAGGTTTGGGGACAAGCCAAAGTCGATGAGAAAACGTCACACGGTGATAGCATACCACAATTTAACTAAACCTTAAGCTGTGGGGGTAAGCTGAAGAGTCGATAAGCAGAATAAAAAACGTCGCCGGGTCAAAGTTGTAGCCACAAGATGCTTGTTTTGCTATCCAGGGCTCAATTTTTGCACTGAAGTTGGGTGGCTGTGTTTAAAGTTGAGAGTTCAAGCACCAAAACCTTGCTTGTAGACTAAAAATGAGTCCGGGCAAAAACGAGGCCGACAGCTTTGGGGATGGGGCGGTGGGTGCAACCATAGTATTGCCCCTAGATTTTCTGTTTTGGGGAATGTATTTCCCCCAACCACCACTGGCCAACAGCACCTACTGCAAGTTGCAGAGCATTGCCACCAGCCGTTTCCCGACACTAGGAAATCAGTTCTGACGTACACCTCTGGCCAGGTACCCTCCAGAAGGATGTTTATATGTAGCAATGAACTTTTGTTCCAAATTGAATAGCGTGTATGTGTCTTGAAACTGTGTCTTCTAGTCTAGGGATCAATAATAATGTTATAAAACAGTGTTTTTCCTGACCATACAAGAAAAACAACCAGATATTTGGATCAGGTTGTGTACCTTATAACACAATATGGTTCTATGTAAAACGAAGAACGTGAAGTTCCTAATTGTAGTGGAAATAAGTCGGAATGCCATGTAAGCAATAGATAAAAGATAATTCTTACAAAACATAGCCAAAAAGAGAAGAAAATATAAGACACACTAAGCTGTAGTCCCGCATTACGATGGAAATACCGAAATACTTCGTGTTCAAGCGTTGCAGTCTCCATAGGGAGCTATGGGTAAAACTTCAAGCGATTTGCGCTGGGGTCAAATATTAATTTAAATGCCTGATTTTTGCACAATTTCGTTTCAGGTCACACTCAACGGAAAAGAAGGGTAAACGCCAACTTTAAAACTTTTTAATTTTGGGACACCCTAATGTACATTCATGCACCGTCTATACTCGCGCTCAGTCGCTGGTTCGATATTGTATCCACCAACAGGAGTATTGCAGAGTTGAATCATGACAGGGAGCGATATTGATATAGCTTTCTATTTTCTGCACGAGCATACTATGATCAAAATAAAAGAAACAGTTCTCCGTCGTGAGCCTGAGGATCCACCTAACCGGCTAGGTGGGGTGTCGGATGAACGAAAACATCGCTGTCTAAAGTCCACACCACCTGCAGTGATGATTGTGTCAACACGACGTCAATTGTTGATTCCTGCTGTCTGATCGATGACGGCAGCAAGTCCATAAAAACAGCAATTTTACTATCACCTCCCAGTTACTGCTCATATTTCCACTGCTTTGTGCAGAGCAAAGCTTAATTTAGCCATCTGTTCTGGCCATACAAAGAACGTGGACCCATTTTTAAAGTGGAAGGGAGTGGAACACCCATTGTATTAGCCTCACAGATACGTCGCAGTGAGACTGCAACATTGGTGACTGATGGCTATGACCTAGCTTTTGTAAAGGGCAAAGTGGCATGGGTTTCCCCACTAACTGCGCAGGGCTGAATCATGAGGGAGTTATATATATATATATATATATATATATATATATATATATATATGTATATCTGTATATATATATATATATATACAATGACTTTATATTCTATGCAAGAGTTTACCATGATTAAGTCAAGAGTAACAGTTCCCCCGCCTTGAGCCATGAGGTCGAGGTCTTGCGGTTGTCAGTGGAGGACCATCACGACTTCCTCTCCTCTCTCCCACAATCTTTTGCGTGCGTGACGTGGTCAAGTCGCCCGGGTGGAAGCCACCAGCACGATTTGCTTGCGGATTTGTAATAGACTTAAGTTTGACAAAGGACCATTAAAACAACACACAGACGTGTCACCCTCAATAGTCTCGGTATCAAAATTATACATCGTTCTGGAGCCCCGTCAGCGAAAGGTCACTTAATATCTTGGTAGAGTACACCATGGGCAAGAAACTTCCGGTCTGATCCGGTCCATATTCGAAAAGTACGACTAAATCGGTAAGTTTTGAGTCAAAATCAATAGCCAGATACCAAACTATCAAAATTTTCCGGTCGAATTTGGATAGAATTCCCATTTAGATATCTAAGCAAGGACGCTCTCCGATATGCGGATACTAGTATATTATATCCGGATGTATGTGTTTTATATTCAGATCTTGTCTTATATTCTGATCTTGTTGTCTTATATTCTGATCTTGTTGTCTTATATCCGGATGTAAATGTCTTCATATCCGGATGTAAATGTCTTTCTATCTAGATGTCAATACCTTACATACGGATCTAAGTGTCGTACTTCCAGACACTAGTGTCTTATATCCGGATGTTAGTGTCTTATATCCGGCTGTTGGAGATGTAGTGCCAGCTGTACGACGGGTGGTCAGTGCGCAGTTGCGCTCCCCGAGCGATGGGGGCCAGTTGCCGCGCGGACGGCCCAGTTCGCCAACAACTGAAATTACGGACAAGTGGCTGTTATTGGCCGTGAGAAATGGTGCTGACAGCGTGCAACATTGAGAGCGATGTGCGGCTGCAGCATTACCAAAACTGGTGGGGAAGACTGGCCCGCGTGATAAAGCCAATCAAGCGATGGCTGCTGCAACCGCGCAGCCGGCAGTTTGGTGGTGAGGTGAAGTGGGGGGGGGGTGATTAAACCACTAAATTGGTCATTTTTCGAAATTATGAAAAATGATCGGCCTGAGGGTGGCTCGAGCCACCCTCAGGCCGTCTCATCTCAGCCATCTCAGTCATCTCTCCTATCATAACCACTTTTCGAAAACTGAATGAAAATTCACCATGCTTGTCTTCCATGCATGCAGTGTCTTCCTGAAAAATCAGGTAATGAGGAGGGTATACACTTCTTTAAAAGGCTCACAACACGATTGACACCTTTTCTTCGTCCTTGCGATTTCATCATCTTGTTGCATTAGCTATAGACGCGTACATGTAGACATATATAGATATGTTTACTCTGATACTTTTTGCATGATTTATCACCGAGTCTTCACCGGCCTCTGATCTAGACATCTTATGTAGCCTCGGTCAATCATGTCTGTATCATCACGAATGCCAAGGTGATGCAGTGGCCTGTTTTCTTCCTGGTGTTTCTTAGAAGCTTGTTAAAAAGTGTTTTCATTCTACATCCGTCCTGGGACGCGTTCTGAAATTCTGCCTCGCTTATTCCATTTTATTTTTGCCAGTTGGTTGTCGCCATATTCACGGACTGTCTGTGTGAAACACTGCCTATGTGTACGTTCGTACCTCGCCACTTTATTTCGCTGTTTACAGCAGCACAGGTTTTCCGTTGTTTTATGGCCATCATTTAGCAATGCGTCTTCCAGCAGTCTACAATGATGATGTGTGTCGCCTTGATCAAATAAACGAGCTCGACGCCACCTGATGTATTTCTCTGACCGAGCTATATTTTAGGACGGAAGCCTTTCTAACGAATAGGTAGATATTTTTGCGTTTATTTCCGAGCTCTGAAACGGACATAAACAAGCAATAACGGCGCGTCAAGACAAATAGACACGCCCCGTATCATCCGCGTTCGCCCGTCTGTTATTCGTGTTGCTGGGTCGATGTTTATGTTTCTGTGGAGGTTCTGGCCCATACACACTGCCGTAGAAATACATAGTTCCAGAGGGCTGTATAAAGTTATGACTGGTGAATTGTAACCTTGATAGCTTGTGCAGGTAGAAATGTGAAACATGATTAGGTCAAGAACGGTAAAGTTCTGCAGCCAGCCAGTTTGAGACAAATAATCCCGAAATGTAATTTTTCAACTGGCATGCTTTGCTGGCGACCACATGAGGAGTGTCCCGTGTATTGTGGTCATCACTCATTTAAATCTGAGTAACACATATATTGATTCGTTCTGAGCGCTCGCGCTTCAATGTTTTTGTCGGATAAAATAAATATTGGATGCCTTGCATTCACGGCGCATTACACGGCACTGTTTGGGACTAGTGCAAAATCATGACAAACATTTTACTCTTCAAATGTGGTGATTGGAAGAGAACGGTCTAGAGGCCTGATGGGTCATTAGAAATAAAGGACGTTCGTGGATGCGCAAAAAACGTGTCAGTTATAAGTGCTTGGACTTGAGGTAGTTGGAAATTATGTCAAGAGCCAACCTCTCGTTAAACTATCAAGACTTTTTCATGTGGTACGATGGAGCCGCATCAACTGCAAAAACAGGCGATAGCCGTGCGGTAATGGAGGGTATTACCTCAGATAGAATTACTGCGCTCTGCGTGTCGATGTTCTTCATTTCTCATTATGTGGTAGAATTGGTGTTCCGTATCAGACGCTATACGCCTTCCGTCTGCCGGCGTGCCTACCTTCTATCCTTCTGTCCGTCCGTCGGCATGCCTACCTGCTATCCTTTTGTCCTTCCGTCCGTCGGCATGCCTACCTTCTATTCTTTTGTCCTTCCGTCCGCCGGCTGCCCACCTTCTATCCTTCTGTCCTACCGTCCGCCGGCGTGCCTACCTTCCATCATTCTGTCCCTCCGCCGGCGTGCCTATATTCTATCCTTCTGTCCGTCCGTCGGCTTGCCTACCTTCCATCATTCTGTCCCCGTCCGCCGGCGTGCCTACCTTCCATCCGTCTGTCCCTCCGTCCGTTCGTCCGTGCAACTATCTGTATCTGTGCGTCTATCTGTCCTTTTATGTCTATCTGTTCCTGTATGTCTATCTGCCTTTATATATATATATATATATATATATATATATATATATATATATATATATATATATATTTCTGTCTGGGTGTGTATCGGTGTCGGTGTCTGTGTCGGTATATGTCTGTCTCTGGATCTCTGTCTGTGTCTGTCTTTGTCTGTGCTGTCAGTGAACGTCCGTCTGTCTCTGTATTGCTATATGTCTGTAGGTCTACATGCCTGTGTCTGTGTCTGTGTCTGTGTCTGACGGCTCCGTCCTCGGCAGAGGCTGGAGGAGACAGAGCGGGGCTCGCTCGCAGCGGCCATGGTCGAAGAACGCAGTCGCTACTGTCGCTTCGTGGCCTGTCTCCAGCCAGTCGTGGTGAGCTGCTGCGTTTGTTCGAGGTGTGCTGCAGGGACGGGCAGTGTCACCGATGCCAGTCGGGAAAGGTGGTGAATCTCACGTATCATTTTCACCAACGTGTCTTTCTTCCCTGTGTATACCTCACTATATCCGCGATGTATGCGAAGTACGGTTTCACAAAGATAATTGAAACAATCAGAAAATTTGTTTTCGTTGCCTGTGGTGCCCGAAACCACATAACAACGCGCAAGTGTCTGTGTGAAGCGACAAACTTCGATCGTTGTGTCCCGGGGTAGGGGTGGCATTGAATCGGTGCGTTCCTGGGTAATGATATCGACGTGTTGAAAGCAGAGATGCTGCTACAGTGCAGGTCTGGGAGGTTTAACCCCTACTAAGAAAAATGGGACCTGCCGCCCCTTTCCTATTTAGAGCTCCTGAGACCTTTCCTCAAACGTGTTTTTGCAGTAAGATCGGTTAAAAGTGTCCAATCTGAGAGAGAAAAAACTCGCGTTTAAGATCCTTGTATTGATACTGTTCTTTTTAACACACAAGAAGTGGTGGCCTGGTTGTATGGCTCCAGATTAGGGTAGCAAGGATTAGCTGCGGTTCAATCCTCAGGGGGAGAGACCACTTTCCGTGTGCAGTCTGGCCCATTTGAGATGTATCTCGGTCACCCACTTCAATATTCCCAGTAATTGGACAGTCGTTCTTGTTAGGAGTGGCCCTAATGCAACGAAATGATATTAAAAACGAATATGTTTGCTCGCCTATCTTCTGGTTCAACTTTGAACTTTCGAAAAAAACATGGAGCGGGGGACACATCCACCCCTTTCAGCTGGTGAACTAGGCGGACGTCCCCCGTGAAAAATCAGTGACGGCGCCCCTGATGAAAAATGACGCAGGTTTAATTTATGAAAGTCTTCTCTCTCCGCCGCCGTAAACAACGTGACCACGTCTTGGGTTGAAAACATTGTGAATGCCTTGGTAGAACAAATATGTATCGGCTATTGTTTTGCTTTTAGACTTTCTCCTCCAACACGTGAAGCGAGTCACCGCATTTGATTTGTTCGGATGTTTAAAACTTCCCTGGCCACTCGCGGAACATGTTTCAATAAGTCGCTCCGTACGGGCTATATTTGCGAGTGCGTGACTTTGCGGTATTTGAGAGGTGATTGAAGAAACACTCCCCCTGTCGAGCCGGCTTCGCTGCGGCCCACGTGACCTGTTTCCGCTATTGGGGCCAGCTTACTCTCCAGTCAGCCGGTGGTTTAGCGGAGTGTTTGCTTTGCCGCCTCAGTCAGATAGCTCAGAAGATGAGTTTTGACGTCCGCGATCGTTTGGTGTCCATCACACTGCTGTGTGAGTGCCCGGTTCCGCTGCTCTGCGAAGTCTTAAAAGGATTCAGCTGACCTGGCGTAAGGAACAGAATTTAACGTGGAATAAAGGTAGTATAAAGCGATTATTATTGCATATTTTTGGATATAAAATTTGCGCTGATCGTGAGGTGGGTACGGCGGCTAGTCGAAAATAAAGAAAGTAAGCCGAGTATAAATTTCATCGTAGCTGTTAGTTTGCCTCGTAGTCAAATGTGGCATACCAACATGCCAATGCAATAATGAAATGCACCAGTATAGAGATTTCAAACCCCATGGAATAATTTTTCGTCAAACTTTTTCTCCACCTCCTTGTTGACGGCAGCACGAGGAGGTGTTTATGCTGGATGAAATTGTACACATCTTAAAACCACCTCTGTGTCTGACAGCAGAGAGAGAGGTGGCGATGCTGGGTGAAATGATACACCTTTCCTAAACACCTGTGTCTGACAGCAGGGAGAGGTGGCGATGCTGGGTGAAATGATACACCTTTCCTAAACACCTGTGTCTGACAGCAGGGAGAGGTGGCGATGCTGGGTGAAATGATACACCTTTCCTAAACACCTGTGTCTGACAGCAGGAGAGGTGGCGATGCTGGGTGAAATGATACACCTTTCCTAAACACCTGTGTCTGACAGCAGGGAGAGGTGGCGATGCTGGGTGAAATGATACACCTTTCCTAAACACCTGTGTCTGACAGCAGGGAGAGGTGGCGATGCTGGGTGAAATGATACACCTTTCCTAAACACCTGTGTCTGACAGCAGGGAGAGGTGGCGATGCTGGGTGAAATGATACACCTTTCCTAAACACCTGTGTCTGACAGCAGGGAGAGGTGGCGATGCTGGGTGAAATGATACACCTTTCCTAAACACCTGTGTCTGACAGCAGGGAGAGGTGGCGATGCTGGGTGAAATGATACACCTTTCCTAAACACTTGTGTCTGACAGCAGGGAGAGGTGGCGATGCTGGGTGAAATGATACACCTTTCCTAAACACCTGTGTCTGACAGCAGGGAGAGGTGGCGATGCTGGGTGAAATGATACACCTTTCCTAAACACCTGTGTCTGACAGCAGGGAGAGGTGGCGATGCTGGGTGAAATGATACACCTTTCCTAAACACCTGTGTCTGACAGCAGGGAGAGGTGGCGATGCTGGGTGAAATGATACACCTTTCCTAAACACCTGTGTCTGACAGCAGGAGAGGTGGCGATGCTGGGTGAAATGATACACCTTTCCTAAACACCTGTGTCTGACAGCAGGGAGAGGTGGCGATGCTGGGTGAAATGATACACCTTTCCTAAACACCTGTGTCTGACAGCAGGGAGAGGTGGCGATGCTGGGTGAAATGATACACCTTTCCTAAACACCTGTGTCTGACAGCAGGGAGAGGTGGCGATGCTGGGTGAAATAATACACCTTTCCTAAACACCTGTGTCTGACAGCAGGGAGAGGTGGCGATGCTGGGTGAGATGGTACACCTCACACAACCACCTCTGTGTCTGACAGCAGGGAGAGGTGGCGATGCTGGGTGAGATGGTACACCTCACATAACCACCTCTGTGTCTGACAGCAGGGAGAGGTGGCGATGCTCGGCGAGATGGTACACCTCTCAGAAGTGATGAGCCAGTTGGAACAGAACACAGTCGACCCCTTCACCCTGCCGGCGGCCTGTGAACAGGTGAGACACCCTGTGAACAGGTGAGACGCGTGAACAGGTGAGACACCCTGTGAACAGGTGAGACACCCTGTGAACAGGTGAGACACCCTGCCAGCGGCTTGTGAACAGGTGAGACGCCCTGTGAACAGGTGAGACGCCCTGTGAACAGGTGAGACGCCCTGTGAACAGGTGAGACACCCTGTGAACAGGTGAGACACCCTGTGAACAGGTGAGACGCGTGAACAGGTGAGACACCCTGTGAACAGGTGAGACACCCTGTGAACAGGTGAGACGCCCTGTGAACATGTGAGACGCCCTGTGAACAGGTGAGACGCCCTGTGAACAGGTGAGACACCCTGTGAACAGGTGAGACGCCCTGTGAACAGGTGAGACGCCCTGTGAACATGTGAGACGCCCTGTGAACAGGTGAGACGCCCTGTGAACAGGTGAGACACCCTGTGAACAGGTGAGACGCCCTGTGAACAGGTGAGACGCCCTGTGAACAGGTGAGACGCCCTGTGAACAGGTGAGACACCCTGCCGGCCGCTTGTGAACAGGTGAGACACCCTGCCGGCCGCCTGTGAACAGGTGATACGCCCTGTGAACAGGTGAGACACCCTGCCGGCCGCCTGTGAACAGGTGAGAAGGCCTGTGAACAGGTGAGACACCCTGCCGGCCGCCTGTGAACAGGTGAGAAGGCCTGTGAACAGGTGAGACGCCCTGTGAACAGGTGAGACACCCTGTGAACAGGTGAGACACCCTGCAGCGCGCCGCCTGGCCGATGGTGCTTCATGGACCGCCGCTCTTGTCCGATTGGTGCGGTTTTGAGTTGGCGCTTATTCGCCAACACTGATTGAACCAGAGAAGATGCTTCGGGTGAACGGGAGGGGGAATGGTCAACATCGTCAAAATCAGTTTTTTTAGATAAGAATATAATATGTTTGGGTGGTCTAAGGGCTGAGGTCCTTACGTCTCCTCTAAATCCACTAGTTTGTTGAATGCAAAACCAGGTGAATTTCAAATAGCTGTATTGCTGCTGATTAAACAGCGTTTTCCATTGGCTGGGATGGCTATATTCAGCCGGTCCCGCTAACTGGCAGCGCCACTATCGCCGCCATCGGGCACTGTTTGGCCATGGGCGCTTCCTGCCGCAGTTGTCCGGAGAGCTTTTTTGCGCATTATGTCAGGCAATATCCGGTGCTTGTTAGCGCTGTTTACAACTACACTGGCTCTGCTCCCCTGTTACGAGCGTGACCTTGTGTTTCATAGCTGGCTCCAGGGTGCCAAAGGTGGGCACGCGTTTTTCTAACGTGCAAAGGACAAAGGGTATGTCACATTGCTATTACATTGGCGATGCTATTTTTTACTTTTCACGTCAGTTTTGCTGTGATATGTACAAACCTACCCGACGGCGTCGAAAGCGGGGGGAGGCGGGGGGACGCGTCCCCCAACTCGTGAATCAGCCGACGTCCCCAGAATTTGAGGACCTCAATTGTATTCGTAATACAAGTATTAGCTCGAAAGAAGCAGGTAGGAGAGGGAGAGTTCAGCTGTAGCAGACGCTACAATGGCAGCAGACGCTACTGGACCTAGGCTTCTTGGATGTTCTTACTCTTATCTGTGTGGACTTACGCAAATGTTTGGCTGAAGTGTTTCGTCATTAACGCTTTCACACAGCCCGTGCTCAAAATTCGCCTCCCCCGATCCATACCTGTATGTGCACCCACTCAACGTACAGGAAGAAAGTGAGCGTGACAAGAGCATTGTATATGACAATCCGCACCCATGTTCCATGCTTTTAAATCATGTATGTAGGCGTGTATCACACTTTTCGACGTACCGGTCGATTTGGCTATCTCGCGTCTCGCTGCTACTCCCTCCAAGGCGAGATAGCCGCTCCTCTGCGTCAGGGCAGGCCTCGCCTGTGTGTCTCTCTGTCCCCTGAGCTCCGAGCTGCGTCCGCGGTGTGGGTCAGCTAATCAGGTGCAGGGCCTCAGCTGTGTCCGTGCTTCCAGTAATGGACCCACTGGACAGTAATTGCTGGACCGGGAGCCGATACCGACGCCCGGGGACAGTCCGACCTGGACGCTCTGTGCAGATCCTGTGTTTCGCATTTGTATGTCGCGAGCTGATTCCGTGTGACACATGGAACGAAATGAGTCGAGTTAGCATTTCCCAGGAGATGAAGCAAAACAAATTCTGATTGTCATACACTTATACATTATTGTTCTGCTGCATACATTTTGTTTTGTTAAACCTGACATGAATGAGTAACGAGTGTGTGTTTTTAAATGGGTGACTTCTAAAACACCACCTGTACCAGCTGCCTCAGTTTCTTAATAAGATATTTTTACTCTAACTCCTTGTGGTACGTTAACATCTCACCCAGGGGCGTGTTCGGCAGGTGATAGGCGACCTCCGCGGTGGTGGCGACGCCTGGCGACTGGGCAGCTCGGCGCCTGGCTCGCCCTGCCTGGGCTCCCCCTCAGCTCTCGCAAGTCCTCCGTCTGCTCGGTCAGTAGTCTGACGTCATCAGACTCGGCCAGCGGCGCCGGCGCCGGCCCTGCAGCTCCCTCGCCGGCGCCGCTGCCGCCGCCGGCGCCGCCAAGACCTCGCTCCCTCAGCCAGACGGCCTCTGGCGGCAGCGGGGGAGGCGGGCTGACCTCCACTACAGCAGCGGCAGCGCAGAGGGCAGCCAGCGTGGTGTCGCGGGACTCGGGCTTCACGTCGCAGGATGGTCTGTATGTGCCGCCTCCGGCGCGGTCTCTGCCGGCGGCGGGGAGAGAGCCCGGAGTCGGCGGAGAGAGCAGCAGCGACAGCAGCGGAGCCGGCACCCCCCGTTTCGCCGGCGCCGCCCCGGAGAGGACAGGCGCCGCCGCCCGACCGGCCCCATACCATATCGTCAGGTCAGTCTCTCTCTCTCTCTCTCTCTCTCTCTCTCTCTCTCTCTCTCTCTCTCTCTCTCTCTCTCTCTCTCTCTCTCTCTCTCTCTCTCTCTCTCTCTCTCTCTCTCTCTCTCTCTCTCTCTCTCTCTCGAGTTTACGTGCAAAAAATTGATGCTCTCAGCTTTTACATGTATATTTCTATAAAAAATAGATAGTGCGATCGAGGGTGAATTTTTTGTCTTCCTTTTGAACATTAAGGATATTTCGACCATTAGTAAGCAAACAGCCCAATCGGGGACAGGGACGACAGGTGGAGGCTAGTCACGTGCCAGCCTCAGTAGACCATGTTTTTCCGATTTCCGGCATCATCGGCTGAAGCGGCTGAAGCTGCGTAATAGTTGCAGCCTAGACTGCAGCCTCAGCAACAACGCTAAACAGGCGTACGGTGGGTAGGTCCCTGTCATTCCTGGCCTCATCGCGGCATTTGTCGAGGCATGACGTGGCGGGAGGTTATTGTTAGGTATTTGGGTGTGCGATCTTGTCCCAATTTATCTTGAAGTTTGTTTAAGAAAACAGACACTGACTAAAATATGGAATTAATATATGCTCATTCTTCGCTGAGTTTTACTATCTCTTCCCCAAAATGTTAGGTGAGACGGAGACTGGTTTGCCTCAAATGGCGAGCCGCTGCTGTTGATGAGTCCACTTGGCCTTGAGATGCGAATGCAAGCTCTGCCCTGTAATCGGAATGACTTGATAAGATGAGTATGAGTACAGTGAAAATAAAATGCTTGAAAGCCTCATTAGTTGTGCTATTAAAATTTGAATGTTACGTCCTCCGCTCTTTACCGTTCCAACAACCATTTCGCCGACGAAGGTTTACACAATCAACCGAAAGCGCCCCGGAACGAACTTTTCACCGAGTGGAGAACCCTTCATTTTCACTCTGGCACGCAATTGAATCTCAATTTCATTAACTGGTATTTATTTTCCAATTCTATCGTTTTTACTGCCATAGATCACAATTCTGCTGCAGAGCCTCCTTGTATTTCGTATTCTTCGGTAAACAGGTCCACTCTACAAGCAAAGCGACCTTAGATGTCAACACACATCCCCCTCCCTCAGCTCATAATGCCAACGAGTTCCTCCATCAGTGGTCCGCCGCAGCGTTACCAATGTGCCCCCCTCACCTTCGACAGCGTACGAGAGGGGCGGAGTGCACCACCGGCCGCCGCTGGGGGCGCTGACCTTCCTGCCGCCGCGGCCGGTGCCCGTCCAGGCGGCGCCACCGCTGCACCACCAGAGGACTCTGAGCGACCGGCCGCCGGTGCCGACCAAGACTGAAAAGAGCAGGGGCCGGACCAAGCCGAAAACGATCATGGTGCACAGTCATTACGCCTGTCCGCCCGCCGCGCAGCTTCCGGACTTCAACCAGGCCGTTCCGCACATGGGTGAGGGAATTTCTGTCACGTGTTGAGAAACTTCACTGGGTAGGTTTGTTTAAAATACGGTTTTCATCCCAGTTATTTATACAGACTTCAAGACGTAACAATTCATCAAAAATGTTTACAGCATCCTTTTTATCATACTCTCCGGAATTCCACATATTTTGGCACTTTTGTAGCCTTTTACTCCTTCAGGTGTGAATAAGCAGGCAAATAGTAATCTATGCGCATGCAGGTGCACTCATCTATTAAGTTTGTATTTGTTCATTAAGTGTCTCCACCATGTCTATTCCGAGTGATTGTTACCCCCCATGGGTTTTCCCTCCAACGCTTTCTGTAGCTGCGAATGTTGCAGTTCGAAGTGGAACACAAGCCCTGTTCCAGCTGTCAGCACAGTTTTGTCAGCACCAATCAGCGGGCCGCGTTGCGCCTACGTCACGGGACTGTAGCCTCTCCCCGGGAACTAGTTATAGAGGTTTTACGGGCTGACGGCCTGCTGTTTGTGCTGATGAAAAACAGTAAGTGCACGAAGTGGCAGTCTAATATTTTTAATGGTATAAAGGTTTGACTTCCCTTTGCCTAGCACGAAAAAGAGGCGATTATGGCGCTGATGTTACTTTTCTGGAGGAGAGGTCGGAGTTTCTGCTGACAAAACTGTGCTGACAGCTGGAACAGGGCTACAGCCACGATAGCCGCGGTTTCTCGGCAGTGACTCCTGGGCCTGGGCTGTGTGCCGGATTTCTGCAGCTCTAACGGTGACCTCCCCGTGTCAGCAGTGGTACCCCAGCCGCTGTACTCCAACCTGTCCGAGCTGGCCTCCTTCCCTGGCGACGAGTGCACCACGCCCACAGCAGACGGAGATCCGCCCCCCGCCACACCCGACACGCCCACCGACCCCAAAACGCCCACCGAGCCAGAAACGCCCACCACCCCCACTAACTGCATACCAAAGGTACGACTGGACTCAGTGGCGGATCCAGGACGTTTGGGGGGGGGCTAGGGGGATCGAGCCTCCCCTCCATTGCCTCGGAACGGCAGCCGTCTATGTGTTACCTATAGGCACTCTGACATTTTGGGGGTGGGGGTCGAACCCCTAGCCCTGTTGTATCTGGGGCGTTCCAGGACAGATCGACCAAGGCTTGACACCACCATGTCTAGAAAAAATCTGAAACTTTGTCTCCGGGGTAGTTTTGGGCCAGAAACACGCCTGTGAGAATCTCAGCCCCCTCCAACCAACGGTGACCGAGTTATAGCCCGAGGCAATTTCGGGAGGTCACGTTGTAGACTCATCTTTGATGCTTCATAACTCAACAACGCATCACCTGATTAACAAGTTTTGTATACCATTGAACTCGTCTTGAATTATAGTTTATTTTGAAAAAGAAAATGTTAAAATTTGAAAATTTTTGACTTTTAATTTGTTTGACCTTTTCCTTTTTGACCTAGCTTGACCTTTTCCCAGTTGAAATTGCCCTTTTAGACACCTCAAAAATGTTTCTTCATAAAATATCTTTCGATAGCAAAAATAAAAAAATGCGTTCTTGCTATAAGTTCCGAATATTTAGCACCTAAGGTAGGTATGTACACGGTTTTTGACCATTGCGGTAGTACAGCCTTATGTTTAACGCCGCAAATATAGCGATTGCTTTTGTAATCGGTCGCTGGAAATCATACTCTATTGTCTTTACGAAATTTTAATCGTACAAGTATCCGAATTTATGACAATTAACACGCGCCCACCCGAGGGGGTGGGCAACCGGCCTCCTCAGGTTTCCACAGGTAGTAAAAAAAACACCTTCGCGCAGCGCCACCGTACTTCATGTACCTCTAACTCGAAATTTTTGCAGCTTCTGGCAAAATTTTAGGTCTGGGTCATACCAGGTCAGACCGCCAACCCAGGTCAAGAGACCTAACCTCAAACTTTGGGAGGTGCTTAAATCATATCAAATTTAGCCTATCGTGGTTAGAATCGCATTACATAGTAAGATCGCCTAGCAAGATAATTTTTCTTAGCAGGATTTCTATATCGATAACCGGGAGCAGGGCAAAGGTCATGATCTTCCCATCAGAAATGCATGGGGCGATTGGTAAATTTTGATAACTTGCGAGAATTGAGAATTGTCGAGATTTGCGATGGAGGTTGTATTTTTACATTGTCGTGTCTGACTTGCCTCTGCAGTTTGATTAATATTCTTTTTACCATACAGACCTAAGCCTGGCTCTAGGTCAAAGCAGGTTAATTTTGACATTTGACTAGGCAATATTATAAGATACATAATCCGTTTGGGCTCAACAAGAGTGTTCCAATGGTGCTGAACTTTTCTTTCTACGGCTCTTCTCTGTCACCTATTATGCCACAAAATTTAGGTTCCCACTTCGTTCCCGTAAGAAATACTGTGACCTTGAGCAGCCTCAAAAGCGACACGACCAAACGATTGTATGTAACATATTCGGTAATGATTAAAACTGGCTATTTAGCGGCATCACTCCCAGTGCACTGTGTCATTATTTATCTGGGATTCTCGGATCCGTGTCAGCTATGAAATGATCACCTTGTAAAAATATCATGAGGCAACCTGTTCAAGCGACCAAGTCGAATGCGTTACAATTTCAGGACATTTTGTCGAATATATGAGCAGATTCAAATTACTTTTTGGGAATGAAAGCCTTTCAGACACGTTTGTTTACATTGCATGAATCCTCTCAAACATATGCTGTGCTGCACTGGATCAGCTTGCATCGATACTATTTTCCATCTCCGGGAACGATGTAATTGTGTGAGTTAGTGGTGCTCATAGGATAAGTTATACTTGTTTCAATTATTGATAAGGTCGCGACATCTTTGTAAATTTTCGTTTAAGGCTGAAAGGTTCATTATTAATAAGTTCATTTGCCCTCGTCTCCCTCGAAACAAGGAATCCCTTTTTATCACTTTTAATGGCTGCAGTTTTTCTGTTTATAAATATTGCCCAAGTTGTTGCCAGTTCAGTTTTTTATACATTTTGTACAAGTTGTTCTCAGTTCGATTGTTGGAGTCGGGGTCTCACTAAAGTCATCAATGGACTTGTCACGGAGACCCCGACCCCACCATCCGAACGAGCAACTCCCACAATGAAGGGTTGATTTTAGAAGCCAACGTTTAACGTCCCACACAGCACAGGGACGGCCGCCCCGCTCAGGTCACCCTCTCACCAGTCAGTTGCCAGCCGACCTGTACGTCGGGTAAGCTATTGAGCGCCGGAGCGTCTCAGCGGAACCGATCCCAAGCCTGGACATGCACTGCCACTGCATGCTTCTGAGCCGCGGGCCGGAGCCCAACGCTCTACCAACTGAGCTACCGGGGCGGCAAGGAGGCTGTTTTAGGAGTAGGTGTCTCACTAGAGTCATCAAGGGACTTTTTATGGAGACCCTGACCCCACCACCCAAACGAGCAACTCCCACGATAAAGTGTTAATCAAGGAAACAAAGTTGAAAGTCCCACAAGGCATAACGACGACCGTTTACCTCAGGTCACCCCCTCACCACTGAGTTGCCTGCTGGCCTTCAGCATTTACGGTACCTACCACCTCCCAGTTGACCTAAATTATTTTTCCAAAAGTTGCAAAATGTTGTGTTAGAGGTAGATGGAGTACGGTGGCGCTGCGCGAAGGTATTTTTTTACTACCTGTAGAGACCTGAGGAGGCCGGTTGCCCACCCCTCGGGTGGGCGCGTGTTAATTGTCATAAATTCGGATACTTGTACGATTAAAATTTCGTAAAGACAATGGAATATGATTTCCAGCGACCGATTACAAAAGCAATCGCTATATTTGCGGCGTTAAACATAAGGCTGTACTACCGCAATGGTCAAAAACCGTGTACATACCTACCTTAGGTGCTAAATATTCGGAACTTATAGCAAGAACGCATTTTTTTTTATTTTTGCTATCGAAAGATATTTTATGAAGAAACATTTTTGAGGTGTCTAAAAGGGCAATTTCAACTGGGAAAAGGTCAAGCTAGGTCAAAAGGAAAAGGTCAAACAAATTAAAAGTCAAAAATTTTCAAATTTTAACATTTTCTTTTTTCAAAATAAACTATAATTCAAGACGAGTTCAATGGTATACAAAACTTGTTAATCAGGTGATGCGCTGTTGAGTTATGAAGCATCAAACATGAGTCTACAACGTGACCTCCCGAAAATGCCTCGGGCTATAACTCGGTCACCGTTGGTTGGAGGGGCTAAGATTCTTACAGGAGTGTTTCTGGCCCAAAACTACCCCGGAGACAAAGTTTCAGATTTTTTCTAGACATGGTGGTGTCAAATTGAAATATTTTTGGTCGTTTTGTCCTGGAATGCCCCATCTGCCACTGGATTTTCTCACTGATGACAGTACTGAGACTGTATCTGTATTGGTTTACTCGATTTTTTATTAGAGTCGCTCCCAACAGGCTTGTTTCCCACTTTGGTATGGTGTTATGATGGGAGTATTGGCGGGGCGTTAATAATTATCTCAACGGGGTGAGATGGGACAGGGAAGGTGGTTTCCCGCCGTTGGAACTGAACCCACGTAAATGCATGTCATCCCAATCAGGAGATGGGCAATGAAGCCGTTAGGCCACTCGGGCCTAATTTATATTTTTTACCTTACGTTATCGCTACGCGACTCCATTTTGTATTCAACAGGCGAAAAGTTGTCTATTGGTTCATCTTAAAATGATTTATCTTGCTACAGAAAGCTAACGCCATGGTGCATGTATCCTGTATCTGTTCTGTCTTAAAGTATCTATTGTCCCAGATGTCCCGTGTCCCTTCACCACCCCTCCCTGCCTGGCTCCCTCACCATCCCTCCCTGTGTGGCTCCCTCATTAGCCTTTCCTGCCCTGCGTGACTCCCTCGCCGCCTCTCCCTGTGTTGCTCCCTCACCACACCCTCCTGTATGCCTCCCTCATCACCCCTTCCTGTGTGACCTCCGGCAGTTTGAGCTCTGTGAGAGTGACTGTTGTCTCTTATGTCCCGTAGCTCCCTCATCACCCCTTCCTGTGTGACCTCCGGCAGTTTGAGCGCTGCGAGAGTGACGGCTCTGCCAGCAGCGGCTACAGCAGCGTCGCCGCCATGCCTGCCGCCATCCCCTGCGCTGAAGGTAAGCCCTGGCCCTACTGCAGGCGCCGGCGGTGGGAGGAGAGTGGAATCTGGTGGTACAGAGATATTGGTCGCAGTCAGGATAGAGTGTTGTCTGGCTTTGGATGTAATTTTGGGTTCTATGCATGTTTGAGCTGCGTTGTTTGGTGAGGCCTTGATTTCTGCTCTTTGCGATGGATGTTTGGACGCTCAACTGGTTGCAAAAATTACGAAACAGCAACGCATGCGCTTAGTGTTTACCTCATATTCTTATATTTTGCGATGCCTATTATTTGGTTTTCATTTGAATGCTTTTATTCGCGGTACCCATGCTGATTAGCTAATTTGTTGTCGTGCCTGCGAATAACTGTTGCTTCTTGTGACTTCTGATGGCGTTTCTTTGGTTCAGCGTTACCACCGCCGCCTGATTTTGTGTTGAACAACTTCTGCACCGAACCTGATGACGCTTTCCCGAGGAGCCGGTATGCTGCAAGAAAAGGTGAGGTCTACGAGTAGCTGTTGGTGTAGAGCAGTTGGGCTGGTCGTCGCCGCGAGGGTCTTTGCTCCGAAAATGTGTAGTGGGGCACTAGCCCCTGTTTTTGTTGAGATTAACGTAGAATGCTTAAAATAATCTGGTGTGTAGAAGTAACTGAAACACGGGGTTAATATGAGTGCTGCTAGGGGTGAAATTTTTGTTACTAACGAAATTATTTGAAAGTTCTAATGTATTTCAACGACTATGTTTAGTTCAACGCTTAAACTGAACATAGCTGGTGAAGTGATAGAACTTCCCCGCACCCCCTTATTTTTTATTTGTCTGTGTCCCAGAACTATTTTCTCTGCCAAAATCAGCAGAAAAACCGAATTCGTGGATGCAAATGTTTCCCTTTGGTGTTCCCTTTATGTGGCCATAGCTCTGTTTGATAGGACAGAGGCATTGAGCTACCCTTTCTGGCCAACTGAACATGCATAAAAGACAGAGCCGAGCGTTCCGGTACTCTTCTATTTGTGGACCCTCAAAATGGTAGGATTAGCGGTAGCAGGCTCCACGAGTAAAAAAACGGAGTAGCGGGCAGCTGACTCGCAAGAATTCAGAAGCGCTACAGCTACTAACAGCGTGTCAGGCACCAATCACCTGAAAGAAAAACAGATAAAGATTGATATAAATATTTTTATCCACCAGAAAAAGGCAGATTAACCAAATGTTCTTGTGTGGCTTTGTATGGTTATCTTACAATAAAACTACTAGTTTATTATTTAATTTGTTTTCTGAAAAAGAGCAGCAATAAAAATGGTGGGTAGCGTTTTAGTAGCGCTTTATAATAAACAGTAGCGGTAGCGGAGAAGAGGGTAGCGGTTCCGTGATTTTGAAGAAGTAGGGTTAGTAGCGGCAGCGGTTTCAGCTAGCCAAGGCAGTGGAAGTAGCGATGGCGATTTGAAAAAGTTGGTGGCGGCACCTACCCTTGATGAAATTTTCCATTGGTACTCCAGCACTTTCTCGGGCTAAAAAGTAGCGGTACTGGAAGTAAAAACTTCCCGCCCGAAAATGACTATTGGTTGATTAAGAAACTGTATTGTTTCGTAACCATACCAACGTTTTTCCCCAAATGCTGGCATGTCTAACTGCCCTTGCGGTGGGACACCGTCGTAGTTAAATAATGGATCTGAACAGTAGTCACGAGTAAGATTTTTGCTTTCAAAGTCAGATTTTTCATATCTGTAAAGGTTATTGACCTTGTTACTTCTGTAGGCCAGTGGCGCAGTTTCCTTCAGTAAAAATGGCTCCAATTAATTTATGAAATGCTACTTATTTTCAAGTTGCAGTCATGGGGGCAAAAAATTGCCCCAAACGGAAGCGGGGCAAACTGTTTTCCCAAGCGATCGACCTCTTTCCCGACTCATTAAGTTTATAGGCAACATTTGTGCTTAACTTTAACTTCTAACGGAACCAGTTAGTTCAGGAAAATATCGGGCCTGATAGAAAAGATCTAGCCATATTTTAGCCCGTGACGTTTTTTCTTCCAAACACCCGACCGGAAGTCATATTTAGCGCAATTTCGTTGCGCGACGTTTTTTTTTGCTTTTACTTTGGTTTGCCCCTCCCAAACCGACCGGCTAGATCCGCCACTGGTTGCAGTGTGCCGGTGTCTACACACCTCAGCAAGAACTCGTCAGATCTTCCTCCTCAAAAGATTACAGCTTGTAAGATTGTTGTTGCGTCGTTTTCAGAGCATCCACCACCGGGTCAGCAGTTGACCTACACTGACGGCCACGCCGGCGGCGGCTCGGGCACGCTGCGTCGCTCCCTGTCCCAGAGCTGCCGACCACCGCCGCCAGTGCGGCGCCACTCGTCCATCTCCGCCGCCGCGCGATGCTGGCGTCCCCAGGGCAGCGTCTCCGAGGCCGTCCGCTCCCCTCAACGCAGCGCAGCACCGGCCAGCCTCACCGGCGGGCCGCGCGGCGGCGCCAGCGGCGCTGCGTCACCTGGGCTCGTTCTCGGTCAGCGGCGAGGCGGCGGCCAGGGAGAGAAGAGTGCTGATGGACCAGATCAGGGGTGGCGCTACTCTGAAACAGACTGTGACGGTTCAGGACAGCTCGGCGCCGCTGTTCAGGTCGTAGTGAGAAACTGGAAGGAATTTTGACTGCACGCTTGGCCCAGCGTTGTGTGTGATATTGGAAGCGAGCCGGGGCTATCATTGGAAGAAAGATTTTAGGTTTTTATCTGGGAAACCGAGCAAGTTGGGAGTTGGGCTACAGCCAGGCTGCTAAATCCCGTGTAGTGTTATGTAAATATCATGACATGAACTCGAGGTTGAGTTTAAGTATTCTGGTGGATTGTAGAGAAGTGGAACGATAGCTGTGTCTGTGCCGAGACGTAAAGCACCGATTAGAGGACGGTGACCCTTTGGAAGAAGGAGCGCTGCATTTCCTCCCAGACAAAATTGTCCGATCTGATTGAATTTTTGCGGAGAGAAATGTCATTCATCAATGACTAGGTATCGATGTTCATGATCTGATGTTAGTAGGCTGGGTTGCAGAGTTGTGCAGGTATTCTAACTGTAAAGATGTACGATGAGTAAAGCTCTTGGTTACTCCTTGACTAAGGATTGTTCGAAATCACTCTGTGTGCGGCTATGGGAACGCCCGCTCGAGCTGTGGGAGTACTGCAGGGGCAGGTGCGTGTGATGCCTGGCATCGTCGGCTGGGAGGCTCCTGTCCCGGCGACTACAAGATGGACGCCTTTCTCATGCTCTGCTGTCGGCGCAGCTGGTCGTCAGCAGAGACGAACTGTGGCTTAGTTTCCATGGTCAAAATACGATCCGGATGAGACCGCCGTTCAGGATAATAATGAAGTCATTGAGTCCTTGAGAGTGCTATTTCGCCAGCACTTTAGCACAGACCGTGCTGTAGTGCTGGAGAGATAGCCCTTAATGGACTAGATTGGCAGTCCAATCCGGACCGTAATGTGGCAATGGAGCCTAGGTCTGAAACTCAATGTACTCAGGAAACTCGACCGTCTGGTTTTCTACCACTTCCTGTGAGTGAGCGAAGTGAGGGGTTTCAGCACCAGCCAAACATCAAAACACGTGGTGCTGGGATGCCAGTTCGGACTTTAGGAAGTGAGCTTACCCACTGCACCGAACTGAAGGTAACGCATCGGCAGATGTGCCGGATGCTAGTCGCAATAGTAGCTTATGTTCTGACGCAGGGGCGGAAGATAACTAAGAGGGAGGCGCGCAACAATCTGGTCCGGTCATTGTCTTACCTCGCTTTCAGATTCAGTGGTACAAACGGTGTGCGGCCCGACCCTCCATAAAGTTTGGCTAACGGATTTCTATTGCGTCGAGCATTGCATTTACGCTATTTTGTACAAATACGTTACATGTCTGGTGGATGTGTTTATTTGGCAGCGTGATTGACCGTTGGATTAAAGTGATGGATGAGTTGGGTCACTGCGAATAATGGCTTAGTTCATGCCGTTCATGTATTTTCGAATTGCGAAGCTTTCTGGTCATCGCTGCTGCCTGTTGGTAGAGTTTCTATCATTACTGGTGGAGTATATGTTCTATATTGAGATGCTTAACGTTTTGCACAAATTGATTCACATAGCTCTAGTCGCCGTTGTTTCGCAAAGCTGATAAGTTTTTTTCCTTCGTGCATGATCGACGTTGAGGCTATGTTCGACGACTTGAGACATAAGTATTAGAAGTATGATGACTAAGTTTGTATTCGGTACATTTTATGTGAACAGTGGATTACCTTCGTACTGTTTGTTGATCCACTTGATGGCCGCTGTTACTGTTTAACTTCTTAATTGTTTTTGCGAAGTCTACCGTATTCCGTTGTTGGGTGTTGATGCGACATAGCTCTGAAAACAATAACTGAAGCTAAGTTCAAATAGTTAGTTGTTGCTGTACTCTGGGGATTTAATTGTCTGCTAAATAACCGGGGTGTGAGGGCGACTTAACCTCATTTATTGTATAAAGGAAAAGGGGTGAAAACCGCTGTGCTGTTTTGCCTGTAATACATGGGCTAGAAATGCGTCGCTTAGCGTCTTTCGTTTTTCTCGTGGGGTTTACCGACCAACCAACGACGAGGTTATATTGAGTGAGGGGGAGGGGATCTAATAGGCTGGGGCTAGGGTAGGGTGTGTAAACCTGCCTCTGAGTGGTCTCGATCCCACGACCCTCGGCTCTCTGTAAAGGTGGCGTGATCAACCCGGACGCGAGCTAGCCGATTGCGGCACCCAGGCCTCGCTATCCACGGTTAATGTTCAGTTAAGGGGATTTTGGAGACTTTATAATTGGATTTGGACTGAGGTAGGCAGGTAGGATACAGCATACTGTAAAACCTCTACAATAGAAGTTGCTCGGTCCTAGAGCTCGTCATTCGCGGACGAACAGGACGTGTAAGGAGCGGAATCCCGACTCCGCCTAAGTCCCAGTTGTCACCGAACAGCCGCCGACCGCCGTTGTGCCCGGAGGGGAAGGTAAGTGCGCAAGTAGTGCGTCAAAAAGAAGTTAGCTCATTAAGCACTGTTGGTCGGTGAAAGGCGCAGTCTGAAAGAAAAGAAACATGAAATCAGGGCTTTCGATGAAGGACGGATTTTATGCGACTGATCAGCAGTTGATATCCCTTGAAGGCGCCGCTTTCTCTTTAACCCTCGCCCCGGTGGCGGGTGTTTGAACAGCCCCACGGGGTTCTCCTGCGGCACAAAAAACGGTGGCACGGAGTGCCGTCATGCCCGGCAGACATTATCTGTGATCAATTCCGCAACTTTCCCCTGAATTTTAAGGTTGGGTCATCTCAGGTCAGTTCACTAGTGCAGGTCAAGTGACCTTACCTCCATGAATGTCTAAGGTGACATAAGTAAGAAATGTGTTAATCTATCGGATTGAAACTTATACCACATAATGGGCACAACGTGTGCTAAAAAATAATTCAGGGATTTTTCTTACCGATGACCTAGGGTCAGGTACGGGTCATGACCTCTCCGTTGGAAATGCGTTGGGAAACAGGAATTGGGCTGTATTTGTGTAGATACAGCTGAGAATATTTTCGTATTCTCCAATTCGTAGTGTCCTGGGCCCCTGTCCAGGTTCATGTAGCAATTATAGACCTGTGACCTCTGAGAGGTCAGCTGGGCTACCTAAACAGTTTTCAGACTTGGGGTCAATAGATTTTCGGGAAACAAGGATACAACTTCTATTTTGATACCATTACGTTTGGATTGGTATTGCGAGTCGATTGATACACAAATTGACGATGCTAGGCTGAATAGTGACCTTGACCTGACCTGAGGTTAGGTCATTTTTTGTGTTTTGACCTAGTATAGCCATATCATACGTCATTCCATTCGCCGTGACGAGAGGAAGCGAATGGTGCCTATACAATGGTTCTAACTCAACTCTAAATCAACTTAACTCCAACTCAGTAGACCCAAAAAACTATACTCAAACATACAACCATCTTTGACCTGTTATGACCTCAATATTGGCCTCAGCCAAAAAGTAATCGATGTATTTTCTTCATAAATTTGTATAAGATGTCCAATATTGTTCGCGTCTTTCGCTATCCCGCAGAGGAGCCGAGTTCGAGGTGGGGTTCGAACACCCCCACCAGGGCGAACGTGGCTCGGAGGCGCAAAGGGGCGGGTTCTGATGGGCGGTTAACACCATATAAAAGTACTGAAGAAAACAAAACAGGTCGGAAACTGGCCAGACATACCCGCATGAAACACGAGCAAACATTTTTCAACCAGGTGCTGTCGTGAAGAGGCTGCTTGATTCGCCAATGACAACACTAGTCTCCCAAAATCAGTAATTTCCACTGCCGACATTTTAACAATGGTTTTGCCTAATCCCGAGTTATAGAACAATTCCATTCACAAGGCTAATATTTGTCCGAAGGATCCATCGTCGAGGGAAACACGTTGTATTATGCTGAGATCCATGCCGGTGGTATGCACACATCATAACAATTTTTTTCTTCTATCTGGCCGTTGTTATCCAGCGTGATTCATTTCGTATCCATGCCTCGTTGCCTCAGAAGCGTGTTGTCGCAGTTTTGATGTCCCATGGGTAATCATGTCATCAGTCAAGGGGTTGCCAGTTTTCGATTTCCGGGTTCAGTCTCCGCAGTAAGCTCCTTACATGCCTTAGCACCGCAGAAAACAAAGGGAACCCACCCACGAGCAGTTAAAAACCTGCCAATCAGAACTACAACAATCACAGCCATCGTCAGAGGATTAATCAGCCCTGCCCGCACACACTTCCCATCAGGGGTGGTGTGACGGGAAAGAGAACCTGATTTGGACTTTGTCTGAGGTTTTGCTGTTTTCTCATGGGGGGTTTGCGCCGAACCACCAAACTATTAACGGTTTTGGTTCTGATTTTCAAGTTGTGTCAAGGTTGGCCGCGTTAAGTTTCAGTGTTAGTGCAAAATTCCCGGGCCGTATTCTGACGCCATGCGTACCTAAGAATAGGTGCACGTGCATTGTGGAGGCATTCTGGTCTCAGTCATACGTAGGAATGGGCGCACGTGCGCTAGTACCAGTTAACCGAACAATACCAACCCAGGGGGCCATTGCCAGCTCAAGGAACACTAGTCCAGCTAGGGACCCTAGGATCGAGAAAAGAACCCTTTCATGTAATTTCTCTCAGGCATCCTTACCAGCTAAGGGGCCCCAAACCAGCTTGGGCCTGAAGACAAAGTAAGTATACTCCTACATAATACCCTGTTAGGGTCCCAGATCAGCCCAAAACCCATCTCATGAGGTCCAAACCCAACTCAGGGGCCCAAGATCAGCTGAAGGGGCCCAAAACAGTTAAAAGGTACCAGACCAGGTAAGGGGTCCCTGACGGTTCAGGGAGCCCCAGTGCCAACACCAGGGTTTCAAAATAAGCGTTGGGTCACGACCATCTAAAAGGGTTCCAGATCAGCTCAGGGGCCTAGATCCAGCTAAGGGTCCCAAATCAGCTCAGCAGGCTAAGAAAACTCGGAGGCTAGACCATCCGGGCTCCCAACAAGCTAAGGGGCCCGGTTCTTTCCAGCTTTGGGAGGCCCCTACCAGCGTCGTGGGGTCTAAGGCCAAGCCAGTAATCTCCTGTGCAATACCCTCTCAAGGCCCTAAAGAAGCTCAGGGGCTACCTGCAAACTCCCTCTCGAGGCTCAAAACTAACTCAGAGGGCTCAAAATCAACTGAGGGGCCCCGTACAGTTAAGGGGCCCGAAAAGTCCAGATGGCTCTAGTGTCAACACATGGGCTTCAAAATCAGTGTGGAGGCCTGGTTATCTGAAGAGGCCCCAGGTCAGCAGAGGGGACTCAATATCGAACTCAGGGGAGCCACCCAAAAACTGAGGGGCTCACACCCACTGAGCGGTCCCGAGACAGCTCGGGCCCAGTAGCAGCACTGCGGTCTCTTACCAGTTTAGAGGGCCTGAATAAGCCTGGGCCCCGAGCCCAATTCTGTAACCTCCTGTGCAAGAGTCTCTCAGGGGCCCCTAGTGAAGCTCTCCCTCAGTAGGCCCAAAACAACTCAGGGGGTCCAGAACAGCTTATAGGCCCCAAAGTCATGTGACGGAGATTCCATACAAATTCAGGAGGCTCAGACTAGATGAAGGGCCTTTGATGAAGGGCCCTAGCTGAAGCTGCCCCCAGAACAGCCCTAGGGTCCCCTGCAAAACTCTTATCTCTGGAGGCGTAAAATCAGCCCATGGTGAGCACACCAGCTCCGGGGCCCCCAAACCACCTGACATGCCCCATAACAGTTCAGGGGCCCCAGACTACGATAAGGGGCCCACGATGAGCTCAGGGGCCCATATGCCAACACCTATTTAGGGGTCCAGATTAGCCCAGGGGTTTCAAGATCAGAACAGGGGACCCGACCATTTAAAGTCCTCAGCTCAGCTTAACACACGCATTGACAGGGGAGCGGGTACCCGCCCCCTCCCTCGGGTTTTACAGTATAAAAACAGCGGCGCGTAGCGCTGCCGTACTTGGCATACCTTTTTCCTCATCATTTTTACAACGTTTGTCAAAATTTTAAGGTTAGGTCACCTCAGGTCAGGTCACCACTACAGCTCAAGTGACCTGACCTCAAAAAAGTTTAAGATAGCATAAGTCAGGAACTTATCCGATTGAAACTCATATCACACAATGGCCCCACCGAGTTCTCTAAAATATGCTCCGGTATTTTTTATATCGATGACCTAAGGTCAGGTATGAGCCGTGACCTCTCCATTGGAAATACATGGGAAAATGGTTTTAACTGAATAACTCAGTAATGAATAGAGCTAGAGCGTTTATTTTAACTGCATTAGATTCGCCTCGTCATTGCAGTTCTAATGATATGCATTTTGCCCAATTCAATCTTGACTTGACCTCAGGTCAGGTCAAATCCTTGATTTGACCTAGCAAGGTCATATTATATATCATTCGATTCGGCTTGCTGCGAGGATTCATATAGTTTAATTTGTTTTTGCTCTATCTTTACTTGTTCAGATGTAATGGCCGGAAAACTTCATTTACATGTTATCCCTATGACGGCATGTTTTGACCTCTAGTGACCTTAAATGTGACCTGAAAAAATAGTTCGAATATTTTCAATGGAGAAGTGGATGGCCTATCCAACGCCGTTTACCGTTTTTCGCTACCTAGCACAGTTCTCGAGATATTAGGGGCGGGTACCCACCCCCCGTCAAGGCGAAGGTGGCTCAGACCCCGTCAGTGCTCGTGTTAAGGGCCCTCATCAGCCCAGGAGCCAAAATGAGCTGAAGGCTCCAGTCTTTTTCAGGGACCCTAGACCAGCTCAACATCACGAAATACCAAAACTGCTAAAGGAGCCAGCTCAGGGGGACCTAACACCAGCGTGGGATTTCCGCACCGATTCAGTGACCCAGCCCAGCTGAGGGGCCCTGAATCAGCTCAAACAGACCCAAATCGAATCAGGGGACTCACAAAATTTCCGGGGTCCCAACACCGTCCTGGGGTCTTTTAGTACACATCATCGCCTGCAGGGTCCGATCGGACCCCCTATGATCTCAGATCCCGGAAGTGATATGAAAATAATTGAAACGATGCTGGAAGCACCTTACCGTCTTCTACTCTGGAGCCAGTTTGAACGATATCAGCCTCGGGCTGTCTCCAGAATCCGGAGGAACCACTTCGCTGTCCGTAACGTCACGGTCTGGAACAGCCTTCCTGCCTGGGTAGCAGAGGCACCGAGCACCAATGTCTTCAACACTCATATCGATAAGCATTGGGTGGGGTTTGTTAGTTAAATCGACTTCAACGCGGCCGGTTGAAACAGGCACCTGTGAGTGCCTCCCAAAGACCAGCTTGATCTTATCATATCATTCGCATCCTTGGGTCATGCTCACGACAATGATATAAAATTTGAGACTGTATCTTGTTTTGCTCAAACGTTGTAGGTACAAATAATTTCAACATCCTTGAACTTTGGTGAACTCTAGTGACCTTCTTATTGACCTGGCCCCAAACTAGATTACAGCTTAAAGATTTTGCCTTTTAAGAGCTTTTGAATGATATTTAGAAACTTGATCTAGCTTTTTTCTTTTCTTTTTTTAATATTTTTGCGCTCCCTTTCCCGGGAGCATTTTTGTGTTAGTAGCTAGTATCATTCATACGACGCACTCACACTGTGTACAGAGCGGAAGTTTCCATTTGCCGGCATCCTTACGGGACAGCGGCACCGCACTCGGCGGGCCACAGGCTGCTCCAGTCCCCTCAAGCCGCAGTGCCCGGCATAGGCCGAGCCCTCACACGAGGGCAGCGGGTGGGAGACCAGGCCGGTGGATCACTTTAACCCTCGCCCCACCGGGGGCCATCGATGGCCCCCTAAGGTTTTTTTCAAGATAGCAGAAAAACGACGAAACGCAGCACCGTGGTTGAGGGCTCTATCTCTCACCTCATCATTTTCCCACATCCCTGAAAATTTTTACCCTAGGTCACCCAAGGTCAGGTCACCAGGCGAGGTCAACCAGTCACCTCACTTCAACTTTGAAGCTCTATAAGAGCTAAATTTCTTAGTCGATCGATTTGAAACTTGCTACACTTGATGACAATTCCAGGGTCTACAACGTGTATATCTGGGATTTTTCGATTTCGTGACCTGAGATCAGATCACGAGGCGACCTCTCCCATTGGAAAAGCATGGGAAAAGCTGTCTCATGATCTAAAAGCCACAAAAATGATTGCAAATACTCAGACTGCTCAGAACAGCGTTTTTGGACACCCTTTTACTGATCCCAGGGGTCATATTTGCCCTTTGACTTTTCCAAGGTCATCCAAGGTCACCAGGGGTCAAAAACAGTATTTTGACAATAACTTTTGACCTAATTAAGCTAGAGCGCTGCAATAAACACCATCATGTTTGTCTTGTCACTGGCTTTCATTTGATGTACAGAATGGTTGCTTTCTGACCTTTCGTGACCTCAGGTCATATTAGGTCACGAGGTGACCTCTGGAGGTCAAACCACTTGCGGGAGGTCTTTACGTTCCACATAGCGGAAAAAGGTCTGGCAATTTCCTATCAAATGTACTTAACCAAATCCCAATAGCTTTAATGGCATAGGAGTTATGCCCAGTTTTCTTAAGCATTGCATATTTGAGTGAAAATAGCCTATCGTGACCTTTCATGGCCTCTGGAGGTCAAACCATTGACCTGAGTGCTTAAACATATAAAGTAATTTCTTACTGAATTCACGCGAGCTTTCTAATGTACTTCGCAGATTTGCGCTAACCCCCATATTTTTGGAGTTAGAGGGGGTCATCGATGGCCCCCGGTGGGGCGAAGGTGGCGTCGGACCCCCGGTGGGGCGCGGCTTAAAGGTCGATCAGGCCCGTGCACCCACAAACAGGGACACCGGCTAGCACGGCGTTAATTCCACTGCTGCGGGACTTGCTGAACCGGATTGGACTTATGCCTGGCTCATGAATTTTAAGACCGAACTTAAAGGGACCTTGCTTGAAAATTTGAAGGATTGAGTTGTGAATGTGTTTATTTTCGCTCACTTCTGTTTCGGTGTGTGTTTCTGGAGAAGAGCATGTCGGTATGAAGAACTCAATCATTCTTCATGCCGTATCATTCTGTATCATTTGCGCTTTGAACCGATCTTAACATATGACGTGAACATGTGAAAAGTTTCACTCTTATGAGGATCATGTTTAAATAAAAATGTTATCTGTTCTCCAACGAACTAGGTGATGCCACAGGATTTTGACGTTTGTGGAGGCAGATGGCGGAGAAGCAGGGGCAGTTTCGCTGAGGTACGTTGAAGTTAGGATGTCATGCCATGGATCTGGCCGTCTGAAATCGATGCAGCTGTATGAAAACTGTCTTTGGCTCAATATGCAGGGCTCAAGTTCACATTGACTCCCACAAAAGAGCTCCGTAACTCCAATACGGGCTATCGTCCATGGGTTTGGGAACCACTGTTTTAAAATATGCAAATTCAAACTGTCATTCCTTTACCATTTGACTATATTCCTTCACCACCATATTTTCATTGCATGCCCAGAATAGTAATTCTGGCGGTGTTTGGATCTCAAAGCAAAACTGGGCTAATTTATTTGGTGCATGCATGGCTGTGGACAGTATACTACACGAGCTCCAAAGCTGAAACAGTAAACCATAGTGATGCATTATTGTCAATGCAGTAATCATTGTCTATTTGTTTGCTAATGCCCCGACAGCTCCAAGAACTACATATATGTTTTACAACATACCCTTTATCACTCCACGTCCCGCGTGAGAAGAGGTTTCCAATCAGCATCGGAAGACAAGCTGATGCCTACACGTGGTCGGCTAAATGTGGGGATGGGTTACACCGGCGGCGCACACGGGACCGAGGCAGCGGATTTTGAACCTAAGGAACGTATGTTCCGAGGGGACAGAGAGGGGGGCCGAGCCTGCAGCACGTTTAAACCGGTTTCAGTGTACACCTCTGCCTGGTGGTAATCGGACGCTCTTCTGTCGTTGAGAGAGGTTCTTCGGTGAAGTCGTCTCACCATTCACAACGCGGATCTACATCACAACGGCCTAGCAGAAGCACAGACAACATCAGCATGCTTGTGTTGAACGTGCAACATCCGCATATCAGGATGCTAGACGTGAGTAGATTCTTCCTGCTCCACCGTTGCAACTTGTGTTTGTGCTTGGAAGGGTTATGGGTGTGGATGGATTGTAATGTACTCTGTTTAGGCCTCAAAGGCGAAATATCAGTGTTTGGAAAATAAATTATTTATCTTTATTGTTATGAAACTTTCCGATAAATATGGATGCTATCTTTAGTACAGTTACTATTTTCTGAATTTTCGAGGCATCCAGAACTTCATGTTTGGTGCTTTTTAAAGGAAAAGGGCAGTTAATTACTTAAATGAATTGTTGGAAAGTTTTGTTGGATTTTGCATGTAATGCTTCAAATTTATTTACAGCTATCAAAAGCCTATTGTGCATCTTTTAGATCCAATCGGATTGAAGACCACGCCCTGAGGCCCATTGTTAACTGGAAATTGCAATGAGACACATGCGTAGGCACCTGGGTGCTGCAGCCAGAGGAACATACATACATACATTTGAGAACCTCCTTGAGATCTGTTTCCAATTGCGCAGAGGAATATACGGTCTTTGTTCAAGCGAAGTTTGAATTTAGAAACGTGCATGCGGAGAGGTAGAAGCGCCGCGCCGCCCGGTATGTTCCCGCCCTTTGGCGCCCTTCCTGGCAGTCTGGTTTCCAGGCTCCACGGTGGCCGGTAGACTTTGCGCTGACCCGGTGCGAATTAGCCGAGTCACCCTCCCACCGCGCCGGGCCGGCAGGGAGGGACCGCTGACAACGGAGGGGGATAATGGCCGGTGGGTCTGACTTTGAGAGGATTTGGCAACAACTGAGTGGTTGTGAAAAAGACACCATGGGATGTGTCTGTGGTATTGGACAAGATGAATTAGGAATTCATTAGCTCACACGCATCAGAAATCGATTAACAGATTGAATTTAAAATGAGCCCAGAAATTGGTTCGTTTGCACAAGGCTCCCTTCCAAAAACAAATTTCAATAGCTCCTCTGTTTTCCCCACGCCGAGTCTTGAGAAACTTAATGACATTTACCTTTTGATTATAGTTTCGAAGGGGTTCAAACGACCAAGGCGGTGAAAAATTTCAGGGGCGGACGCAGACCCGAGTTTTGGGGGGGTCAAACCCATGTCTGCCTCTCCTCCCGGGGGGAGGGGGGTTGGGAGCGAATATTTTTTGCTCTACAGACCTAGTGTAAACACCTTTTTTCAGTACTCGACAGACCTAGTATAAGCTACCTCTTTAAGTACATGATCTCTCTTGGGGGGGGTGGGAGCAAAGATTTTTTTGCTCTACAGATCTAGTGTAAACACATTTAAAAAAAATTATCCGGCGTTTGGGGGCCAAAAGATAGTTTGGCCCCCTCCAGCGCTTTGGGGGCCAGGGCCGGAATGCCCCCCTGCGTCAGCCAATGAAAAGTGTGCGGTTTTTTTCCAAAGCGATGGCCTTGGGTGTAAACTTGACAATGTATTATTTGCGTCCAGTGCCTCACCCCGTTGGATCCACTCTTGCATGTAATGATAATTTTCTTCAAGTTATAAAATATTTCATCTGATTTCATAACTTGCGGAATAGCATTGGCATGCCTATCTTCCATTTTTGTGATGATTATCGCAGTCCATTTTTTTAATGAACAATAAAACGGCATACTACTTACCTACCATTTCCTGCATCAACATTACATTAATGAATGCCTAAAATACTGTTACAATGACAATCACACATGTGCAGCATATTTCTTGAAACACATTATGCCGGTATCATCATTGACAACGCGAATTCGATTTTATAATGCCACCGTCACTGACCCTGACCTTTGCATGCGACGTCATAACTTTATATGGTCGGAGTTAATTTCTGCGAGTTTTCCGTTTTATGTTCAGCCACCAATCCTTGATAGATATCGATCATCTGAATTTAAGATGTAAGATAACAGTCTTTAATCCACAACCTATAAAGTATTATTTGTTTTTTTCAACTGGAAGCTTATACGCATATGCGTATATCATACGTGGTGATGAGAATCACCTTACAAAGAAGGCTTCGCGCAGGCTTGAATTTTTATCCTTATGTCAAGGCAGTTTGAATCAGCTCTGATATAATCTAGAGAAACATTAAGAAGTACCTAAAAATTGCGTACAAATTAAATATTAAGCTTTCGTCCATTTTTTTATGGTTCCTATCCATCCCTGTCCGCAGTGAAATCTGTATGTTGCAATATGTTGTATATGAAAAATAGCAAATAAGCTGCAATCTGCCCCGACTGAAGGGACTCACTTAGTTCTGAATGACCAAGTTTTATAAAAATTGCAGGTCGGAGTAAAAAAATATCAGAGTTATAAAACAGAGCTCAACTTCGCATGTAAGGTAAAGCCGAGGGTTTTTTTTACATCGTGATAAAATCAAGTTTTGAATTATAGGCTGCAAATACTCTCTCAACAGTTCTGAAGGTGCGACAAAAATTTTAGTCGAAATAAGCATTAAACCAATCTGTCTGTTCTGGACCATCGACTCCACCCCTAATACTTTAAGAAATGTTTTGCAGCGGAGCGTTTCCTACAAGACCCATGTGCGTCCCTCTTTTCTGACATATGGTGCCGTCATATTCTATCTTTAGCTGTTATGGCTGTGTGACTCTGCGCGGGATTTTGTGTGATTCAAACCGTGATTCAGCCAGCCCGAAACTCCCCTATTCATCCGAGATGAAAACCCAAAGCAGAAGGAATGCCTCCTATGATAAGAGGCAGTTGATATAAGTTGATATAATTCAATAAGTATCAGTATCAATAACTATCAGTAATTTGATAGAAGCAGTTGGTATCAATTGCAATAAGCACAGGTCAACATCGGGCGTGGTCCCAAAACCAGTGAAGTGAACAAGCTGGTCGTAATAAATAGTGGGTGCTCCTACTAGTTTTAGTGTCATTTGTCATTCATGCTATCCTAGAACTAAACAAATTGCGTGTTTAATTTCGTCACTTGTATTTTTTAATGCACACACTTCGCTGTATTCCGTCGAAAAAGTATTTTTGTCACGTATTTCTCATGTTCATATTTTCACTCGTGTTCATCCCGGGCTCATTTTTTTGTTTCACCCGTGTGTAACTAGTGATGTTTTTGTTACGTCCATGTAGAAGATGTCTTGTGTTAAGTTTTGAAGTAGTATTAAAACCGACCATTATCTGCCAAGTTTTCTTTCCTTTTTATTTTAGTCCTGCATTAATATTGTTCGAATAAACTCATTGATAGGAGCTTTCGACATCACTTCATCCTCACTTATGACAAATTTGTAAGCACAAAAATTAAAAAACACTATCACACGCTTAGGAGCAGCCACTTCCTCTTCCTGCAGAAATCTATGGACCAGTGAACATTACAAAACAACTCACGCTCCTACACAGTATCCCTATCAATCATAGGCATTTTCCTGTTTTTCCCTTTCTAAAGAAATTACAAAACCAACTAGAAATTTTAAGGCGACTTGTGGGTGATAGGCCAAGAAGCTGACATCGTCAGACGAGGGGACCCCTCGCGAAGACGGTCTAAGACCGAAACCTTGCATCTACCTCACCCCACGCTTTTTTCTTTATCTTTACCTTTATTTAGCCTTTTTGGGCTTTTCATGGCTTAGAAGTCTTAGTTTGACTTTGTTGACTTACTTAGACTTTGACTTTTTAAGCTGCAAGTCTTTTTGCGTTTTTACTGTTGGGTCATTCCACCATAAATCGACCAAAAATTTCGTGAAATAAAACCCTTCTATTTTTATTTTCTCCAAAATTGGTGTCAAGGGGGTTTCAAAGGTGTAGAATCTAACCATGGCGTCAAAAAATTGTTTGAAAATTTGGTATGGCAGATATAGCCTCCGGCATTTTTCGGGGGTCATCATGTAGGGATTGTTTTGGAAGCCTATAGTTCTGCCATTTTTTTAATGATTGTAACGATATTTTACATTTTTGTTCACCATTTAACATATTTTAATTTGGCTATCTTCGATTTTATATTTCTGCAAAACTGACGTCATGACCTCGTGACCTAGTTTTTGAACGGTGACCTTGACCCGCAGTACAGTGAAATTGATAAATTTGTGTATTAGCATTTTTACTTTTGGAAATACTCTTTTAGTTAAAGTAATAAGAAATATGGCTTTCGCACTAAATATACTACTTCTTACTTCCGAAACATAACACTAGGTGTCACTATGGAGCTGTACCATAGTAACTCACGGTACAGTTAATGCCAATGACAACGGAACGTCCGAATTTAAGAGGGTAGCGATGGACCAATTCCTTTCCCGTCAATGCCATAGGGGGTTTTAACCCTTACACGTACAGGTGGGGGGGTGTTGCAACCCCCCTCAGGTTTTTCAAGAATTGAAAACGAGCTTCTTAAGTTAGAGTCTTGAAATGTTGTATAGCCTCTGACGCATTCATTGGGGACATTTTGCAAAGAATTGTTCCTACCCTTCAAAGTCACGGAGTTATGACCTCAAGAGTGGAGGCATGTTGGCGTCATTTGGGCGCCTGTACACGTTTTCACGTGAATGCTCCAGACTCTTATCGTTATTTTGCATCATTTGCTCATGAACTGTCCCAGGATATTTTCTTCCAGCCTTCGAGGTTCATTTTTAGCAGGTTAAACCTTCTATGACCTTTTTTAACATTCAATGACCTTTATTTGACTTTGCGTGACCTCAGTGATAACTCTGTGTCGAATATCGACTACAGATGCGTGTTTGAATTCGGTATTTCTAAATGAGAATTATTTCTAAACACCGAATTATTTGACTTGCGTCCGATAAGGGCTTAACCTTATTTGACCTGGGACCTTTTTACCTTGAAAGGGGGCAAGCAATAGCAATTGAAGTAGCAAACTTACTTGGAGTAAATGATACAGAATGGTTAATGAATAGTCAATTTGAATGATATGGACACTAAACTAGTTGGTTTGCATATTACAAGGACATGACCTTTTTTCGAAATTTGACCTTATTTGACCTTGTAGGGGGTGTAAGCAATAACAGATGATGAAGCAGGCACTTGGCGTAACTGATTCAAAATTTCTTATGAATAGTCGATTTGCATGAAAATGACACTGAACAAGACGTTTTTCTTCCAAAACGGACTTGACGTTTTTGAACCTTTGAACTAAATTTGACCTTGAGGGGGTGTAAGCAGTGACAGATGATTAGAAACTCACTAAATTTGCGTAAATGATTCAGAATGGCCTGTGAATAGTCCATTTAAATGATGCGGGCTCTGAACTAGTTACTTTCACTTCTAAGGAGTGCTCTTGAGCTCTGAACCAGTCCCATGCAATGCAATGTACCACTAAATATCACCAAAGATTTGTTTTTAGTGCCCAAAACTTATTAATCATAAAAGAGCTAAAATAATGAGTATGCTGAGCAAAATTCACGAGATTACCATAGGTCAAGTTTAAACACATTTAAAAATACCACAAGAGATTAACAAAGGCTATACAAGCTGAAATGAGGTCATAACATGTTGTAAATTCAAACTACGTCCGGGGGAACGCGACACAAAGCCTCAAATTCCAAAAATCTTCCTTAAACCTCGCCCCACCTAGAATAATGAAATCGATGGCCCCCTAAGGTTTTTTTTCAAAACAACAGGCAAACAACGAGGGGTAGCACCGTGGTTGAGGGTTCTACCTCTTACCCCATTATTTTCCCATCATCCCTGAAATTTATTACCCCGGGTCACCCTAGGTCAGGTCACCAGGCGAGGTCAACCAAAGTCACCTCACTTTAACTTTTGAGCTCTACCATAGCTACATTTCTAAGCCGATCGATTTAAAACTTTCGACACTTAATGACCCCTCCGGAGTCTACAAAACTTATCTTTGGGATTCTTCGATTTGGTGACCTGAGGTCAGGTCACCAGGTAACCTCTTCCATAGAACAAAACATGGGAAAAGCTGTCTTATGAGCTAAAAGTCACAACATAATCGTAAATGCTCAATTTGCTCAGACAAGCGTTCTTGGACACCCTTTCATGGATCCCAGGGGCGATATTTCCCTTTGACCTATCTGAGATCATCAGAGGTCACCAGAGGTCAAAAACAGCATTTGGACGAAATTTGTTTGACCTAATTAAGCTACAACACTGAATCAAAGGTCATCGTGTATGTCTCGTCACCAGTTTTCATTTGATATACAATACGGTCACTTTCTTACCTTTCGAGACCTCCGGTCACGAGGTACCCTCTGGAGGTCAAACCACTGGCGGGAGGCCATTATGTTCCACATAGCAGAGAAATCTCTGGCATTTTCCTATCAAATTATTTTTGCTAGATCTCAATAGCTCTAATGGCTATGCTCAGGTTTCTTAAGGATTACATGTTTTACAGGAAATAGCCTATCGTGACATAACTTGACCTCTGGAGGTCAAAACATAGACCTGAGCGCTTAAACGTGTTAGAAAAATCTTGCTGAATTCACATGAGCTTTCTAATGCCTTTTGCAGCTTTGCGCTAACTTCCATATTTTCGGAGTTAGGGGGTCATTGATGCCCCCCAGTGGGGCGAAGGTGGCGCCGGACCCCGGTGGGGCGCGGGTTAAATGCTTCTGGAAATGACATCATAGTTCGGTGATTCAGTGTGACGGGAACACATTCATTTTCAAAATATGTACAATGATCCAAACAACCATACATGACATTTACAACAGCTAAGTTCATTCTCAAAGGGACAATAATGTTAATTCAAAATAGGGGATGGTAACCCCGTATTCCTGTGCTTGTGTTAAAATGCTTCAACTCTAGGTTGACTGCTTGATTTTGATTCTTCAAATGTTTTTATTTCAAAGTTGCAAGTCAATTAGAACATGAGTTACGATAGCATAGCTCCACAGTAGCCTCCACAGTGACACCTAGTGTTATATATATATATATATATATATATATATATATATATATATATGAAGCTAAAAGTAGTATATGAATTTCGAAAGCCATTTTTTCTTTATTTGATATGAAAGAATACTACCATATGTCAAAACGCTTTCAAGAGAATTTTTGAATTTCACTGTACTACGGGTCAAGGTCACCGTTATAAAACTAGGTCATGAGATCACCAAACATTTTTTGTTTAAATTTCCAAATTGAAAATAGCCAAAGTGCTGCCCGTAAAATTTACATCCTAAATCTATAAAATCTTTAGAAATCACATGAAAACTTTTGGAGCTATAGGCATTCTAAACAATGCCTGTATAATGACCTTCAGAAATTTCCGGAGGCCATTTTTCTCAAACAAATTTCTAAATAATTTTTGGGTACCATGGGTGGATTCTACGCCCTTGTGAGTCCCCATATACCAATTTTGGAGGAAATTAAAAATAGAAGGGTTTTATGCCTTGGTCGATTTATGGTGGAATGACCCTGTTTGTACTATTTTCCTCATCTTTTTAGGGTCCTAGGACATTCCCACAATAAAATAAACATTCGTGGAGTGGATTAGCAGTCCAAATAGGATTGCATTTCGGTTATGGGGCCTAGATCATAGACGCTGTGAGGAATCGAGCCTCTACGAGACTCCAGACTGTCACAGAGTGCAAGAGCAGGGTAAATCACTTGTCAGTATCTAATGGAATAAGAACAGTAAATATCCCATAGGTTTCCGTTAAGGTTAGAAATATTATTACCCTTAGTGTTTTATTGCAAAATGTATTTCTCTATCAATTTCATTAATCAGATTCTCCCCAAAAATCCAACAGACATTACTGCACTCAAGCAAGCAGTTTCTGACACCGTTTGTTGTTTTACAGGACTTGGACTTCAGGGAGGAGCTGGAGCGACCTCTGCGCGCAGTCGTCCAGCCACCGCCTCCTCCGCCTCCACCTCCACCTCAACCCACGCCTCTCCCCAGCGAGACTACGGCGGCCTCTCAGGCAGCTGCCTCTCCCGCGCCATCTCTGGGTCACCCGGCGCCAGCGCAAGTCTATGACGACGGCATTAACTGGGACGTCATCTGCGCCCCCCTGGAGGACAGCACCATCTACAACCCCCTGGAGGCCCAGCTCGCTCTGCCCGCGCTGATGCCGCCTGTAGCTGAGACGCCAGCCGTGCCACAGCCCGACCAGCAAGGTGAGTGCTGCTACTGCCTATAAAACAACTGGTGTCTGACATGCAAGCTATTTCTAAATACTTGTATTGATTGACACATGTATCCGCAAGGAGTTTTCTGCTAATATTGATCACGTCTGTTCTATGTTTTGAGTTGAATGTACGTTTTTGAATAGCATGTAAATGGGGATAGGGAAAAAGGCATTTACGTCAAAAAAACAGCTCGGGGCAAAACTATGTTTTGTCCCTCCTCCTCCCCCATGCTGTCGACCTCTTTCTTGCCCCGACTCCTTTTTAGTTTATAAGCAAGACTTTGGTGCATCAACTCTCAACTTGAAATAAAGCCAGTCAACTTCAGTGTAAAAATTGAACTTGCGGTAGCAAAAGCAAGCATCTTACGGCGAAATCTTTCCCCCGGTGACGTTTTTAGTTTTTAATATTCCTTTGTTGGCTTTCCCCTCGGTTTTTTCTGGTGGTACGAAAAAACGGCGGTGCAAGGCGCCACCGTACTTGGCACACCTTATCCCTGATAAATTCGAAGCTTTCCCTAAAATTTTAAGGTTGGGTCATCTCAGGCTAGGTCACTAATACAGGTCAAGTGACCTCACCTTCAAAATTTTTTTAAGGTGGGATAAGTAAGAAATGGGCGAATCTATCATATTTAAACTTATACCACATAATGGGCCTACCAAGTGCTACAAAATATGTTCCGGGATTTTTATATCGATAACCTAAGGCCAAGTACGAACCATGACCTCTCCACCGGAAATGCATGAGAAAAACAAAAATTGGGCTGTATTTGTGCAGATAAAGCCGAGAATGCCTTCATGTTCTCTAAATCGTTGTATCTCGGGCCGCTTTCTAGTTTCATGTTGCAATTTTTGATATGCGACCTTTGATATGTCATTTGGGACTACTTAAGGAGTTTTCAGACTTAAGTCAATCATTTCGCATGGAATGATGATACAGCTTTTATTTTGATATCATTGCGTTTGGATTGCTATTGCAAGTCGATTGATATGCATATGACTATGCTAACCCGATTGACTATGCTAGATTAAAAAGTGATCTTGACCTGACCTGAGGTCAGGTCATGTTTGTGTTTTTCCCTAGTATGATCATAGCCAAAAAGTGACTGATATAGTTTCTTCATGAATTGGTATGAGCTATCTACCAGCGTTTGCGGTTTTTTCTTTTTTTGCTAACCTGCATAAGGGCCGAGTTTGAGGGATGTGTTCAAACACCCCCACCAAGGCGAAGGTGGCTCGAATGCCCACCGGAGCGCAGGCTAAACCTATTGGGGTACTGGCTTCCATTGGGGGAAAATGCGATGACTTGGGAACAACCAGAAGAGCCTTGGATCTTAACTGATCCCGTATTTGTGCGCAAAAAATATCAGGCTACAACGATGCTTTCTTCGGGCTGGTCCCATGACCTGCGTGGTCAGAACAGGAGCCATAGTGATGCGTCAAATCAAAACTGCCCTCAGGTCATGGATCATTCCTTCTTTTTCAGCGTACTGTTGGTGGGAGGGACAGTACCTCAGCAGCCTGGCGGACACATTCGTAGACAGCAGCATCCCGGACTTCACTCCAGAGCCTGCTGCTGCCGTCCATCAGCAGGGGGAACCCCACGGTGTGGAGGAATCAGAGATGGATCAACAGGAAGCCTTCGAAGTCATAGATTTTGAAAAGGTAGCAAAGATTGAGCAGAAGTTAGATGATCGTTTCAAGGACCCCTTGTACCCTCACTTCAAGCCCCTCCTCCGCACAACCCAGGAGTCAAATTTTGATAGGGCTTTCCGCAGCGATCCATACTGTAGTTGGATTTTGACAATGATTGAGAAATTTAGGAATCACTCGTCCCAGCTCGGCGAATGTTGAAAGGGAAGGTGTAAACTGAGGTCTTATATGTGTTTAGGTGAGCCAGTGTCATTGGTATGCGTACTTGTATTTTACTCTCGACAATCTGTGATTCAGAGCTAGTATTCAGTTTGTAAGATACCGTTGTATGTGTTCAAACCATGTGGTAACAGTGGTGTTTATATGTACAGGTTCGCGCCATCTATTCTCATAGGGGCTGTGTTTTTACAACTTGACAATCTGTGATTCAGAGCTATTGTGTGTAAATAGTCATTTGAACCATCTAGTTTGTAAGTAGTCATTGCCGTGCCATTTTCGCTGCTAAATAATTTGATGCAACGGAGCTATTGTTTTATTTGTGTGCGCTGTCCGGCCGGATGCTGCTGCCTTCCGTAGGTGCCGTAGGTGCCGTAGGTGCCGTAGATGCCGTAGGTGCCGCGCGGCAGAACGTATCCGTCAGATGTCGCTGGTGTTTCTGTGGGAGGTGCGAGAGGGCAATCGGTCGCCAATCAGGGAATAGGATGGCAGCGCGGGCCTGTGAGGCGAGGATTACGCTCAACAAGAGCTGTTCTGCGGGTTACTGTTGGGAGAGAGGTTCTCCTGGGGATGCGGAGCGGGTACTCTACTGTGATGATTTTTATCGCGATGAGCTCTGTGTGGTGCATGGTGATGAGAGATGATGATAACGTAATGATGGGATAAAAGCGGTGTTTTAACTAAGAACGGCAATTGGGATGTTGCTCACTTGAAGGGTACAAACACAGCGTGCTAAGAAACTTCTGCCTTTCGAACGGGAGCACTGCGTTACACTACTGCCTACCTCTGCTGTACTGCCTTGTATCTTATGGTTCTGTCGTTGTTATGCTCCATCTACTATTTCACGTATCACATTCATCTTTCAATGCGTGCCATGCGTATTAGGCTGTTCACGAAGTATTACTTTACGGGTGTTTCATGGAGTGTCATGGATCAGAAATAATCACCATGCCTATGGCTTCTGCAATAGTGTACAGTGCAAAAAAGCAATGCAATGCATGTGTATGTTGTGTCATGTAAAAAAAATAATAAAAAAAAACAAAAAAACAAATGAGGTTTTTTCATAGCTGAATCGGAAAACTGAGGGACAATAACAGGTGCTGAGGTGATGATAATGGCCTGAATCTTCTGTCGCAGTTAAATGATAGTATGCCGACGATCTTTACCACACGTAATGATGAACGCAAAAACACGAATCACGCGCCAACACACGTCGTCAAAGATACTGCGCGTCAACAAGAAGGTAGCTTCATTGGCGTATTCAGGGACTCCGATGGTAGAGGAGACTTTGGCGAAGCGAGCCACTTGGGACTGGAGTGGTTTGGAGCAAAGCGCAAATGACCTAACCAATGATAAATCAGAGGAGTGTCAATTTTTGTCGTGGTGGCGCCAATGCCTGTAGCCTGAGGGCGAGAGAGACTTTTCAGAAGATCGGTGGAGGTCTCGGGAGGAGGGGGCATGGGGTGGGCTGCTGAGACGGGGCGGTCACATGCCCCCTTCATCCGGAGATGGCTGTAGATAGCCCTGCTGCTTTCAGCTGCAGCACTTAGGGCTGCATAACATGCACGCATGCTATTCTGCATACATGCATGCTACTCTGCATACATGCAGTGCTACACTGCAGAGCCCTGAGCGTCCAAACTCCTGTTCTTGTTTTTACGAGTTGTTTTCTCTTTTGTGGCTTATATATCTACTTTGTGTACTTCTTTGTACGAGTATGCCTCCTTTCCCAGTCCATAATTTATAATTTTTATGTGTTTTCTCTTCGTTTCAGTCCGACTGATGTTGGTGTTGTGTGTTGCGGGAGAGTAAATCTTGTAATTTGGCTGATATTTGACACTACATGGGGCTGAAGCACAGCCTTTTGAGGTGAGATAGCGTTCCGATGTCACCACGCGTATTGTAGATTGTCAATTTGTGTGCATTTGCGAAACGTGTGCGATATTAAGATGCGTTCGATTTCGTAAATATGGGCTGCTTATGTTTGATTTACGTACCATTTTTCTGACTTATTATCCAGTTTTGTTGGATTGTGAAGCAACCAAAGTTTAACCTGTTAGAATTTCAGTCACAGCAATAAGCCTATCTGATTCGAGGTAGATGTTTCCTACAGTCGCTGATACTGAAAGAGATGGTTTGCTTTTTCAGAACACTAGGAGATAGCACAAAATAAGATTAGGTACAGGTAGCATTTGTATTTCAGCCATATCATGGGTGTCGAGAGTGGTAGATGTGGGGGACTGCATATCATCCTTTATTTGGACCAGGCTGGGTGTCCCCGATAATTTCGTCACTCGACCAAATATTTAAGCAATACGTCCCTCTTATCAGCGAGGATTTAAATGCATGATTCCAGATCTTGTGTAATTATATTGTCACGATAGTTTTCTTCCGTAAAACTATCACAATCCGGATTTTTCTCCTCCGCCTCCCTGGTAGTCGCTGGGTCCGCCTACCTCCCGCCCCCCCAACTCCCATAAAAAGCCGTACCGACGCCCCTGAACGTATGTATTGAGTACGTCACAAATCGAAGTCTCCTAAACCCACCGCTGTTTGGCTGAGAACGAAAATATATCCAAATGAACATTTTCAGCTTTCATTACATGACATTAAGCTAGCATATAGTTTACAGCTCCAGACCAGACTGAGCCGCCTTGGTTTCATCCGCAGCTCCGGTGGCTGGACTGGCCCGTCCTCACAACTGCAGCATGTTAGACTGTGCCGCAGTACAGCCTGGGCAGGTAGACTGTACCGCAAGAGCCGTGTCGCCGTATCAGGCTGGTGCTCAAGCCAAGAGCCGAATTCTGCTCAAGGCTGCAGCAGGCGCTCGCAGCAGCGGATTCTGCGCGAGCTGAGCAGCTGCGACAGATCCGAGGCTGAAACTTTGTCGTCAGAGTTGGCAGGCCAAAATCAATGTGTCTTTTGTGCATGCAGTGGTAAATGCTCGTTTCCACTCTAAATGATAGGTACTGGGCCATGTCTTTGGGCATAATAGCAGCAATAGGTCAGGTGAAATAGCTTTCAGAGGGAGTATATGTGCACTCACTCCACTCAAAAGCTGGTTCGCTCCATGACAACAGTTGAGCTGGGATTTGGAGTCAAAATGGCCGAGTAGAAAGCCGTGACCAGGTTTCGAGCGATTTTTTGGAGAACGGCATGATCTAGCAAATCACTTGACGAGTGAGGGAAAGAAAGAAGATAAAGCAAGAGATGAGGAAACCTTTATTTATTCTAGGCAAGCCGTATTTTTTTCAAAATAACTATGCTGCTTGATCAGCTCATCAACTTCAGGGGCAGCCTAGATCGTGTCCGTACTTTAGTAGTCCACACTTTAGAAGTAAGCCAGTATAAAAAGAGCAGTGTAAACAGAGCTTTTCCGTGAGCTAACACTTGCTGGATGAGTTTCTAGGTGGCTGGAACACAACGAGATGTTAAAAAAGTGTATCGGGAGGTATATCTGGTAATGTCAGCGGCCGATCGGGTCAGTTCCCAGTATAGCATTTGTTGAACCGAGAGGGAATGTTGAGGCGCGCCCTGTTTCGTGGTGACAAGGGGCTGCTGTGGTGAGGGTGGGGTGAGATGAGATGTGTGTAAGAGTGGAAATAAATATGTGAAAAAGGTCATTTTTCAAACGGAATGGGCTGGTTAGCCACAACAAGCAAGCCAACGCAACTAAACGCAGTCACACAGGTGTCGAAGTCCTGCTTTCTGTCCCCCCGGATCATCGTAACTATTGCCGAGGTTTAAGGGCTGGCCGACATCGAAGGCTATATGGTGGCCCTAACTTTGCAGTGTCTACCTTGCATTTAGGTTTTCGAAGTCGAAAAATATCATAAAGACTCTTCAAAGAAAAAAGGAGGAAAAGGGGGAAAGTAGACAGAAGTTGGCAGCTTTCTATTCTATACCTGACATCGCATGTGCATGGAACAAAATATGATTGGGGGAAGGGTGTAATGCATATTTTTCAATTTGCGGAGAAATAGTTACTTTTAAACGGTGCGTGAGCAAACAGACTGCAAGTATTCTTACTTGCGTTTCCTTGATATTTCTCCATCATGTACAAAAATATATATATAAAGAAAGACCGTGTATTCTTCTGAAATTACATCTGACGACAAAACAGGGCAATAGTTATAAATATTGGAAAAATGCAGAAGCAAAAGCAGCAAAGAACGCAGCGGGAGCAGCCAAGGTCACTCGCAAAAAGCTCCTCCCAGAGAAAGATAAATATGCTTCCTTCTCACCAAATCCACATCCTAATGTAGCCGGATACATTTGCGTACATTCTAACACCGCTGTAGGATTTCTGCCACTGATGCTGTTCAATCATGCTCCCAGACATCGGGTAATTACTTGTGACACACACTGTGACTACGAACAGCAGTTTCCGGTTGCGCCCACTACGATGCAGTAGGTATTCAATCAAGTCATTACATACCAGAAGTATATAAGATATAAATCTGGCATAGCGCTCGCCTGCAGTAACACACAGCGTGGAAAATATATTTGTTAGCGGTCAGGTGCGTTGAAGCGACTAATAGCTACATTCCGTGCGGTCGCACATATTGCACGCGCTTTGCCAAGTTTTGGCCGGAGTGGTACACCCCTGGCTGTTACTTAGTCATCATCATCGTTATCCGGCGGGGACGATTCCTAAAGCCTAGCAGGTTTAGGCTCCCTTGGCTGGGGACCAGAGCCGTCGGCAGCCATGGGGATCAGATTGTGGCTCATGTCGAACATGCAGTTGTACTTGAAGGGGCAACATTTGAACGGCAGCGTGACTGGGACGCATCCAGTGGGCGTGCCCGGACACGGCAGATAGGACTTGACCTCTGTGATAATTCCAAACTCCTCGCATCTGTACTGCACGCACGGGTGCTGGTCATCATCGAACCAAGTGTCAGTCACGTTGTAGATGTTGCCGTTGTGAACGCAGACCTCCGCTGTCGGGAGAGAGCGTGGACGGGTGAAGAGAGTGGCAGAATATAGTTAAAGGTGAGTGAAGTGTGAAATTTATAACTTTCTCGGGTAGAAGACATTGCCATAACAAGTTATTATAGTACATATTCCGCATGGTACCTCCGAGACGAGAAATTTCAACCCGGAAAAGAGGTAGCCATACATCACAATAATTGTGGTGAAGGAAGAATCTCAGTCAATCTTTAAAGGCAGCTAACCCTTCAAGCATAGATTTAGGGGGAAGGCCCAAATCTGAAAAAAACATGATCTAATGAAGGTTGTCCCACCACAACAATGCAACATTTTGGTACATTCTCTAAAATTCAGATTAAAAACTAAGTACTACGTAAGTGATATACAATCGAACACTCGAGGTCTGTCAGCATGTTTTCTATCGCACACCTTACACTGAAGAAAAAAAATTCAGTATGGCATGACCACGTTAAGATTAAGGGTCAAGCTGTATACAGCTTACTTAAGAAGCACAAGAAATCGCAATTGATAAAGTCATTCATCCTTACGACAGCTGTAGACGGGGCAGCAGTTGACGACGCTGACGATGCTACAGAGGGCGTTGCCGGGCGGCGGAGGGCACACGTCGGACTGGTCGAACACCTCCACCTCCGTCGAGTTGATACACTGCACAAGAGTGCACTGGTCTGCGGAGTCGTAGTAGAGGGCGCCCTCAGCCTGCGGCGTTCCCGTGTGGTCGAGGCACGCCGAGAGCGCTGCCGATGTTTAAAAAAGATCAGACATTTGCTCTTTTTCGTTGGATTCTGTAGAGACCTTGGATATCAAGGGCTGAAGAAGAGGAATACCACGGTAGTGTAGAAAATCAGAATTCACCTCCATTAAATTCGTCGAACTTTTTTCCGAGAGGTCAAACTCCACTGCCGCCAATTGTATTACACGTTTCATGATCCAGTGCTGTTTGTTACTGGCAGGGTCCTTGAGCATCTGTAAATGTAGGAATTGACACAAATTCCTACATTTTACGGCAATGGCCAACGGATTGTTGATTTACAACTTCCAGCAACTTAAAAGATATTCATCATCGTAATAGGTGTCCGTTTTACGTGGATGATGCACTTTTTCCCGAAAGCACAAACAACACTGGCGGCAGCCGGCAAAATCAGACTAAAGAATGAACTAGGTTGAAGTCTGTACGTACAGCAGTTATAAGTGGGGCAGCAGCCTGAACTGTCTTCGAGGAAGCACTGGTCATTGAGCGGCGGAGGGCAGTCATCGGCAAGGTCCAGCACAAGATGTTCCACCAAGTCCACGCACTCCACCAGCTGACACTCCAGCGGGTCGTTGAAGTAGATGCACCCCTCCTTGCGGACGTTGCCGAAGAAATCGATACACATTGAGTCCTCTGGCAAGCAAATACGGAGAAAGGGTTATTGCAAAAAGTTGCACAGGAGGTCTTGGACAGAAGGAGCCAATCTACATCCAATAAATGCTGGATGAAGCTGACAGATTTAAAGCCTTTTTCCCTCTGCAGCCGCATCAACATGTCTTGAACTGCTTGCAAGATAGAAAGAAGGGTTTTGCGAGCTGACAGAGAGTGATCTAGCCATGATTATGTGAAGTTAGATCATCTGACCGTCTCAGAGAGAAGACTTGTTTTACTAGACACATTGAGAAACTCCGGGAGAATTCGCGAAGCCTAAAGATGGCTCAAAGTGTCGGAGGAAAAATAGAGGAGGCTGATAGCCTGTTACAAATGTTCTTATTCTCAGAGTATTGCATTGAATGACTTGTGGCAAAACTTGTATTAGTCCCTCCACATCATTAACCTATGGGGACCTCACAGTACTCCCCCCAAATCACTGGCCTATGGAGACCTCACAGCAATCCCCCACATTACTGACCTATGGAGACCTCACAGCAACCCCACATCACTAACCCAGAACTCACAGACTCCCCCACATCACTGGCCTATGGAGACCCACAGCACTCCCCCACATCACTGGCCTTGGAACCTCACAGCAATCCCCACATCACTAACCTCTAGAACCACAGTACTCCCCCACATCACTACCATGGAGAACCCACCCCCCACATCACTGGCCTATGAGACCCACGCAATCCCCCACATCACTGGCCTAAACCCACGCAATCCCCACATCACTAACCTCGAGAACCCAGTACTCCCCCACATCACAGGCCTATGGAGACCTCACAGCATTCCCCCCACATCACCAAGTCAGGGCAGACGAAGTCACTAGACTACGTCTGCCCAGCCCTTCCAGTCTACTGGCATTCCATCAGCTCAGTTTAATCCATTCTGTACAACGAACTGGGGAACCGCTTGTGCTAAGCAGTTTGATTCGACCTACTGCGCATATGTACCAGACCAGACAAGCCGGACATTTGCTATCAACGCGTGCGAAAACGAACGCAGGAAAGCGCAGGCTATCTCATACGGCTGTCTCAAATTACAACACCCTGCCAGACAACGTTAAGAACAGCGTTGGTATCACTAGCTTTAAACAGTCACTAAGAAACATGTTGGGTCTGTGAGTGTGTGTGTGCAAGGTTAGCATGCTTTTAATTGTGTGCCAGCGTTGTTTATACCGTGCATCTGTTTTAAATGTGTTTTATCTGTGATCACCTTTCTTTTATTGCTTTTTAGGTTTTCTCGTGATTTTTACTCTTTTATCTTTTTATCTCCTGCTGCACCCAATTGACGATGGAATATGAAAAGCCTCTCCTGTATGAGGATGTTCTGAAATATACATACATACATACATACATACATAACATACATACATACATCACTGACCCATGGAGAACTCACAGCACTCCCCTCACATCACTGAACTGTGGAGCAGGAGCTAAATTCTTTTCCTACCCATCATGAGCATATGGGACAGGAGTGTGAAGTACTCCCCCATCCCCCTCATTACAGGAATGTAGGACAGTCCTCCCGCTCACCGACCTGTAGTACAGTCCTTCCGATCTCTGACCTGTAGGACAGTCCTCCCGATCACTGAACAGTAGGACAGTCCTCCCGCTCACCAACCTGTAGGACAGTCCTCCCATCACTGACCAGTAGGACAGTCCTACCGATCACCGACCAGTAGGACATTCCTCCCGCTCACCGACCTGTAGGACATTCCTCCCGATCACTGACCTGTAGGACAGTCCTCCCGATCACTGACCTTTGGGGCAGGACTTGCAGCACTGACCTTTGGGGCAGGACTTGCAGCACTGGCCAGGGAGCCGCTGGGGCGGCCGGCCGTCGCAGTCGGGCGGGTCCAGCGCCGGACAGACGGTGTCGTTCACCAGGTGTACTCCGGTGCGCGTGCACCTGAACCACCGGCAGGGGTGATCCGAGTCGTCCGGCCACACGTCGCCCTCGACGAAAGGTGAGGTTCTTGTAGATGCACGTGACTAGAAAAGGAGGTGGCCACGTCACTGAGGCATCTGTGGATCGAGTTTATGGGCCGGATTTTAGCGGTACAACTGGATTTGCTAAAGCGTTGTTAAACACAAAGGCACGAAAGTCGGGAAATTGTAACGTTTGTGGCTTATGGTGCCTAACCGATAAATCGGTTTACCTTTTTTGTCCAGTGCTATTGCCCTGTTTTCCAAACCCACGTGATGCAGAACAAATTTATCGCCCGAGACTGTATGTGCAGTATGTACAAGTATCAAAATAGATTGGAACTGGAACTGGTGAGCCGTACTTTCACTTAAACCATAAGCCTCGCAAGAGATTTGGGTTCTCTAGGCATTATCAAATCTCGCTGGACCTCAGAGATAACATATTTTCTTCCTAAAGGTATCCTACAATGTTAATTAACGGAACAGGCAGCAAATCACGACAGATCGCCTATCTCATCCTTGAATTAAAGCATATAAAGTCATTCCTCCTTCATCCAAATCCTCCCTGGTCAGTTAAAGCCATTCTCCCCACCTCATTATAGAGTACATCACGGATTGGGTAGATGACTGGATATCCACTCCGGTTGAATCCAGTTGCGAATGAGATCGGATTTTTCAAAGAAGTGGGGCAGCTTCACATCTGGATATAGATACCAATTCTAGTTGATTTCGTCGCACTTTTGTATGTGAATAGATAATAATGATGCGCGAACGAGAAGGCCTGGATTCAGGGGAGTGGATTTCCGAAATTTGTTTGCGGTGCCCGTATTCGCAACAACCCCCAGATAAAGAGATAGCACAATACTATAGTTATTGTAGCACTCACGCAGACCTTTGAACGAAGTAAAATCAACCTCATCTTGTGAAAGTGAAAGAAAATAATATCTAAAGAATGTCTCGACACAAACGCAGTTTTTCATGGGTGAGCCCGGGCACCGTCAAAGAGATAAACAAACCAACATCCATGCCTGTCGCAGATGCTTTGGATATGAACTGCAGTGGATGAGAATGATAGATCATGATACACCCTGCCTACTAGTCCCACTCACTGTTGACACAGTCGTAGGCGGGACAGCACTGGTACGGCACATCTCGGCTCAAACAATGGTCGCCAGGCTTCTCGGGGCACGGAGGCTCGGTTCGGGAGATGATGACCTCGCCCGCTTTGCAGGTGAAGTAGATGCAGGGCTTGAGGGCGTTCTCCGGCCACTCGGCGTTGTTCGGGTACACCTCACCCTTGTACTCGCACGAGTTGGCTGTGACGTAAGAAGTAAGAAGTGACGTAAGTATCTGTGGCCTGAGCAAAGTGAGGCGAGCTCAAATATTTTGTTACGTGCATAATGTTTGTGTCAAGCCATTGGCGTGTCCAGCACTCTCGACCGCAGGAGAGAGGACACGCCCTCTGGGACGGCATCGGGTTAGACTCAGCGTTCACATTGACACGCGCACTGCCGGAAACGCTGAAGCCGCAGTCAGAGGTGGTAGACACCTGACCACAGTTCATTCTTCGAGGACCAGCAGTCCGCTGACCTAAGGGATGTGAACATCCGGTTCATGGGATGTCATTCACGTCAACAGCGGTGATCTCAGCATCCTGAGGGTTATAGGGTCTGTGTGTCAGTGCTGCGATGACGTCACGACTTTAAGAAATAAGAACTCCACCCCAACCATGTCATGGCTAGTTATGGGCCAATCGTTACAGTTTGTTTATTTTCATGCGAGAGTTGTTCGAAAGTGTTTTGATAAATCGTTAACAAAAATTACAAAAATGAAGGAAAGCTTGAACATAATTGTAAAAAATATCTTTCAATCTAGGACCTCAAACCATAACTCATGAGATAAAACGACAGCACATTGAGCCAGCTCTCATATTTAAATCATACTATAATCACGTATGCAAAGGTACTGTTCTCACCCATCTCTTCATCGCAGTCCCATTTTGGGCAGCAGACTCCAGGAATTATCCAGGGCACGCAGTCAGGCCTGGGTCGGTCCGGACAGGTGGTGCTGTTGACGCTGACCACGTTGCCGGTGATGCAGGTGAAGAAGTCGCACGGCCGATCCACATCGTTGGGCCACACCGCCCCCGCCGGGTACGTCTGGCCCCCGTACTCGCATTCGGCCGTCGGATCTGATGACGTCACACCACTGACGTCACAACATCCCAGCCGTTTCTATAGTTAACAAGCTATCTTTCAAAATAAAGCCCTCTCATTTATGTACTTTAGCATAAGGGATGGTCCAGGCCCTCTTGCAAAAATCCGAGAGCTTTTAGTGCCAGGTGCTTTGTCAAAAATTACCCAAGTCAAAATGAAAGGAAAAGGAAGCTTTATCTCAATTCAGTTGAATTCAATTGAAATACGTGAGTCATAATTGTCCTTAAAAGCACAAGGCAATGATAGCGCATTCGTTACATTATTTTACGTCATTTATCTTGGGTATTTTTCAAGGCCAGTAGGTATTTTCCGGAAAAAATGTCTGGCACTAAAAGCTCTCGGATTTTCGCAAGAGGGCCTAGACCAAGGCCATAGTGTTTTACACACAGAAATGCAATCATGACTTGTAGCATTGAAAAACCAGAGTCGTATAGGTTTTCGTCGGTTTAAATCATATTTGTCGATCGATCATATTTGTTAGCTGACTGGTGGTTTGGGATTTTCATCCCGTTTTTTATCTAGTTATTGGACTGGGCACTGCGCATATTGAACTGGAGTATGTACCATGTGTTTTGGTTTTTTTGACAATTTTTAACAACTTTGCTATGTCGCACTCGCGCTTATGATAGCTTGCCACGTGTTAATAATATGTTTAACATGCACCCCACTGGTCCCCCCTGGTTTTACCAAATAAAGTAGAAACGAAGAAACGTCGAACAACGAAAATTTAAGGACCTTATTTACCCTTGACTTATTTCTTGCACCTAACTAAATTGTGTAATGTCATGTCATGTCAGGTCAAGGAGGCATTTGAGGTTGAGCGACCAAACCTCAAAACCCAAAATCACGAGTTTCAAGCGGCGGCAAAGAAGCATCTGCCAACCAACCAGTTTCAAATTTTCACGATATGATAAGGTCATTACGGGATACAAATATACTCTCTCGGAATTCTCATATTGTTTGCCTAAGATTGTGTCAATTTTTCGTTCACCTCATTATGAGTCTATGGTGAAATATAGAAAGGCCTAGATTTAAGTAAATACTGGATAGATAAACTTAAAATTCCTCACACCATCTCTTCTTACCACAATCTTGGCCATAAAGCTGCTTTTTCCCCACTTCACCTCTCAAAGGTCATGTGAGGTCACATGAGCATACCGTGTTTATTTTGCTAGTTACTTCCGACTGAATCGAAATAAAGCTTCCATTTTCCTTGCATTTTGATTACCCTATCACTGGGAATCGATCGACATGACCTGAGCACCAGGTCTGAATGTGACCCTGAGCTGGCTTGAGGTCAGGTCATTTTCCCATTTAACAAGGCATAGTCATTGTATACGCCATTCAATTTTTTTCACAATGAGGGGACTCCAATGATCCACAAAAAATTGAGTTACCTCCGCTCATTAAAAATGTATAGAGTGAAATTCAAAATGCCCTGTTAAGAGCCTATGGAAACCTTCTTGACCTCTGGTGATCTCAATATTGGCCTGACATAAAGACAGTTCGTAAAATTTACATCTTTGTTTTGTCAAAAACTTCCAAACACCGTTGGTAGACTGCTTTACCTTTTCCAGGAAATGAGATACAGAGCTGGGCAAAATACCCCCCCCAGCGGGCGCCTCACGCCAGAGACCCTAGTGGGGCGCATGTTAATACAGACATTGTTCAGTGCATATTTTGTGTTAAAATTCGCTGCAAAACTTGTTTCGGTGGATATTCAATCTCACATGTTCAGCCAACTAAGTACCTACCCAGATTCGGCCTCCCTGTCCAGCTCTGTTTGAGCTGACATAACATCAAAACCTATCTCAGCCAAGTACGATAAGACACGTCTGAAGTCTGCTGTTATCCTGTCGCCAAATATATCTGGCATCAACAAGCGGAGGGAGTCCCCGCTGATGGCATAGCCTCCAATACTACGAGTCTGCATCATCGTAAGTGCGATTTCTGATCTCTAAATATGAAGTCCTATTTCTTGTTTTGGCAGTGTATAATCTTGGGAAAGCCTGCAATGTTTAGTATCTATCTGTTCATTGCCTATGCAAGCCGGGTTTACCTTTAAACTTGGTACAATCATTAAAAATCACACGAAAAAATTTCATTCACGAAACTTATCAAAAACACCACACAATATCATGGCACAGATTTTCAGGTGGCTTAAAATTTTAAATATCTACAAAAACATTATTAAATAATAAAAATTATAAACACACAACAGCAGTGAAAAAGTCCAGGCTACTCACCACAAACCCGGCAGCACTGTCCGTCTGGCCAGATGGTGTTCTGGCAGGCCAGCGGGGGACATGGGGTGCTGAAAACCTCCGTGATGGTGCCGTTGTCACAGTGCAGCCGGCGGCAGGGATGTTGAAGACTGTCAGGGAATGTGGCGTTGTGAGGGAACACCCCGTCTTGGAAGACACAGGCGCAGTTTATGGCGTGGGGACAGCAGCGTCCGGTCTGGTGTTCGGACTGGCACAGCTGAGGGACCACCTGACAGCTGGGGCTCTTGTCGAACAGCAGCTGAACTTTACCGTTGTTGCACACGTATCGCCGACACGGGAAGAGCTCGTTGTCATGCCAGATCTCGCTGTTCTGGTACTGAACGCCAGTGTTGGAGTCGGTACATGTGATCGGCTCCTGGACGATGGAGCAGTTGAAGTTGTGGCAGCACTGGCCTGGCGGCTGGAAGGAGATGCAGGCGTGACTGGGCGGCGGCGGACAGAGAGGCCGCACGTCCGACAGGACGTCGATCTGGCCGTTGATGCAGATGAAGGTGACGCACGGGTGATCGGGATCGTCTACCCAAGAGTTACCGTGCGGCCGAACCGTGTTGAGGTCATCGACACAGTCTGACTGCGGAGTTGTGTTGACTGCGGTACAGTTGTAGCTGTCGCAGCACTCGCCGGACCTTCTGTAGGCTGTGCAGTTGCCCAAGTTGGTCGGTGGATCACTGCACATGCTGTCCAAGGGGACGGTGCGGATGCCGTTTTCTGTACAGATGTGAAGCACGCATGCTTCCATATCGAACCATGTCGCGTGGAGATCGTGGAAGACACCATCATGTAGGCACGAGTCGTCCGGAGGGCCTGCTGTTGGCAATGGAACTGTAGGATTTGTGGGACCAAGCGGGCTATCATGGTCCACTGGATTTACTGGATCTCCTGAACCATCTGGGACGATGGGAATTACGGGATCGGTTGGGCCATCAGAGTCCACTGGATTGTCTGGATCATCCGGATCTACTGGATCCGTTGGACCTTCAGGGTCAGTAGGATCCACAGGATCAGTTGGACCATCAGGATCCACTGGATGTTCATGGGTTTTTGGGTCGGACGAGTGGGGCACCGCTACTGCCGACCTGCCTGAGAGCGAGAGAGAGGTCATCACAACTTGACGGTCGCATTATTTATTCAAGACATATTTACGGCAATGAAGACTTATTTGTTGAATATAGCTGCAATCTGATAGAACAGTGGAATATTTAGTGCGTCTCCAGCGCAGTGCCGATTTTTGCTCCGTATCAGCACTGGTTTCTGAGATAGTAAGGTGTCTCAGAAATGACCTCGACCCGCGCGGTGGTAGGCGTTGAAAAAAACGTAGGGCATAGTAGGTTATGACAAAAACGACGCTGGATTACCATATGACTTAAATCATCACACATACCATGCTCTAAAATATCTGTTTCAGACGAACATACACAAATTCTTATCTATGTCATTTTCTTCTTCATTTAATTCAGGTCCCCATTAGAACGTAGGCAGGAGTCCCCTTTCCTGTACGCCAATTTGAATGGCATCAAAAATTAATACAAAATTTTGCCCTTGGTTGGTAGAAATATATGGGTCATTCGAGTCCCTACTGAATTTTCGTTTCGAATATATTTTCTTGTTCTATTATCAAGTATTAAATGTTTACAAACAAGGAATATCTTATACCTTCAACGTTGAATCGAATATCTCCTTCCTTGGACGCCACACAAAAACCACAAGCTAGACGAAGCGCCTGCATAGGCACCACGGACAGTCAGTCTATGGGCGGATCCAGGGGTGCAAGTGTGGACACTCCCTCCATTGACTCTCGGTGCCCCCTGAAGACGTCACTGCACCCCAATGGATGGTCGGTGGATCCCCCTGAAGTGGCACTTCTCCCAGGACGCGATTATCGGCACCTCGGCGATGGACTGTCCTCCACCTGCTAGGTTTTCCGCCCAAAAGCGGCACTCTCTGATCCAGATAGTGCCCACGGACCATGCACCCCCAACTGAAATTCTGGAGCCGCCTATGATTCAGTCATTGGGTAAAGTTGGGTAGCGCTTCCGCTTATCATTATTGAGGTTATGGCACTTACTTGAACTGAAGCTGCTTCGGCCTTTATAGACTTCATTGACTCCGCCTGAAACGAGACTATTTATCAATATCCAGAAACCAGCGTACAAAACTCGGCGATGCAGATAAAAAATAAGCACGTAAGTGAAGTCATAATTATGCTATAATTTTTATGTTATTCGCTTAATCACTAACTAGCCCAACACATCGCTTTTAAGCTTAATCAAGGCCTTAAATATGCAAAATATAATAATCGAATATTGTTGAATGAAAATAAAAACTCGGCCTTCATACCCGCGATTTTCAACCTAAATGCGAAAAAGTACAATGCGACACATGGAAAAAGCAGCGCGCTAAAACAACAGACGTAGAGTGAGCTAGATATCAAGAGTGGAATGGTCACCTTCTGCAGAACAAACTATCATTCAGTTAGAGGCGACAATGCAAAGCTATGAATAGGATATAATCGAGTCTTTCCATATTGTTAGGCACTTGGAACGGACATTTCTTGCCACTGGCCACTAGCCCATGCGTGACAACTTCCTGTTCAATGAATGGAGGATAAAACTAAATACGAGGTGGGGATTTCACCCTCAGTAAATATTTGTGACAACTGTGACTGCTATTGTTAAGTTGTCCTACCTTGTTACCCGACCACATATCAAAAGCTGCGGATGGCAAAGTCCAATATCTTCATCATTCGCATGTTGCAAGCTACAAGTCGGGCGATTAACATATGTTTAAGGAAAGGCAATAGATAAAATAATTTAATTATATTTAAAAGGAAAGAGTATCCATCATCTAAAGACACATACATCGGATCGGATTTTCCATTTGGAAAATATTACAATAGAATATTGATGGGATTTTCCTTGCCACAGGGGGCAGGGGCATGGCACTATAAATTTGAAATCCCTAACGCTTGTAGTTACCGGCCGCTAAGCCCAAAACTTGGCATGTATCAACACTAATCGAAACGAAAAAGTGCAGCCACGTGCTGGTATTACGAGCAGCCGCCCACCCTTAGATACATCTGGCTTTTTATCTATCCACTCGAGCCTAGTTGAGTATCAAAAGCAGAGGGATCAGTGTCCTCTCTCCTGAATGTGAAATGTGAAATGAAAGAGCTATATCTTCACGTTGTGTCCGAATGTTATGCTGTCGGATGGTTTGAAGGTTTTTTGGTAGTTTATTTAACTTGTGTGATTTTTATTTCTGGAATTTTTTCTCGTCAACCTCATGAGTTTCATATCCACTATTTCTGCTGCCTTCTCAAGGCACTGCACGCTGCTTACTGATACAATCAGCGCATCGTCGAACTTTTAACTTACCCACCATTTCTTTTTATCCGTTTCATCCATCAAGCACGTAGTTATTTCGGTTTAACGACACACCAACTGCCAAAGTTATACGGCGTCACGAACTCCATCTTATTGGAAGGGTTTTGGGGGCTAGATTACACTTATTCAGAGAACCCGCCGGGCTTTGAACCCGGGACCTGTGGCTCAGGAGGCAAGCACTCCCTCACTGAGCCACGCATCCCCAGAGTGTTGTTGGATTATCGAATCTGCGTCCATGTAAACAATTTCCGAGGTAGATGACTAAAAACCCGACGTGTGGGAGAGAGAGAAAGCAAATAAAATGATCTCTAGGTACAGAACTAAGAAAGCAGGAAGCGTGCGAAAACAGAGAACTCAGTATGCCCATTTTCGTCCTCTAACCGATACTGACCCCATTCACGCAGCGATCCGTGGCCGGAGGCGACGTCCAACCAGGCACACAGATTGTGTACCCAGAATAGCGGAAAGGGAATGTGGCACCTTGGTCGAATCCTGGAATTTAGTGTAATTAGGCGTACTTTTAGCCGAAATCACGGAAGCGTCCATGCTTCCTCAGAAAAATGTGAAATAAGCTTAATATTTTGATTTTTAAAATGCGCCTCTAGGGGAAAAATATCTCCCTGTGGATGATGTCATGATCCAGCAACCACTACCATATTCAGCAGGCTTCAAGGGTTTTGATTGGCTGATACTCACCGTGACGTCAGCATATGTCGTCACACCAACAGCTGATAACTGTGACCTGCTGCTTAGAGTACATGTGGGGTACATTTCAGGTAGGTTTTTAGCTTTTATCTACGGAAACTTTGAGTTTCAAGACAAATGTTATACTGAGTAGCAGGTTTTCCGGTATGCCCTACGACTTGGCTCTATCAGTTAAAATCACTTTATAAAGGTGCCATATTCCCTTTAAATTCAACCCGCCACAACTGCTATTGTACTTGTTAGATTGCGCGACAGGCGACACAGCTGGAGTGAAGGGCGCGCGTAACACGGTCATGTGTAGTCAGCAGTAAAAATGCCATCTTAGAGACAGACGTGTGCAAAATAATGAACACTGAATAGTGCACATATCACCGTAGACCAGCGCACGCTTATTATATTGGCATTGTCGCATTTTCTTGCTTGTACAAATAAATGACTACAAGTCAGCTATGATGTGATCATTATCTTTTTCCCGATATCCATATTCTTAAAGGTGGCCTTTAACCCAAAAAAGAAAACAAATCAAATCTAGTGACTTTACTTCCATTTTTTGCAGCTCCACCTCTTTACTTTCATCTACGAGCTCCCGGCGTCCAACAATTTGTATTGTGCATTAATTAAAGCAGAATTAAGATTGACTTTACATTGATCCAAGTGATTACTTAGATGTGTCTTCTGCAGATTTTATGCCACCTGTTTTCTGTGAAGCTATAAGTACTCTAGAATTTTATCCAAGCCGTTTTAAGTGCAAACTCGATTGGCCTTAGCTAGGTTTAATTATGGATTTGCGATAGGCGTTTCTTTTCCTTTAGTTCCAGATCTGCTAATGTCAAGGGGATCTGATCTTTAAACAAGCTTTACAATAAGAAATGAAGTATCCACAGAATGTAAATGTGCCTGCCGACGCGCCTGGACGTCTCTTCTCGATCCGAGGGCATTGAACGTGTTAACACACGGTAAAAATAAATAAATAAACACCCAGCATCCAGGGGATTCTAACACCACTCTCTCTACCTGATCTGAACCCATGTCTGCAGAGAGGACAATTCATAATATAAATGTAGAACAAAATCAATAATTCACGACATATCACGGAACAGTTAAGTATCACCAGAGACAACTGTACCTGATCAAATATCATTACCAATGATTCGGCACTAGTTTGAACTCCTCTAGAGCATAACCAACAGAGGTGGGCAGTTGGGCACTGCTACCAATTTTTTTAATCCGTTACCGCTACTTTCGCTACCTTTGTTAGCTGAGACGGGTACTGCTACCAACGCTTCTTTATCAAGACCGTGGAACCGCTACTTGCTGCTCTTCTTCTCCGCTATCACTCTTTTCCATGATGAATAGTGACTAAGACGACACCCAAAAAAGTTTTTTTAATAACCCTCTTCAGATTAAATATCGAGGCACCTGCTGTACATCGCATCAGAAAGTAGCAGTTTTATTATAAGATACGCAAACAAAATTGCTCAATAAAAATCATTAATTCAATCTTTTACTTTTTCCTGCTGGAGAAAATAATGTATATCAATTTCCATATTCTAATTTTGTTGGTGGTCCTCTGCATAGACTGTCAGTAGCGGTGGTAGTTTTGAATTCTCTTAAATCCGGTACCCTCTGCTCCGTTGATTTTCGGGTACAGAAACTGCTACCGCTATTCCACTATCATTTGTAGTGTCCGCAAATAGTGGAGCAGCGGAGTAGCGACCTTAAGTAGTGGGCCGCCCGGCCCTGGTGACCAGGAACCTTGAGCTACTGGTGAAGCTGAATTTTTAAGAAAACCTACACTTATTTTACAAACCGGAGCGTTCCAAGACCGGTATTTAGGCTCGCAAAACACCCTCTATAAAGTTTCTCCAGTTCGAAATGAAAGTGCTTAAAGTCAGTAGAATGTTCATTTTCTCTGATGGAGACTAATCTTTCCATAAAGATCAGGCAGAAAGAGAAGTGTAAAAACTAGTGATCCACGAGAGAAGAAAAGACTATTCCCGACGCAGGGGTATTAAATTTTTTAGATTATTTGAGCTGCTCAAATCCGAAACAATTAAAACAAGCACCTCATTAAAGACAAGACAGCATAATATAATGCGTGTTCTAGCCCTCCTATGAACCAGCTGTACCACATAAATCTAAGGTAAAGCCATCAAAATGAAAAGCAATAACATTCGAAGAAAATAATTTTAACGCGGATTCCACGTTTCACTAGAGGTGCTCGGGTACCATATAAAAAGGGCTTATTCACACTTCAACGGGCATCAGTCTTAGCTCTGGAAACTTTCAATAATCCGGCTTCCCGAAAATTTTCAAAACTATGTTGGCAAGAGCAAGGTTTTTGGATATGTGGCAAGCTCTTCCCACACAAGTGACTTTCTCTTTTAAATATAAACATAACCTATTCTTAAGTCTCATAACCATAACTTATTCTAAATCTTAGCTGTAGACAGGCTTGTTGAATGACTCAAGGCGGACTCAATCTAAGTAAAAGTAAACTCTGACTCCAAACATATCAATTTTTAAAAAGTTGACGTTGTGGCATTCTTTAGCCGCATAGCCCCATAGTTTTGCTATGTAAGATTACGCCAATAATCTGCCAGGACCAAAACCACGGACTGGAGTCGAGGCTCAGTCACCGTCGCTGACTAGGGCGGCACAGGCGGTCAGTGCACCCGCCGGCCGCACCTGCCGCATTCTGTGTGCGCGGTCACGGGTCCGAACCCGCCCAGAGACAGGATCTGGCGTCTTGTCCTAGCTCAAGCCTAGCTTACTCCCCTTGCCCCCCTTCAGCGACATATGACCTCAACAGCTGGTGTGTCGTTGAACTCCGGAAATTACTTTTACAGTATTCGGGACTCCAAATCTGGCTTGTTACCAACTCAGACATAGACTTAGCTCTCTGGAATGATAAATTGAATTTCATAAAACAAAATTGCAGAATATATGATAATGACTGAGAGCTAGAAAATTTAGTTCTGGCGTATCCAGTTTAGTCAGGGAGTCAAAGGTTCCTTTTGTTGAAGTGAAATCAGTATTGATTCGCGAACAAATCTGCAGTTGTAAAAGTAATGTAAAGAATAGATGCGGGACAAATTTCTGGTCGCCTCAGTCCGGACTCTGTCTGGATCCAGCCGGAGCCCAGACTCTGTCTGGATCCAGCCGGATCCCGGACTCTGTCTATCTGGATCCAGCCGCTACCAGAACTCACCTGATGTGCAGATTCCCGGATAGCAGCCATTGCAGCGCTTGGCCAACGTCGGCGAAATGGAACAAACTTGTTGGCATATTGGTATGCTGGGACAGGAGAACGCCGGCTGCAGACTCGTCACCGTGACCACCACCACCAGCAGCAGCAGCAGCTGGGGCAGCGGGGGCAACCGTGCAGACAGCATGGTGACGCCGGGCAGGCCGAGGTGAGAGTGACAGCCCGCAGCGGGCCAGCTGCCCTGGAGGACAGTGCTGGCTCGGCAGACAGGATGCCAGCGCGCCGGTGCCGGTCATTGGGAAGGGAGACAAAGGAGGTGTCGTCACCTGTGGTCAGCGCTTTTTAGTGTCGGGGCTTGAAAGAGATGATGTGGTAGCTGTAGGTCAGGGAGACGTATTTGTTGGGGAGGCGGGGATGGGAAGCCTTTGAGCTTTGAGAGGAGTTTATACAGTGGTATCTACTGGAATCTTGCAGTTTCCACTGGAACTATAAGTACAGATCAATTTGCTTGAAAAATATGGCTATCGGAAATGAACCATCCGAACGGGCCACCAGGCCAGGTCCTAAACTTATATGGCATTCAGAAACTCCAGATCCATATCAAAACCATATCTAGGAAAAATAGATGTTTCGGAATTTTTGTTTATGCTTTAAGGTAGGCATCTAGTGGTAGTGTCTGATTCAACCCGATTTCCACTCGCAAAAATAAAGTACCTTTACATTTGCCTATTGCATCAACTGGGCTTACAAGTGGGACCAACCTAATACGAAAAAAGACAAAACCATTTTTATGTGTACCTGTATACCTAGAAATATTTTAGAGCTGAGTTTATTTGACCTCACCTCATGACCTGTGCTTTCCTGAGCAAGGGAGGCACATACCCTCCCACTCCATCTTCCATCAACCCACGCGGCGCCCCTGGACCGTCGCTCCAAACCCTCCACCCCCGGTCACCCAAGATTAAAGTATTGGCGCCCCTCCCCCCTGCGATAGATCACGTCTTAACCCGAGCTCTTTTTGTACCTACCCAACACCGTCTAGGGATTCTGATCGGACCTCATCCCCTTGCAATCTCAGGCAGTGGCGGATCTAGCCGGTTAGTTTGGGAGGGGCAAACCAAAGTCGAAAAGCAAAAAAACGTCGCGCAGTAAAAAATTGTGTTACAATATGATTTTTCGGTAGGATTTTGGGAACTGGAGACGAAAAACAAAAAAAACGCCACGGGGTGACAAATATGGACTCAAGAAACTTTTTTTCCTATCCAAGCCCCAATATTTACACTGAACTTTACTAATTCTGTTTGAAGTTGAGACTTGAAGCACCAAAACCTTGCTTACAAGCTAAAAGGAGTCGGGGGAAAAAGGAGGTCGATCGCTTTGGGGGGCAAAAACATAGTTTTACCCCGAGCTTTTCAGTTTGGGGGCAATTGCCTTTTTTGCCCCCCCTGGATCCGCCACTGATCTCAGGAATCAATGGGGATAAAGGAAGAGTGGAAAGGACCTGCATGCGTCTTACCGTTGTCTTCTTTTGAGCCAGGTTTAAACAATATCCGTTGATCTGTGTCGTCACAAGGGTCACAGTGGGTTACATTTAACTCAATTTTGAAAATCCCATATCACTCTGGCGTTTTAGGGAGCGCCAATATCTAGTGTCCATGTAACTCTAAAGCTATTAAGCGTGGAAGATGATTGGGGTTTTAGGGCACGTCATCTGCTTCGGCTGTATGTGCCCAATTAAACGTAGAATAAAACCAGGGGCATCAATGTGTTTAATGCCCTTGGTTATGTTCTAAGATATGCAGTATGGTCGTGAACTATTGTTATTATTTGACCCTGGCAATTATGTCCGTCAGTTTTGATATTATCGCAGCATTGAATCTATTGTGTATCCTGTTTCGTTCGTAGGTTATAAACGCACACAGTTTCGGGAAGAGTAAGCTTTGATGCGTGTTATCTTCAGATGCCTCACATGACTTTACTTGACTTCCAAATGTTCGGCGTCATACGTATCTGTCTTTTCAAGATTTGAATGATGTTTAGGTATGAATTTGATATAAGCCGTCTAGGAGCCCGATTACACCCTGGTTTGGTCCTACTAATTTTCAGAGAATAATCGCCTTACATAAAGGTTTAGAAATGTGTCATAGCTCGTAGGGCCTCTTTGCGCATCAGTCTGCCTGCATGCACACTGGGCTGCACCAAGTATTTCCATACATAATGTTTTACGCTCTTATCTCGCCGTTTCCTTTCATTGAACCCGTGGTGTTTGTTTCCACTTCGTAGTGGAAAACGGCCGGTCTCGTCACGCCTATCGCTGTCTGAGGGACGACTGTTGCTCGGCGTTTGGTCCGAGACGTGATCGCATCCCGGACCAAACGCCGAGTGAGGGGAGCGGTAGTGGAGTGGTCAGCGCAGCTGACCTCCACACAGCCGACCCATGTTCAAGGCCCAGCAGTTTCCCTGAACAAGGAGAATGCTGGCTCCCGAGAGACCCTTCCATCAGGGAACGAGTTACCGATGCCATATGACCCTGGCAGTTGGTGCGTCGGTAAGCCCCGGAAATTATTAGGTGCGGGATGTGTGGTCCAATTCGTGCTCTGTGCTGGGAGCGGTCTTGGCTGAAGTTTGATTGGGTCCAGTTTTCGGATTTCATCCCGAAGTGATAGCATGTACGTGCCTTGGCCTTTTTACGGGTGCTACTCGTCCGGGGATTTCCGTTTGCAGAGGGCGTACGTCTTATTTATTTTATTCTATTATATTTCATTTTTTAAAGCCATACTGTGAGTCGATTTTCGTAGGATCTCGTTCGGACTTCCTCCACAAGAAGATATTGGGGTCGGAGCTTCGTACTGTATTACAGTGCTTCGTCAGCGATGATCGTTCGGAATATAAGGGGATGGTTACCTTTCTACCTTTCATACCTTTCTCATCATCCCCCTTATATTCCGAACGATCATCGCTACAAGCACGTAATACAGTACAAAGCTCCACCCCAATATCTCTTGTGGAGGAAGTCCGAACGAATCCACGATATTTCATTTATTCTATTAGGGCCACTCCTAACAGGCACACTTGCCCAATTATAGGGAATATTGGCGTGGGTGTTTGATGATCCTCTAAAAAAACGGCGCTCCTGCGTCCGCCAGTGACAGGGACTGTTTTTTGTACGCAAAATGTCATTCACGCAGCAGCACACCAAGCTCGTCAGAAGTCTCAATAATGGATTCAGAACGGTGATTCATAAGGCATTGGTACACTTATTAGTTCATTGACGCATGTCCCTTCATTATTCAGCTTTGTACTCACTCATTTGCTTAGCTTTGAAACATTTAGCTGAAGAGGTTGTTCGAACACATGGCAACTGCCTATCTTAGACTAAAATTACATCAAAGTGAGACAACATTTCTAAGCACAGCGTTATCATGATGACTTTGTCACAAACGACGATCCGAACAATGTAATGTTTGAAAGGGCAGTGAAAGCTAAAACTTTTAATAGGTGAGATGGAAAAATCTGGACCAACATTTCTGTTTTTCGATAGGTCGGTTACTATGTAGGTATGTAGGTAGGCTATGTAGGCTATGTAGCCTACGCAATGCCGAGTAGGTATATTAGAATATGAAGAAGGAATGCACTTATAAGCGTACTTGTCATACCTTTTCTCTAATCATTTTGACACCTTTTGTGACAATTTTAAGGTTAGGTCATCTCAGGTCAGGTCACCAGCACAGGTCAAGTGATCTGGCCACAAAAAAGTTTAAGATAGCATAAGCCGGAACAGGGTGAACTTATCCGATTGAAACTCACATAATGGGCCAACCAAGCTCTCTGAAATATGTTCCGATATTTTTTATATTGATGATCTAAGGCTCAGGTACAAGCCATGACCTCTCCATTGCAAATACATAGGAAAAATGGTTTTAACTGAATAAGTTAGAAACAGATGGTGATGGAGCGTTTATTCTAACTGCATTAGATTCGCCTTGTCTTTGCAGTTCTAATGAGATGCATTTTATCTAATTTGACCTTGACCTGACCTCAGGTCAGGTCAAATCCTTGATTTGACCTAGCCAGGTCATATTATATATCATTAGGACTCGGCTTGCTGCGAGGCTTCAAATAATTCCAATTTTTTGCTCTATCTTTACTTGTTTAGATGTTATTACCGAAATCCTTGATGTACAATGACGCATGTTTTGACCTGCAGTGACCTTGAATGTGACCTGACCAAAAAATAGTTCAAATATTTTCGATGGAGAAGCGGATGGGCTACCTAACACCGTTTATCGTGTTTCGCTACCTAGCGTGGTTCTCGAGATCTTAGAGCGGGCAGGTACCCGCCCCCCTCCCCGTCAAAGTGAAGGTGGCTCAGACGCCCGTCAATGCGTGTGTTAAGATACGAGTCCGCGATCGCAATTGTAGAATATTTCATACAATTAAATATAAATTTCGCGTTCGATTTTAGGTTGCCCGCGATCGCAGTATCGCGGAATCGCGGGCGGGCATAGGCGGATCCAGGATTGCTGATCGGGGGGGCGCCATCCGGACCAGGGAGCCCCACTTCTGACTGGAAATATTTATCAGGTGGGCGCAAAATCCTAACGGTGGGCGCCGATTTTCGCATCTTGAGGGGGATGGGAAGCGAAATTTCAGGGGGCGCTATTGACCTTTCAGGGGGTGCCTTAACCATTTCAGCAGGGGTCGAAAACTTACCATTTTAGCATTCTTAATGGTGACAGCCCAAGGTGGACAAGGTGACACAAATTAGCTGATGTGTTTCCTCCAGACGAATAACGGAACAAATAGCCAAAATTTGCCCATGTAATCTAAGCTCGCAATGTTGTTCAACAACTAAGATGGTCCAGGAGTATCCCTTGGTATCCTACTAACTCAAAACGTGCCACATTTTGCAGCCTGGGCTGGTGACACATTTATGGTTTGGCATTTTCAATGGTGACAACCTGAACACTTTTTTGGCCCCTGCATTTCAGGGAGCGCCGAGAGTCGATCGGGGGGACACCTGCCCCCACTTGCCCCCTCGTATGCACGTATGATCAAATGTTGAAATTCCCTGATGAACAGCACTGATTTAAAAAAATTCAAGAGTGCCAAGGGTCTATGGGGGTGCGTGCCCCCCTTGCCCCCCTGGAATTCTATGTCCGGGGGCAAAAAAGTAACCGAAGTTTCCCACGTTTCATGACCCGAATTGATCAGAGGTTTCTGAAGGTTTCGGCAGCATAATGTACAGGTATTGAGGCGAGGTTCTAGAGAAATTGACCGTGCATCTGGCAGCCTTCTGCCTCTACTTTGGCGCGGGAGCGACGTTGGCTTGGAGATGGATTTGTTGTTGCAAACAACACCGCTGCCTTTGCTTTGGTTATTGTTGGTTTTGGTGTAGCGTGCGGTTGTATGTTCTGTGGGCGGCGGGTCCGAGATCATTGTGTTGAGTTGTGCAAGTCGCCGGCATTTTTAGTCTGTTCTGTAATGTATTGAGTGCATATTTTATTTGAAATGGGACAGAAATAGTGTGTTAGTACATAAGTAGGTACTTGTATAGGCAGTGGACTGGGATTAGCAAAGCTATTCAGTGTCGATGTCATGGTCCGGGATTCAGATCAAGACTGGGAACAGGTGTTTTTGTAGTCTCATCTTGAAGGTGTTGGTAGTTCCAGTAGAGACCACATAATTATAATAGTGGTTGATGAATTATAAACTCTTTGATATGATGTGGTATTGGCTGCCAACATGGTTTTTGTGTATTATGTAACACATTTCAATTTTTCACTGGTTAGTTTTCACGGCTATGATGTGGTCAAGATTGGTCTGTTGAGTAGGATACACTGTAGAATCATTGATTTAATCAAGTGCTTTTCCCTCACACCATAGCAAGAGTGCTGTGGGAATAGCACCTGATGACATGATGAATCCACAGTAAATCCAAGATACCTTTAACACAGGGTACATTTGCAAGAAGTATGCATTAATTATGCACCCAAGCCATGTAATATTTATGTCTCAAAAATACAAAAGAACTTAAAAACATCTACATTGTTTTACCCAACTTAAATTATAAATTTATAAACTTGCAATTATTTAGTTTCAGTGCATCTTGTATCTGCATTGATATATTTTGGAATTGATATGTCACTAGTTCCCAGGAAGGCAAGCCCAACTGTTAATGCCTTGCTCAGTAGTTGAATGATCTGCACCAGTAACAGCAATACTCCTCTAATATGGTTGCAATGTCATGACGTGAACTGATTCCGCCTTTGCAAGTATTCCAAAAATCTTCAGCTGTGTGAAGGGAATCCCTCTACTGCTTCACAGAGCCTCTTTGAAGACAACTGAAATCTGAAATAAATCTAAACTTGATAAATTAAGGATGATTTTCAAGAAAGAGAAAGGATCAAAGATTGCAGATTAGTGCTCCAAATATGCCTTTCATGGTTTGATTGCTGGAGAAATACTCCCAAACTTGGCAAAGGCTCCAATGTGGAAAATAGGTAAAGGGATTTTCGGTCGCCCATATGACTTGTAAACATGGCAGCTCATGTCCAGGGGCTGCAGTTGATGCTGGCCCACAGTGTGGTCCAGGTCACATTTTGGCTAAGGAAACTGCCTATGGCCTGTATTTATTTGTATTTTGTTAATGGAATAACCTATATGCTAGCATCTGGCCTCTTCCCTATTTTGTGGGACTAGGATGACTGGTATATAAGATTTTAGAGAGTAAATATTCCAGATATCAAACATTAACCAGATGAGGGCACAGTCTGGATACTTATATGTGCTAGTATGCACTAGTATGTAATTTTATGCACAGTCAGCATGCTACAGCATACACTTCGGATGAGTCTTTTTGGTGGGAATACTTATGAGTTGGTTATGCCTTTCAAGCTACAGCAGCCATATATCCAGGAGAAAGAGACTGTGGGCTTATTACTCAGCAATGATAAGATGTAAGAGCAAAGATAAGATTTTTTACTTCTCACCTATGTTTTACCCTACACATTCACATTGTGTGTCATCCATTTGCCTATGTTGTGAAATACATCTATGGACTGATGTGGAACAAAACAAAGCAACAAGGTGAATTGTAGTCTCCTGTATTCTCAAATAAGATTCCAGATAATCAAACTATATCTAGGTAGAGAAGTTGTTGTAAAGGCATTTCCTACTGAAAGATGGCATCACACCACATGCCAGGTGGGTGCTGAGATGGTTTTTTCATATGTAAGGCTTCATGGTGTCTCCCAGATGACTGAACAAAGTGTGGTCCAGAATCATGAAGATAAATCTGAACTGGGTAAGCTGCACCAAGATAGCAAAGTGTCTATTTTACAAGTGTTTTTTTAAATAGTTTTTGTTTATGTAGTTCTTCGCCATATGCTGCAGTTACCTTGCCTTCCCAATGTGCTCAAACAGTGTTTGGGGTTTAGAGATGCCACTTTGAATTTGAGTAGGGCATGTAGGATGTATTTGCACCTTGAAATTCTCACTATTGAGTCCAAGTTGTGTAAGCTCTCTGGAAAATATTTCTAAAAATGGAAGCAATTCTAAAAACAATCGTTTATCATTTCACAAAAAATATATTATTTACTTCAGTGTTTTGTTTCCCATACATAGGTATCTCACAATTTTGAATCATTAAAGGCATGGTTCAAAAATGAAATGTGCTCAGAAATTAAAGAAAGAAAGTGGTAGGTGAAAGAAATGATGCCTCACTTTGTAAATCCTCAGTTCCTACTTCTGGTAATGGGTTTACATTTTTGGAACTTTTTGGATTTAGTGCCCTTTACTTAGAATTAATTTATATAAAATACATCCCTTATATGAATGAATGATATAGAATGAATATGATCCCCTCTCTCTTAAATAGGGAGAGAACCTTCAGCATCTTATTCAGGAAATTCTTGAATAATATAATATGGTAGGATTTCGTCTAGGTTGTCAGTGAAACAATATTCTGATAACATGCTGGAGAAGTAGAGTGACGGTAGAGGTGAAACCTGATACCAAGCGTGTATCTGGTTTTGTGTTTATATGTATTAGATACATACTGGCACTGTCCCACATTGCAGTAGGTGATTTTTTTCTTGCGAGAGTTGTCCGTATGAATCCTGCTGGCCTCGTCCCTGTCCATTATACAGACATTAGGAAGCTAAAACTTAAACGTAGATTAATTGTCGGGTGGTGTCTCAACCGGCTGAAAGTCCCGTCACAAACATAAAAATCGGTATTTTTGCGGACATGGAGATTCAATGGTATGTGTCTTCTATTTCTTACCAGAACACGCGGAAAGTGTGACGTGGCAAAAATGCGATCTGTCGGGCATTGGAGCCGCGTGACCTGACCTGGTGGCTAAAGCTTGAACGGTAGGATTATATTTCTCACTGGAGCTGCTGCAAAGAGCTGTGAAGTTCTTGAAAGCTAGAATTTGAAGTTGCTCATCGCAGTTGTCTGACTTTTTCAACAACAAAAAAAACGTATGTGGGATTGTTTGTCTTGTTTTTCTTTAACTCAGGAAGGATTGCGAGCAATTTTGCGACACGAGAACGATGCTGGAACTGAAATGTAATGCGTTGTTGACCATAGGCGGATCCAGGCTAACGATGGGGAGGGGCACTTAGTCGAGGGCGCCTTCCGGACCGGGGGGCGCCACTTTTTGGCAGCAAGACCTATCGGGTGGGTGCAAAATCCTATCGGGGGGGGCGCTGAAGCTTGCATCGGGGGAGGGAGCGACAGAGACAGCTCAGGGGGCGTTGATGGGGGGGAGTTTCCTCGCTTGCTGGCTTGGTCTGTGTATGCTGCTGACCTTAGCTCAAGCGTGGAAATAAATAATGTAGGTACCATTGCCGAGTGAAGGCTGTGCAAATTCCCTAAAAATTCATAAATGCATACTAAAATTTGCGTCCCGCTATGCTGTTTCTGGAATTGCTGACCTAGCGTTTCATAGTGCTCCTATATTCATGTTGAAGGCCGGAATTTCCAGTTTCTGTGTTGTCGCTGGGCGCCTTCCTCTCCCTTTCCCCGTCATTGAACGTGTTGCTTTCCGGTCCCGTTTATGTCATGGGAAGGGAGCGGCAGCAGTGTATTCTCCCGGTGTCAATTTGATACTTGGACATAATATACTTGGTAGATTTTTTTAGATCCTTGTCGTGACTAAGCTGTGAAATCCGTCACGTGACGTCAGTCTTCGATGCGTCATAAAACAGAAATAGCTGACTCATGGCCCACAACTAGGCGGAATCTGGTCGGCTGCTTGCAGCCCAAATGCACAAGTCACTGTTCGCTGTTATGTAATAGTGTGGGTCTGGTTGTTGCATAACATCGAGACTGAGACTCGGACATGGGAAATGTTTAATCTAAAGTTGACTTGAGTCGTTACCTTCTAATAAAGAATAATTGATTAATTTGTCAATGGACTCGTGTCACTGCAGTGATGATTTTAGTGCGGTCACTGAACTGACCTGGCCCTCATTTCATAAAAGGTGTAACGCGATCAGCGGAGAAGTAGCATAATGCAACGTAGAAAGTGAATGATACACCATAATCTTGTTTCATATAAATGCAACGTAAAATACTACTACTTGCAAAGTTACGCTTGGGTAAACTACGCTGCACTGGAATACAACGGAGAATCTCGACTATCCTGTTTCATAAAGCAGACCACATGTATGTACGTCGAATATGTTGAATGTCCCTGAGAGCTACGTAGCAAGTAGCAGCATAGCTTGTATAGCCAATGATAAAAGTATAGAAAATATGATGTTTTTTTCTAAAGTTTTGAATCTCATTCGGAAATATTGTTGTGAAACACAGAAAGAGTCGTACAAATGTAAAATAAACTTGGCGTTTGAGTTCTTCTCAGCATAAGATTGAAGTGAGAATTACTCATGTGAAACTGAGCCGACATATGGCCATTTGTTATGGCAACAAATGATGATAGCTATTGATCCACATAAACAGGAAAGCTGATATTTGTATATGCTACTTTTACTTTCTATCGCGATTGTAGTCTTCACAGTCTAGGGAGTACAGAACCCTAGATAGGCTGGCACTGGTAAGGTGATATGGAATCTGCGGAGGGTAATAATTCAATTTAGCAGGGCTGTAATGTATAAAATCCAAGTATCTCCACCGAGGCCTCCGGCCAAATGATGACGTAGGCACCTAGGTACTGGCATCTATTCTTCAAGATGTTGGCTTCCTATTGCCGCCAGAGTTTCGCGAAATTATGGGATTCGCAGCCTGTTCCTAGTTTGCTGTGCCCCTCAGACTCCACCACAATTGCCTGGGGTTCCGCTTTTCACGTTTTCAAGTTCCACGGTGTTGAAGATACCTTCCACAGTAAGCAAAAAGAGGGCCTCGCCCAAAATGCGTTGAATTTTTGGGTCCATTATTTTGTGTTTACATTTCTATCACTGGCGCGCTTTGTTCGGCAACATTTCACAAAGTAAACGTAGAATGACTAATTAATGGAATAAGAGCAAATAAATCAAAGATTTTCCTTCAACTAAGTAATTTGAAAATGTCATTGTGTATGTAAAATAAGAAGTTGTCCTTATCTATTTAGAAGGAGGGATCCCATTCTGGAATTGGGTATAATCCCCGCTGTAGTTCATATCTATGCCGCTCTTTGTGAAACAAGATTTTCTGTTCGGCGCAACCTAGCAGGTGAGTGTTTTGTAAAATGCGTCGCATTTTCACACCTTAATCGAAATGGGGCACTGGTCATTAACATTGATTTGGGCTTGTCTGGTGCATTCGGCAAGCGCGCGCGTTGGGCTCGGTCACGTGGTCTTTGCACCGATGAAAAGGTCCCGAGAATGACACCGCCCAGAGGCAGGATTAGCCGCCCTGGCCGAGACGTAGCTTCGTTAGTTCCCATTTCCATCGACGTCATATGACCTCGTTGCTGCTTGGTCATTTTATCATTTCTGATTTCTAAAGGGAAAAACTCGAGAGAACTAGGTTGTAAAGTTTGGAGAAACCGAGAAAATATCGATACTGGGCAGGTAAAGTGTGATGTATTTTGCTTCCTCGGAAAAAAACTGATAAACTGAAGATGGCAGCCTATCCAGGGGAAGAATACCGTGGAAGTGACAGTAAATTGACAACATTTTCGAGCTGGCCTTTGTGATGGCGCGTGCTCGCCTGCGCTGAGTCCGCCCCTGCCGGTCGTGCCCGCGGGTGCCCCTCGGCAGCCGGGCGGTGGTGTTGGGCCGGTGCTCCGGCAGTGTCTGTCCGAACCGCGCAGGGGACGCTGCGATACAGGTAGGGCATTGATCTCAAACTCTCACAGCCTTCTCAATCAACCTCAACAGCAGTGTCTCCACTACCTTTTACACGCCCTTGTTACAAATATGCGAGCTTTTTGTGCGTGCTTCCGGCTCTTGAAGGTATCCTCTCAAGAATCTGGAGATTTGTGAATATCCTTTCTGCTAGCAACACCGCGGCGAGCAGGCGTCATCGGCTCAGTTACGCGGTGCACCCCGGGCCATCGACAGATGGAGCTGGAATTTGATACACTAACAACGCCCCCGCACGACTTCAGAGGAGCCGCCCGTGGTAACGAGGACCCCGGTAGCTTCGGAGGCGCCGGCCAGGCTCGTGGACCGGGTAAAGGAGATAACCGGCGGATCGAGTGATCCGCCAGCGCTCGCAGCGCTGAAACTCCGCCGATCGCCGCGGCATGGTGCGGAAGTCGCCGCCAGGGGGCGGGCGCTGGTGGGATGGCGGTGACATTTCTGCTGGGAGGGCTCGCCGGTTCTCGTGTGGCGGACGGCTCTCAGGCGGCGGCGGAGATGCTGATTGGGAGGTGGTGGAGAGGATAGACTGGCGGTGTCCGAGGCTGAGAGAGTGGCTGGTCCGCGGGCAGTGGTGATTGGAGGCGGAGCACGGTTCAGGCGTGTGGTGGTGTTGGGACCGTCAGGCGGCAAGACAGTGGAGGGCCGACGACAGGACGTGGGAGCCGTTTCGCTTCCCATCAGAAGGCCCGATCCGCTGAAACTGTCTGGTTTGTGCCGGTGTTTTCCAGCGCTGTCGCGTTAGTGTGAAGGCCAACGGTGTCAGCCCGTGCGGCGATCCGCCGCCCAGGCAGCCGCGCCCCGTAACAGATGAACCCGGCCGGCGATAGCGGACAGCGCTCTTATCCTGGCTACATCGCCGCCAGCCAATAGAGTGGGGGATGGGGCTCGGGGTTATTGGGAGATCAACTGTGATTTGGGATGGAATTCGCCCATTTGATTAAATAATCTACAATTTGATACCATGGCTACCTTTCACACATCATTATATTCGTTCGTATATAGTTTGTCTAAGGTCCACTGTGGGTGGTTATTTAATTGACACGTAATTATTTATAAAAATATACATTCGGGATGTCGGCTGAAATACTCAGAGTAGAATGAGATTCGAAATCGAAAGCGCTAAATGTAAAAAGACTAAAGCTAAAAGTTTAAAGCCACAAGATACCCCCGTAAAATGAAGACACTATAAAGACAGACAATGAGCCGTTTCATTCGGAAACGTGTTTTTAGTCATGGTGTTAAAGGTACACTGTCCTTTACTGCAAGCTGGTTGTGATAGACCTTCGATATATCTGCATGTGTTCTTTGGGGGAGGGGGAGCGGCAGGGTAAGGAAAAGTTTATATTGCCCTTTTTGGCAAGTTCTGGCAGACAGTGTGAAGACGGACATATCTTGAAATTGTTTGGGGACATGCTTCTTCGCTGCTTCCCAGTGGTTCCGCCCTCCGTCCCTAAGGCGTGTCTACATTACTGATGGGGCTGTTATTCGCCCTAAGTGAAATGAGACCAGTCATAGTCGTACATTATTATGATTTTCACGATATTGTTTGCTTTTTCAGGTGATCTCCGTGCTGAATTTGTAACTGTTAAGAGAAAGCTCTGGAGGGCCAACGGAGCTATTTCGGTCGGCTGCCTAGCTTGACTTCGCCTCGGCTGATTGTCGGCATTGCAGGCGCCGCCCTCTTGGCTTACGTACTCTCCGGTAGCAGTGAAGCGCCTGCCGCAGATATGAACCTTGCCAAGCTAGCAGCCGTGCAAGTCAAGTCCGCCGTCTCCGGAGATGTAAGATATGACATGTCGTGATTTGAGAAACTCGGCATTTTAAGGAATGCGTATCAGTCTCCTAGCAGTGTCTGTTTACACGTGAACTGTATCGGTTCTGTTTCTCAGGTTTCCTGTGATTTGTTAGTCAGGATCTGATAGTTCAGGAATTTAGCATGACTTGTAGCAGTTTTGTTTGTTTTCATAACCGGCGTAGGCTTGTAGATATTCACATAGTATCCGCTGATCCTATTATTGGTTTGGTTGTGGTCTTGTCAGAGCCGCATGACGAAATCCATGGAGCGAAGCGGATTGAGATTTCAAAGAGGTTCTATTCTGGCCGCATGTCGGATCTGAGAATGGATGCCAGAGCTCTGCGACTTTGTTGGGTGATAGCCCTCCTACGCCAAATACCCAAACTAAAACCCCGAATCTAAATCTAAAATAGTTTTTAGAAATTTTGGATCAACCTTTTTCTATTTTGTTTTTCTCATTTTTACACTTAAGCTGCGAACTTGAAAATTGTCTCCTTTTGAATAGGCAACAGGGACCATTTAGAAAGAAAATTCGAGCTAGCCCGACAATATTTATTCCGTGAAAATGCGTGTTTCTGATTCAAGCAAAAAAGCTACTGAAAATTGACGACCCACTTATAAGCTCGAAATGTCAGAAGGCACGCTTCAGTTAGCTTCAAGACAGCCACATGGGGGCAGCTAGGTCAACTTTCTTGTGTTTAGGCATAGTTTCCACTGCAAAAGGTATGCTGTTGACATAGTTTTTGCCTTTCTGCCGGAGGATTGCATGTTTGCTCATTTCATTCAAATCTTAATATTTTCCGATCTTATGGACCGATTTGTTTTTTCATTTCACCCAATGAAAGAAAATTGATTCCGCTTGATGATATTTTGAGATGGGAATTGTAATATTGCAATTCTTTCATGGGTATAATTATAATTTTAGTAAGAAACTTGTCATTTGTAGCTTCTCGGTTCAGAGCACCGTCGCTGGCAAGCTCAGAATTGACATGGTTGAATAGGAAAGTTAATTGCGGTCATTTTACTCACTTACAACCATACACGTATATTCACACTACGGGCGATACATGATACATACAGGAACCCTAAATTAATCCCTTATATTACCCACTCTACGCTTATATACTTATACTACCCACTTATCTCTAATGGCTTTCAATTAATTCCTCCGAAAATGTATTTGAAAATGCCAAATTTCTCGGAACATTATTGCTTCTCACCATGAATTTAAACATTAAAAATAAATGCAAGTGGATGGAACTTGGCATTGAGTTAGCATGGGATTCTGGGTCACCGAAACAAGTAAATACAGGCCGATATATTGTTTGTTTCGTATATATTGTGTGTTCAGGCCACCCTGTGACCCTGACTCACGTGCTCTGAGCACTCTGTGACCCTGACACGTGTTCAGGCCACCCTGTGACCCTGACTCACGTGTTGAGGCCACCCTGTGACCCTGACTCACATGTTCAGGCCACCCTGTGACCCTGACTCACATGCCCGGGTGACTCTCTGACCCTGACTCACGTGCGTGGGTGACCCTGACTCACGTGCCAGCCCCCCCTGACCCACCTTCAGACCCTGACCCTGCCTCACCTGTTCAGGCCACCCTGTGACCCTGCCCCCCGTGCCCAGGTGACGACGCTGGGCGCGCTGTGGGCGGACCAGCCGACGGTGGTGACCTTCCTGCGCCGGTTCGGATGAGTGTTCTGTCGGCTGGGGGCGAAGGAGATGAGTGCCATCCACCCCCAGCTGAAGCAGGCCGGCGTCCGCCTGGTGGGCGTCGGCCTGGAGGAGCTCGGCAAGGAGCAGTTCATCGAGGGACAGTACTTCTCCGGCGGTGAGTGAGTTGCTCAGCCGAGGAGGGCTTCTAGAACATGGCTTCCAGAACACTGGCTCTCGGCATTTCCGGTATGGTGATCTCCCTTAGACGGTCAGAGGTCTGCATGGCCCCGACCCTAAAACTCACTATGGATTGCAGAAGAGAATTGTGTTCATTGTTTATAAATGCTTCGTTTGCGAGCGAACCCTTTCTGTAGAGCATCGCCATTCCCAATAGAGTAGAAAACTGAGAGCGCAGTTGAAGCTTTTTAATTCCTCTTCGAAAATTTCGGAGTCCTGACCTTCACCTCCGATAATGTGCGATAATTGTCGTCAGCTTCCCATGGTTCCCCTAATTTATTTTTATCCAGCCTGCTAGAAACGCTAATTTCGCAGAGACAAGTAAAAAGGGTAGTCGCCCAAGTCAGGGCTCGAAAGTTTTAGAAATTGTTCTAAATCTTTCAAAATTATTGACAAGTTATTATAGATAATCCGTTTTGAGTATTGCAACCTCGAGCTAAAGAGCTGTGTTAACAACAACGCCTTCGTCATGACAAATGTCCCCAGGTCTCCGAAAGTACGCTGAAGTTAGGGTGCCATGAATATGTCATTCTTGTCAGTGGGGGGCGGCGTTAAAGCTGTTTTAGATCAGAGTTCATGTTAAACTTCACAGACCTTCCTTGCCCTCACAAGATGGCTCCGTAACCCCGAATGGTGTCATGACTCAGCGTTTGGAAACCCCTGCCGTTGGGAAACCCTGAACATTGAGATCTGTTTTTTTCTCTTTTTCTAGTAAAATGGAGCTGCTGTTGTATCTTTTCCAATATTTCTGGTATTCATCTCGTGACGTTTTGTCTCGTTGGGTCCTTTTAGCTGAACTCCTACGGCTAGAATATCTTTATGCGGATTTATTACTCCATGCATCTCCTAAGTGAGATGCGTGGAGAGCTTTCTAGCGTCCTGCCAAGAATCCTGCTGGTTGCTAACCCCCAGCGTCCCGTTCCGCCAGATTTGTTCGTCGACACGAAGCAGGAAAGCTACACCGAGATGAAGATGAAGCGACATGGCTACTTCAGCATCTTGCCGGGCGTGTTCGGAAAGAAGGGCCGCGATGCCACCTCCAGGGTACGGTTCACACAAGTTTCAGTCACGCCGCATATCCACGCGTAGAATCTCTCGTTCGAACAGCTGATCCTTTTCTATGGAATATACAATATTGGCTTGTGTCACATTGTTTATGACATTAAGTTTTTCACGATTATTACTCCAAACTGATTGCGCTACCTTACAGGCTTGACTATCTCCCCACAATTGGTGTTAACGACGTATTCAGCCATTCGAGTCCTCCATTGACTGACTACGATTGGATAGTCGAATTGGCTCTCCCATGAATGACCTCTAGAGTAGCGCACGGTCAGCTATCATCCCATCCAGCCCTGTGTGGGTCCGACAGCGTCTGACCCCACCCGGCTGGCACCGTCCGGTCTCCTGACCTGTGACCTCCGCTATAGAATGGTAGGACACAACCTAATGCTCATGTAAGTTTAGGGCCGTTAAAGAAGTTAATTTGTGTTTTATTTCGAGCTCAGCTCTATACCAAACACGAACCTAAAGATATGTTTTTGGTAAACACTTGAGATTCGTGTTTGATACAGCCGAGCTCGAAATATAACGCTTAAAAGTTAACTACTTTTCCGGCCCTAAAGTAGCATGAACAGTAGGTTGTATCCTACCATTATGTTAATAATAATATTCACTTTAAACTCTGTCATCAACCAAACGTCTGCTATCTGATCAGCTAACCGCGCCAAGTCCAGGAGAAACCCCTCCGGCCTGTGACCCAGCATGTTCCGGCAGGCCAAGAGTATGAAGATCGAGGGTGACCTGAAGGGGGACGGCTTTCTGATGGGCGGCACCATTGTCGTTAGCGCGGGGGTAAACAGCTTCTGTTGGAGTTCAAGCAGGACGGGCCCGCCGACCACGTGGAGAACAGTGCCATCCTGAAGGTCAGTCTGCCCAGCAACCGATCAGGTTTTCAAGTAGTAGTGCCCCTTGCAATACTAAGTTGTGTTGCGGTTTGAAACAGCGGCGTCAGCCTTTTTCATGCCGCAGGCTGTTTGCAGCCTCAGCGTATGGAGAGCTGTTTTTTAGCGGGCGGAGGAACTAAACTACAGCTAGGATTTCCTTACAAGCCGCTTTGTTCAAAAGCTCTGGTTCTTATCTGTACAGAATCGCTTCATTTTTTAGATTTGGAAGTTTTTTAACTTAATCTAACCTGGGGTTCTATGGCCTCGAGACCGCCCCCTGGTCTCGGGAGTGACGGAAGCGGTAGATTGACTGGTGCGCCCTGTTTCTGGGCTTATTTACAAGCAGATGTGTCACGGTAGTACTATTTTGGTCCCGCCTTGAAAGGCACACCGCCAAGGGCATATACTGTCGCTTTGCCCTCAGAGTGTTTGTATTTGACCACCCCATCCGTACACTGCTTGCTCGCAGCGTTTTTAAGGTCTTTTAATGTTGCATTCATTCGCCCATCGTAATGTTTCTTTTGTTTTATTGATTTATTTTCCCATTTATACCTTGAAGTGATTATGTCGGCAATCTCCAAGAGGGAGCTAGACGTTCAACCTCCTTTCTAAAGCTCTTCAAGAATATATTCCTCCTACACCAGTCTCACTTTCACTCGTCGTTGTTTGGTTCTTCACGAGTATAACATCTGTTCATATTTGAACACAGGACTGTCCTATCGGGGCTTCAAATGCCGTGGGACATGTACTCCGCATTCTGGGTGTCTAGCGAGGCAGCCTCAGCTGCTGCGCACTTAAGCGATTGCTACTTACCTGCCTTATGCTGCAGCATATGAGATTATGGCAGTCCGCAAACGGTTTCCGAATCTTAAGTGCTGACTGGTATCAAAAACACAAAACTGTGCAATTCAATGTTGTAGTTTTCTCCCTTGGGATGACTAAATGGGACCAGACAGGACCGGGGGCAATACCCGCACCAGCATAACAGAAAGCATAAGCCATTTAAAGGGAATGTGGCACCTTTATAACGTGATTTTAACTGAGATAGCCAAGCTGTAAAGCAAGTCGGAAAACCCGGTACTCAATATATCATTTGTCTTGGAACTCGATATTTCCGTAGAAAAAAACCTAAAATCTACCCGAAATGTACCTCTCATGTACCTTTCGCCCGACGGCCATTGTTGTGAGCTGCTGGTGTGACGACAGATGCTGACGTCACGATGAGCATCAGCCAATCGAAGCCCTTGAAGCGTTTCAAGTATGGTAGTGGTTGCCAGATCGTGACATCATCCACTGGCAGATATTTATTTCTTTTCCAAGAGGAGTATTTTAAAAATCAAAATATTGAGCTTCTTGTACATTTTCCAGAGAAACCATGAGTGGTTTCATTAATGTCTGCTAAAAGTATGCCTAATTACACTAAATTCCTGGATTCGACCTAGGTGCCACATTCCATTTAAGTCGTATAGATCTACATGTAGCTCATGTTTCATGCATTTAATGGTGCACCACGCTGTCCTTGTGCTTTGCACATTCGCATGCTCTGTATTCTCTTTGAAATGTGTGTAAGTTACAAAACAGAATGGGGTACCGTCAAACATCACTTTGCATTATGTTTTCATATCGTAGCATGTAAGGTCAGACGAGCTGGTAAGTGCTGCCGGGAGCGTCAGTCTGACGTGTAAGTACTAGCTGGATGTGCAGGACTGGTCTATCACCCCTCCCCTCCCCCCTTCTGACGACGGGGTCAGATTGGACGGTGGTATCGTGTCGGCGGCAGCGGGCGGGCTGATTGTGCCCCCCCTCCATCCCCCTCCCGGCGCGCGGGGGTCAGTGAGGCTCCGCCGACTCGACAACTGCGGCTGCGGCGGACGGACAGATGTCCGAGCGTTCTGTACGAATGTCTGTCGTCTTCACTCGGAGGCCTATTTCACAACTGTCCTAGTCTCTATTATCATGGAATTTTCTGTGATGTGTTCGTATATCTCCAAGGGATTAACGAGTGCGCCTAAAAGTCTGGTGACCCAACACTTAAGATTATATGTAAATAATAAATGATAACGTTTGTAAAGTCGATGGTCTGAAATTGAGCCCGTATTTTCCGACGGGTGCCAAATTATCCAAGTCGCCCCCGAGAACTAACATATTCATAATGATGACCTCAATTTCCACGGAAACGAATTTAGTGTGTGTTGGGTCTAGAAGACAACTGCTGCAAATGGCTATAAAGTAGACTGGCTTTCAAAAATTGTTATGGTAAAAATAGCTTCCTTTGCGCTCGTCGATTATCACTCATTCGTGAATGAAGCACCAATGCGGGATCAATAGTCGTCATTTAATGTGATGTGAAGCCGACTATACACTAGGGTGCATCAAACGCCCCCTGAGTTTTATTTTTTGATAAATTAGTTTAGCGGCCCATCTTATTTTGTTTTATCAGACCCAAAAACTTCAAATCCCAATTTTTTTAATTGATGATGGGCTAGGGGTGCCACCTGGCGGCCAAAATTTCAAATTTTGACCATGTTTCATATATTTTAAATCGGCTGTGGAAATTTTATTAATATAAAATTGGACCCAGCAGAGGTTAAATACTGTTGCCCAAGCTCCGGCTCCGGCGGTGGCGAGCCCGCCTTCTCACGCCGTCTGCTGCTGTTCCACAGGCGCTGGGCATCTCCTCTGGCGGCTCCGGCGGTGCCGAGCCGCCTCTCCAAGTGGAGGAGGCCGTCTCTCAGTAGGCAGAGCTGCTGAGCGACCTGCTGGAGCTGCAGCTGTGTGCGGACAGTTCGGGGCGGGGCTGAGACAGAGACGGCGGCGGCCGGCGCGGTGAAATGACGGGTACCGCTGAAAGTCTGCTGCAGACAGGCGGTGCCCTGAGGCACGCCCGTGCCGGCGCCGGCGGCCTCTGTACCGGCGTCGCGCTCGGTTGTCCCGCACCCTGCTGTGGCCGGGCGCGCGGAACGCACCTAGGGGTGATGATACATGTTGATGTGGGTGTTAGCTACTGGTGGTTGTGATTCAGTGTGTGAAAGCTGTGGTCTTTATTTTGGTCTAATGATTTTGTTATATATTTGTTTAGGAAATTGTTTACAGGCCTCAGCTATGGGGTTAAGTGTAGCGAAGCAAATGGTTATGGCTGCGACATGGGAAATCAATACTTGAGGTAGATTGCACGTTGCTTTCGGGGTATTATTTTGGGATAACGAAAGGCGATTTTGTGTCGAAGCATTCTGGCTTTGTTTTGACCGTTCCGTTATTAGGATTATGTTTCTGTTCTCTTGTGGTCATCTCAGTTGCTAAAACATTCCGCAAGTGCAGCTGCAGAAAATGCTGAGTCGCCACTGCCTTTTGGAAATCACGGCGTATCCCTGCTGCCATCTGTGTTTTGAACTGTGCACTAGTGTCCATGTTGAAAGGGTTTGCATGTATAATTGATACACGAAATATGTCGCAGGCTTTGCTCTGGTTTGGCAGTTTCCTCCAGCATTCATGGCTCGCGGGCTTTTCATACATCGCTGGTGTGTTTGCTATATTGTTTTCGACGTCATTAGGGTGTTTAAACTTGGATGATCTGTAAACTCGTCCGATCAAGAGGAGACGGAAGTCGTCACGTCCATTTTGGCGTTGCCTTGCATGCGGTGGCATATCTGTATTTCGGGGGAGGGGGGTAATTACATGGGAATCATATAAATGGCCCGTTATATCTGCCTCGTCGTTTTCTATGCCTATCCATAGTCTTGTATAATCGTCCAGTGTTAACTGTTAACCTTAAACAGCTCATGCTGTTGGTCTTGTGGATGATTGAGGAAGCCTTGCACGTATGCAAGGATGCACTGAAAAGCTTCTGAATAAACTTGAAAATATTTTGTCAGCTCTTTTCTTGGCCTTCCATCGGAATGCATGTCTGTGGTTCAGCACCCAAGGTCAGGTGGCGCTGTGGTGTTTCCACGCCTGACGCACATAATTTCATGCTCTCATCTTCAGTCACCCTAACCTCATCATGAAAGTGTTTCGGCGCCCGGTGTCAATCCTCACCGTGGTGTTCCCACGTGGGACACACAAAAATCATGCTCACATCTGTCAGTAGTCATTCTCACCTCATCATCAACTAAAAAGACCCAAAACACGTCATGTTACGGATATTAAACATGTCTGTGGTCCAGCAACCGGCGTGGATACGCTCCGTGGTGTTTCCTCATGGAACAAACATTATAAAAAATGCAACTGATAGAATTTTGCATGTATCAAAGATAAACCCCGTGAATTCATGGCATCTAGTGGCAGCTGTGCTTCATGTAAAGCTAGCTTTACATGTATTCATGTAAAGCTAACAGTTCCGCCTGATATCGATCCACGAACTGTGCTCGGGAAGTGGCACGGGGCAGGTTTCGTCACAGTGCTGACGAAGCGCGTGCTGGAGGGACTGGTGTCTCGGCGGGTCGGTGCTGAACCGGCGGGGTGTTGTACCCAGACCAGCGTGTGTGTCGTCGGCCCAGTTACGTCACCCTAACACCCACTGCCATTGACGATGCCTGGTGATAGCAGCGATACAATGCACCATCGACTGGTTTGGCGTGGACTGCAGTAACGAAACAAACGGGGCATCTTCATCCGCAACTGCCGGGGCGTTATCAATGATCAAGTGTTCGTCAGGATTTTACCAAAAACAGAAGTAGAGCTGAAGAAGTGGGTGTTCTGTGTCTTTCGCTAGAATTGGTACCGGATGCCTTATTTTTTTTACTCAGCAGAACATCAGCTAGTTCCCAGTCACACAAGTGTGGTAACCAAGACCAGAAAAAATCATTTGTTGATATCACATCAAGGCGACTGAGAGTGAAGGCGACGTAACAATATCGCGAATCACCCAACTGGGGACCTGCAAATCTACAGAAGACAATGAAAGTCATCGCTCGTGATAAAACCAGCTCGGAACGAGATGCTGGACGAGTACCTTCACCTGAACAGCCTGCGACTGCAGCGGACCGAGAAAGTCCACAAAGAACAAACCAGCGAATACGCAGTGCTACCTCCGTATTCCAAAGTGCCGTGAAGCCAGTGACTTCTGCTTTGAGGATGACGTCAGCAGCGCTGGACCACTCGCGCCTCTCCTGGAAAATGACGGCGGTGTTTCTGACGTCTGACCTGGCCGGCGCGGGCATGATTGCGATTTCCTACGCTTGCACGAGAACTGGCTTCATCGGTCCCATTCTGGTGTTGATTGTGGGTCTCGTCTCAGCCTACTGCGGATTCTGCCTGTCCAACAGCTGGCTCATTCTCGAGGAGCGACATCCTGAGCTGGCCGGTCGATGCCGGAAACCATATGCTGAGCTTGTATCCAGAACTCTGGGACCGGCAGCAGCAGTCTTCGCCGTGGTCTGTGTCGCCATAAGTGCAGTTGGCTCCTGTATTGTTTACGTCATCCTGGCGTCAGAAATTTTGGCTCAGCTTCTGGCACCGTATACCCCGCTGACCTACTGTCACTGGGCCATCGTCATAGTTGCGATTATGACGCCTGTATCTTGGCATGGTACTCCTGCAGACTTCAAGTTTATTGGTATCGTCAATCTGTTAGCCTTTGGTCTGACATGGTTGTTGATAATGATTACGATGGCTTCTAATTTTTCAGCACTTTACGAAGACGCAACCTACAGCACCCCGACTGCTCTTTCCTTCTTCCGCGGGCTAGGACCGATTATGTTCGCCTTTGCAGGAGCCTTCGGATTTCCCACCATACAGAATGATATGAAAGACCGGAGTCTGTTCAGTCGATCGGCGACTTTAAGCTATACTGGCATAATCAGTATGTACGTTCCACTGGTGACACTGGGCTTCTGGGCTATGGGAGACAACCAGGGACCAAACATACTGACAACACTTCATTCCAGAGTGGGAGGCACCCTGCCAGTAGCAGCGGAACTGCTGTACATGACGCAAATAACCACCGCATTTTTCGTCGTCATAAACCCGTTCTTTCAGCAGATTGAGGAGATAGCTCATGCGCCGCTTAGATTTGGCGTCTACAGAATTATTTTGCGCACGGTCATTATGAGCTGTCTACTCCTCTTGGTTTTGCTGATTCCTGACTTCATAAGAGTCATGGGCCTGATCGGCACCACTGCGCTGGCCGCTAGCGCATACATTCTGCCGGTCATTATAAGACTGAAACTGGAGTGGGACACTCAGCACAAAATAGACGGTGAGGCTACTGCGACCCTGACTAAGAGGAAGCCTCTGCCCATGTGGGAGAGGGTATTTCTGATCGCTGTCGCTGTCTCAGGCATTTCGGCGGCAGTCATCTCAACAATATCTGCTGTGGATGGTATTGTGTCAGCCGGCGTGGGCTCCTCCTGCTTGCTAGCCACAAACAGTGCTGGTGTTTGGAGTCAGTCGGAGTAGAGGACACGTCACCCTACAGGCTCCTGCTTGCTAGCCACAAACAGTGCTGGTGTTTGGAGTCAGTCGGAGTAGAGGACATGTCACCCTACAGGCTCCTGCAGTGCTGGTGTTTGGAGTCAGTCGGAGTTGAGGACATGTTGTCACCCTCGATCTCGTGATCGAGAAAATGAGCTAGTAGATGATGAAATATTATGACAGGGATGCCGTTTCTATCTCTCACGGACGCATATCGTTCTGCTCACGTATTCTCTTTGACAAGTATATGAACTCGAGAGAAACAGACTGGTTCTCTGTAACAGTTTTTCTGCTGCCGCAGAAGAAGTTAACTGAACGAAATGCGTGGGTGAGAGATAAATGAGACAACATCATACTTATTTGTCTTCGTTCTCAGCTCCTCGGAATGATACCATTGAATGATTACGGCTTCACGATTGGTACCTCTACCTGAATAGAATGAATGTGCTCTTGTAGCCGGCGTATATGTTTCACAGCATTACTGGAGGGTACCGCTAAGAGGCGACTCACGATGTTTCCTCCTTTCGATGTTGTAAGCTGTGGGTTTAAAATCCTAAATTGAAAGGATAAGGAACACTCAGATCAGAGGAATCAATCAACTCAAAGCATTACTCTCAGGCTTATTGGTCGCTCAAAGGTGACTCTACATACATTGTAATCGCTATACCTGACTCAATATAATGAGTGAAATGCAAGTGAAAGTGTTCCTTTATTTGCGAAAGGTCGTCTCTCCACATGTCCTGCACTTTCGTTGGGTTGATTGAGTAGATTATCTAATAGAGCCCAAAATATGCTTGAGCCATAGTTGAGTCAGATTTGGAGTGACACCGACTCTAGTTCAAGCTCGAACCAACCATATTTCTGACCCTATGCCAATGCTTACGGAATCTAAACGAAAATGTGTGACTATGGGGCAAATAATTACACATAAATATACCAAATGATTAAACTATTTATGGTTCATCTTCTCGGGTGAGGGAAATAGTGTTTGCTCTTATTCAGATTCAGCCAGCTTTGATTCACCAACAAGACATAATAATTCATCATCTATTGGATCAATCCTGAACGATTATGTGAAACACTGTCTCCTGGCCCACTTGAAACTCACTGGTTCTTGGCTCACTGTCTCTTAGCTCATTTTAGCATAAAGTTCAACCGCTAAGCTAAGCATCGCTTTCACTCGTGAAGTTACCGTCGCTGAATTTACGAAGGCTGCTGATGATTTTATATTTCTTAAAAGCGCGCTTTCGAGAAAAATGTGAATCTTTCAGAATGTCTGTGACATTTTCCGAATAGCATCCCAGTTTAGCTGGTTTCCTTCTTGCGACCTATTCTAAGCGCGGTGGCTGTGTCAACACTGTGAGTGCCTATCTGTGACAAGCACAGAGGAATTGATTAGGTTCTGGGAGCGCCCAGCGCTGGCCTCTGTCAAAATAATTGATATATCCAGGACTCCTTTGTAGGCCACGATAAATTTCGAAATGTCTGTGTCTAGTAGTCGTCTTTGTTAAGCTGGTAAACGTTTTTTGGGACTGCCTCATGTTTGTGGATTGAACGGGCAGTTATATTTATCGTATTTATATAACAGTTACTGTTTTATGATATGGTTATACGTACCAAGCTTTGTAATATTTGCATCTTTGTTGCAGTGTTCATCATGAATCGCCTTGTGTCTTACAGGCTGATGTAATGACCTCGCTTGTTGGTATATATCTTGTTTTGATTTTGGTGTCCAACTCAAAGAGGAAACAAAAATAAAGGTTGCAATGCTGTCCGACTTTTTGAACCGGCCATATCCGTAATAGAGGATGATAATGACAAAAGTAAAAATAATGCATATTCCATTATCTGGGATGTTCCTTGGATAGTTTGGAGCAGGTTCATTCTACCATAAATCGTCCAAAAATTTTGTAAAATAAACCCCTTCTATTTTCAATCTCTCCAAAATTAGTATCAAGGGGGTTTCAAATGTGTAGAATCTAACCATGGCGTCCAAAAAATACTTGAAAGTTTGGTATGACATATAGCCTCCGGAATTTTTCGGGGGTCACCATGTAGGCATTTTTTTGAAAGCCTATATTTTTGCCATTTGTTAATGATCGTAACGATATTTTACTCTTTTGTTCATCATTTTGCAAATTTCAATTTGGCTATCTTCGATTTGTATAGTTATGAAAATTTGAACTCATGACCCCGTGACCTAGTTTTTGAACGGTGACCTTGACCCGCATTACAGTGAAATTTATAAATTCGTGTGATAGGACTTTTACATTTGGTTATTCTCTTTTACGTAAAATAATAAAAAAATATGGCTTGCACAAAATTTACTGCTTTCTTCTTCTGAAACATGACACTAGGTGTCACTATGGAGCTGTGCCGTCGTAACTCACTGTATGGTTAATGCGAATGACGGCGGAACGTCCGAAATCGTCCCTCCCACCTACAGGGAGGGAGTGTTGCAACCCCCCCCAGTTTTTCAAGAATTGAAAGCAAGCCTCTTAAGTTAGAGCCTTGAAATGTTGTATAGCCTCTGGGGCATTGATTGCGCATATTTTGTGAGAAAAATTGTTCCTACCTTTCAATGTCACGGAGTTATGACCTCAAGAGTGGAGGCATGTTGGGATCATTTGGGCGCCTGTACCCGTTCTCACGTGAATGCTCCTGTCTCTCATCGTTCTTTTGCAGCATTTGCTCATGAACTGGCCCAGAATATTTTCTTTCAACCGTCGAGGATCACTCTTATCAGGTTAGACCTTTCATGACCTTTTTACATTCAAGACCTTGATTTGACCTTGCGTGACCTTAGTGATAACACTGTCGAATAACGACTACAGATACGTGTTTCAATTTGTTATTTTTAAATGAGATGAACAATGAATTACTTAAGTTGCTTCCGATACGGACTTGACATTTTTCGACATGTGACCTTATTTTACCTTGAAAGAGGGCAAGGAATAACAGATGAAGAAGCAAACTTACTTGGCGTAAATGAGGCAGAACGGTTTATGAATAGTCAATTTGAATGATATGGACACTTAACTAGTTTGTTTGTTTTATTTATTTATTTCAACAGCCTAAAAGACATTTCCAGGTTTCTCCGCTCCGTGAGTGCTACTCCGAAACCATGGTCACAATAACAACAGTCACATGATAAGTTTAACACATAAGTATAACAATGAAGTGTGTAAGTAAAATTTCAACAACTGTCTTGCGCGGCTAACTGGAATTTCTTACGACTTGCCTGAGGCGAGATTTGAACACATCGGTACTGACAATATTAAGATCATTAACGTGCAGGTAGAATTTCTCAGATGCTCGATATAAGAGCTAACGTTTTCCATGGTTGTTATTTGGGCGATAGAGTGACAGTTGCAATGATTGCCGGGTTTTACTAGCTATAATTTCCTGGTTGAATGATACGTTGTTTCTAATAGATGAGGGGGTTTCGTTCGTGATGATTTTATGCAGTAAGCATACATCGAAATAGGTTATCAACTGGGGAATCGTCAGCCATTCTAATTGTCGAAGCACATCGGAGATATGGTCATATTTTCTACGCCCAGATATCACTCTTGCTGCAAAATTTAACACCTTCTGTAGATCAGAAAGCACACAAGGGTTTGCGCTGCCATACTCTTGAACACAGTATCCGATGTGTGACATGACGAGTGAGTCGGTTAGACGAGGCAATGCCGAAAGGGGTAGAGCATGCTGTGCATGAAGCAATCCTAGTAGCATGCCCAAGCATCGACCAACTAGGTTTTTGACGTGATATTTCCACTACAGGCTGCTACCCATTATAATGCCTAGGTTTTTAACCTTATTGGTAGATTTGAGCGTTTCGCCCATGAATCTCACACTTGGGGATTGGGTTAGACTTGCGATTTATCTGCGATCCCCGCAGAGTAAAAGCTCTGTTTTTGTTCGGATGAACCATCATTCCATGCTGTTGGAATTAAGTGCACATTGTGTTTAGTATCCTTTCCAAACAATTTTGCATAGCTGTCATTCTGCTTCGGGGTCCAGTGATAGCCTATTTATTTATTTATTCATTTAAATGGCCTGAAAATCTGTAGATAGAAAAAAATGCGTTTGTGGTAAAAAATAATTGAAATCCTCCAAAAGAGCTTAAAAATGTATTTCTGATTTAAAAAAGTTATAAGCAAAAAGTAAAAAAAATATTTATTGACTTTTTACTATTATTTATTAGGCCATAATAGGTAAAACTCGAAATCATAGGGAAAAATTTAATTTCTCATTTTTTTCATATATTGACAACCTAGTGTGCATATGTGCCTTATTGACACAAAACGAGCTATCTAAATTTATTCATATCTATGGGCCCCCGTGGGCTGGGGCCCCTTGAGGTGGGCCCCCTCTAAGGTTGGCCCCCACTTTTAAAACCATTCCTACGCCCCTGCTCACCATTACCAGAATTCTTTGGGAGGCCTGCAGTATAATCAGAGGTTGGACGCGTGCGCAGGGTCCCGAGCAGGGGGGCGTGAAGGTAGCCATGTGACGTTTTTTTGGAACAATCACCATTGTGTGAAAAATTATTGTTACAAGACACAAAAACTTTTTATGTTGCTCCGAGTCCTGGCGCGCTCCCCTCCCAACTGATCCGCGTAGGAGCGGTGTCAGGGACCAACTAGGTCTCCTAAAACGCTACGTATTCTAAATTACTTTCTTTGGTCCCTTCCGAACAACTGTGAGTTCAACTCATTTTTCTCATGCCGCTGAAATTAGAATACCGTCCTCCTGCCGATAAATTGCTATATTTGCGAACTTGCATGGCTTTTGCAGATGAAGCTGGTCCCGATATACGAGTTGGAACGTGTTGGTGACGATTCCTGTCACCGCGCAACAGCCCGTCTCTAATCCAGGCTGCCACACTCCCCCCCTTATATGAAATCCATATCGCGTTAACAATAGAGTGGAAGTCGTCACTGCATCACTCTTCAGAGGATATGCCTTTAGTCAGGTACGCCGGTATGGGTCGCCACCCATACCGGTCCGATGGGAACCGTCACTCCCACCGATTTCTTTTTTTTTTTTTTTTTTTTTTTTTTTTTTTTTTTTTTTTTTTTTTTTTTTCTTTTTGTGCTTTTCCCCCTCCCCCCTCCTTCCCCCCCCCCCCTCCTCCCCCTTTTCCTTTTTCCCCCCTCTTTTTTTTTTTTTTTTTTTTCCTTTTTTTTTTTTTTTTTTTTTTTTTTTTTTTTTTTTTTTTTTTTTTTTTTTTTTTTTTTTTTTTTTTTTTTTTTTTTTTTTTTTTTTTTTTTTTTCCTTCTCTTTTTTTTTTTTTTTTTTTTTTTTTTTTTTTTTTTTTTTTTTTTTTTTTTTTTTTTTTTTTTTTTTTTAGGGGGGGGGGGGGGGGGGGGGTGGGTGGGTTTTTTTTTTTTTTTTTTTTTTTTTTTTTTTTTTTTTTTTTTTTTAAAATTTAAAAAATATAAAACCCAAAAAAAAAAAAATTATTTTTAAAAAATTTTTATTTTAAAAAAAGTTTTTTTTTTGGGGGGTTTTTTTTTCCTTTTCCTTCTCCCCCCCCCCCCCCGTTGCGGGCGGCCCAAAAAAAAACCCCCAACCCTTTTTAAACTTTTCCCTTTTTTTTTTTTTTTTTTTTTTTTTTTTTTTTTTTTTTTTTTTTTTTTTTTTTTCCTTTTTTTTTCCCCCCTCCTTTCCTCCCCCTCTTCCAAACCCCCCCCCCCCATCTTTTCCCCCCCCCCTCTCTCCCCCCCCCCCCCCCCCCCTTTCGCCCTGTTGGGGTTGCCCCCCCCCCCCCCTAATAGTAACCTTTGTTTTTTTTAAAAAAAAAAAAAAAAAAAAAAAAAAAAAAAAAAAAAAAAAAAAAAAATAAAAAAAAAAAAAAAAAAAAAAAAAAAATACCCCTTATTAAAAAAAAAAGGGTGGGGGGGGTTGGGGGTGGGGGTTTTTTTTTTTTTGTTTTTTTTTGTTTTTTGGTTTTTTTTTTTTTTTGGGTGTGGGGGTTTTTTTTTTTTTTTTTTAAATAATCTCCCCCCCCCCCCCCCCCCCAAAAAACATAATAAATTTTATATTTAATTTTTTTTTTTTTTTTTTTGTTTGGTGGGCGGGGTTATAGGGGGGGGTGTTTTTTTTTTTTTTTTTTTTTTTTTTTTATTAAAAAAAAAAAAAAAATACAAAAAAAAAAAAAAAAAAAAAAAAAAAAAAATAAAAAAGAAAAAAAAAAAAAAAAAAAAAAAAATATTTGGGGGGGGGTGGGGGGGTGGGGTTTTTTTGTTGGTGGTGTGTGGTACTTTTTTTTTATTTTCCCTTTTTTTTTGGGAACCGTCACTTTCTTCAGATGTGTGATCCTTCTGGGTCGATGAGCCCGGTGTGGTCAACATTTCGTGGAACAAATTTAAGTCAATTGCATTCTCCAAAAAAATGACAAGGGCATCCTGCAGGCACGTGGACAAATAATAGAATGCAGCCAAGCAGGGGAATGATTTATATGGCTCCCTTTTTGCCCACTCACCGGCGGATCCGCAGTCCAGAGCGCCCTCTCCTGGGACCGTCCTTCAGCGGGCCGACGCGACGCAGCCGCGCGCCCTGGGGACAGCTTCATGGGCTTGAGAAAGCCCTCTTCTGCCGTCCTCCCCCATGCTTTGGGAGGGGGATAAATTTAACACCGAGAGCTTCCTCACGCAGTACCGCCCCCCTCCTCCCCCGCCAAGGCTCAAGGCCAAGTCCTTTCGCCCTCTCTCTCTCTCTCTCTCGCTCTCTCGCCGGGGCGCTGTTATTTCCCCTCCGGCGCGACCATTACCCATCTGCCCGGGCGCTGGACTCCCCAGCATGTTTGTTGGGAGCATGCTCATGGCGCGATCAAAAATATGGATTCCATCCGGAAAGCGACTCGCAAAAGGGAGCATAGCGTTCTCTCAAAAGAGTTCTCTTCAAAAGAAGAAGAAGAAAGATTTTCTTATTGGTGTTACGCCTATTCTAGTTTTTGTCTTTTTTATTTCTTGCCCATTATTGCGAAGAACAATTGGGTTAATTTTTCCAGAATTTGGCATCTCCATGCTGGGACGGGTGACTCATTTTAGAAACTGGGACGGGGGCGACTTGTTTGGTTTAAGCTCGTGCCTGCAGCTGTTTCAACGCCAGTGAACTTCGCCTATCTGCATCTAGGCGACAGTTCACGCAACATGCGCTATACAAGGGCTGGGGGAGTGTGGATACAGTTCTAAACAAAATGAAAAAAATTACGAACAATAGCCAAAAACGTTATATGTATATATATATATATATATATATATATATATATATATATATATATACATAGCAGATTCGGCTCAGAGTATATTTTCCCCGTCACAACATAAAGTGTGAGCAGGATTACCAGCCGTATTTTTCTACATTTTGCGCTGCGTGTAGGGTAGGCTCTTCACATTCTCTTTGTAGCGTCTTCGGCCATTTTTATAGCCGAGGATTTTGGAGACATGACTGTTTCCAGGGAAGTGTATTGTTCCGTTCTGCTCACTACATTATTTCCTAACTGCCATTGGCTTACCTCGCCTAGCCAAAAACGGCAACAACTGCTTTAATACGAACTACATCTCAATCACTAGACATCTGTGGTAGAAGACTGCCCTGAGCATGACATGCAAGTTCTCGTAATGATTTCTTATAAAAAACTTTAACACCGGTGCACTCGCTCCCGTATCGTAGCTCATTTCTTTTCCCTACTAGAAAGAAGTGCTTGAAACAGTAATACTTGTGAATTTGTGAGTGGATTTTTCTTGATTATTTTCATGAGCAAGCGGTTGCCTAGCTAGTTTTGTATCAGGTATTGGTGGTGGCGGCCGGCGTTCCTGAAAAAGTTTTTCTTACATCGGTAGTGGTAGGTAGATCGCACAACACGAGCTGCGTGCAATATTACAGGCCAAGTAAAACGTCAACAATACTAGTGAATAAAGTGATCCAATAAGATAATTCCACGCTGCAGCCGATAAATCTGAACAGGACGTCTGATATGTGATAAATCTGAAATATGACGTCATCTTGTCCCCAGGACATTTGCCTTAACCACATATCTGCAACATCACAGAGCGATGGGTATCACGGATGAATTTGCAACAGCGCAGAAGTAATTGCCAGACTAATGTATCCACGCGGCGCTCCTGTTAACTCGTCTAACCATGATCATTTACACGATCCAGATGATGGCCCAGCTACTGGAATTCCGGAGGGTTCTTCTAGGACAGAGTCTTCTGTGGGAGAGCACGGGTCACTGATGCTGTCTGCGCCGGGTCTTCACTGGGTGATGGGTAGTTTGTTCTTGGTTGGCAGTACAGCCGGCGCCGGAATGCTGGCGCTTTCGTTTGCATGCACTCAGACTGGCTTCATTGGACCCGTGCTGATATTAGTTGTGGGTCTGGTCTCAGCACGCTGCGGTATCTGCCTGTCAAACAGCTGGGTCATTCTCGAGGAGCGACATCCTGAGCTGTCAGCTCGATGTCGGAAACCATATGCTGAGCTTGTATCCAGAACTCTGGGACCGGCAGCAGCAGTGTTTACTTCGGTTTGCATCGCCATTAGCTCGCTTGGAGCATGCATAGTGTTTCTCATCATGGCGTCGCAAATGTTAACTGACATTCTTTCGCCGTACCTTCCGCTGACCTATTGCCACTGGGCCGTCATATTAGCGGTGGTTATGACCCCGGTGTCATGGTTTGGTACTCCCGCAGACTTCAAGTTTATTGCCGTCGTCGCTGTTCTGTCCACTGTACTGACTTATCTAATAGCGATTATTCTTACGTTGATCAACTTCTCCGAGCTTCAGAAAACCGCAACCTTCAGCAACCCGACTGCACTATCGATGGTCCGTGGACTTGGAGCGACTATGTACTCCTATGCAGGAACATGCGTATTTCCCAACATACAGAATGATATGAAAGACCGGAGCTTGTTCAATCGGTCGGTGATTTTAAGCTATTTCGGCATCATCAGCATGTACTTTCCAGTGGCAGCAGTTGGCTACTGGGCTATGGGAGACAACCAGAAACCAAACATCCTGAGAACGCTGGCAGCGAGAGTGGGAGGCCCCATGCCAGATGTAGCGGAAGTTGTTATCTTAAGTCATTTACTCTCTGTATTTTTCATTGTGCTGAATCCTTCCATTCAACAGATAGAAGACATAGCACATGTACCCCATAGATTTTGTATCTTCAGAATTATTTTGCGCACGGCTGCCATGGGATGTCTCCTCTTTCCTGGCCTTGCTAACTCCTGACTTCATACGAGTCATGGACTTGGTAGGTGGCACCGCAGTCGTGGCTACTGCCTTTGTGTTGCCGCCAATTGTTCGACTGAAGCTTGAGATGGAATCCCAGCATAGAATAGAAGATGAAGATACTGTGCCTTACCGTGTGAGAAGCCGGAAACGTCCACCACTGTGGGAAAATGTGTTTATCATCTTCGTACTTATTTTAGGAATTATTGTAGTGATCAGCTCAACAATAACTGCTGTGGAAGACATTATGTTAAACGGAGTAGGCTTCTCCTGCTTGTTGGCTGCAGGTAGTGATGGTGTTTGGAGCCAGTCAAAATAGAGGAGTGCATTGTGTCACACGGAGCAGGCTCTTCCTGCTTGTTAGCCAGTGCTGGTGTTTGGAGGCAGTCAAAATAGAGGAGTGAATTGTGTCACACGGAGCAGGCTCTTCCTGCTTGTTGGCCATTGCGGTGTTTGGAGGCAGTCAAAATAGAGGAGTGAATTGTGTCACACGGAGCAGGCTCTTCCTGCTTGTTGGCTGCCGGCAGTGCTGATTTTTGGAGTCAGTCGGAATAGAGGACATGTGACAAAAATTTTCTGACCATTTCCCTGGGAGCCAGATGAACATTCTGCATCCCCGTCAACAGTCAGATTACGCCAAGCCATCTACCCTATGTTTGAATTTCAACCAAGTAAGAAACACTTGAGAGGAAGTGTCAAACCTAGGTTCAAAACTGATTTCATTATGATCTATGAGTGATCTCTGATCTTGAGTGACAACTGATATCGACTCGAGGTTTCACATTCCAGAACTTTATTTTCAGTTATATTGAGAGAGCATTGAGTAGAATGAAACGTTACTTGAAAGAAGGAACACTAAATTCGTACGTCACTTTCGTAACAAGCAAAAACGATCATTTTCCCTGCCCCACTATATTGATGTCAGAACCACTTAAAAAATGACACACTTGCAAAATAGCTTAAACAATTTTTTTTGTTTTAAGAATCCTTACTCATTCTCCTTTTTGGATCATGATGATGGCTCAAAGTTCCTCTTTCAGGAAAAAACCAATCAATGTTCTTACTATGACCTGCAGCTCCCATTGGCACATATAAAACATTTCTCATTAATTCATTTGAATGCAAGATCAGTCAAAAACAAATTTGAAGACATTCAAAATTTATTTACCAGCTAAGTTAATTCATCATCCCGCTGCAGCGTGTATCATCGAGATTGCACGGAATCTAAGCGCGGAATGGCAGCAGCTCACAGGCCTAAAACAACCACTGTGCAATTGCTAGTGCAATTCCGTGCAATCTCGATGATTCACGCTGCATCGAGATTATGAATTAACTTAGCTGGTAAATAAATGTTGAATGTATTCAAATTTGTTTTTGACTGATCTTGTATTCAAATGAATTAATGAGAAATGTTTTATATGTGCCAATGGGAGCTGCAGGTCATAGTAAGAACATTGATTGGTTTTTTCCTGAAAGAGGAACTTTGAGCCATCATCATGATCCAAAAAGGAGAATGAGTAAGGATTCTTAAAACAAAAAATTGTTTAAGCTATTTTGCAAGTGTGTCATTTTTAAGTGGTTCTGACATCAATATAGTGGGGCAGGGAAAATGATCGTTTTTGCTTGTTACGAAAGTGACGTACGAATTTAGTGTTCCTTCTTTCAAGTAACGTTTCATTCTACTCAATGCTCTCTCAATATAACTGAAAATAAAGTTCTGGAATGTGAAACCTCGAGTCGATATCAGTTGTCACTCAAGATCAGAGATCACTCATAGATCATAGTGAAATCAGTTTTGAACCTAGGTTTGACACTTCCTCTCAAGCGTTCTTTTCTTGGTTGAAATTCAAGCATGAGGTAGATGGCTTGGCGTAATCTGACTATTGACGGGGATGCAGAATGTTCATCTGGCTCCCAGTGAAATGGTCAGAAAAGTGATTGTCAGTCGGGTGCGCCATCAGTTGGGCTAAACGCTTGGATTTTTTAGTTGTGGGTGCAATGTTTTGGCCTGAGAGAAGCCAAGTATATAATATATCGCAATATTTTCGACAGAAGTTCACCATTTGTTGATGCTTGACTCGATCTGTGACACAACGTACAAATCCGGCGCCAACAAATATAGGCACTTTGACTGCTATGTGACAGCTAAGAGCCTTGTGATCGCAATGGAAGTTTATAGGCTCGATGTGTTAGTTAATTGCAGCTGTTGCAAAACAATTAAGTGGATCTCTTAATCCTGACGTATACAAAACGTATCCAGTTATCTACAAACGGACTTGGATACGAATATCCCGGCGGGAATACAGAATAAGGGCTTCCTGATCGCCAATATACCCTTCCAGCATGGTGAGAGCTGGCGACGCCACATCACCCCAGCAGTTGATGTGTCGTAAAGCCCCAGGACTCCAGGCTCCAGATTAAAAACCAATGCAATTCTGCGTACGTACGAAATCAGTAACAACTGAACCTTGCGATCCCAGAAGCCATAGGCAAACCTCCACTCTCCCGCTTTTGGACTCGCAAACAGCCCAAAGTCGAGTTTCTTTTCACCACACGCAAAGGCAATCTCACTGCAGAGGAGGTCTCTCAGAAATTCTTAGAGTTTCAGTCTAACAACACTGGCAAAACCTTCATCTTCACAGACGCCTCTAAAACAGGCGAAAATGTAGGCCTCGGCATCTGGGGGCAAAATATTTGCGTCCAAAAAAGACTTCCGGACAACTGCTCTATCTTTACCGCCGACGCGGCTGTCGCCATTCTAGATACACTCGTCCTGATTAGAACCCAAAATATTACTTCAGCTGTCATCTGTTCAGACTCTAATCACGTAGTAGCAGACATCCAGAAGGGTATCGATGATATCCCATATGTTTTTTTCTTTGGATCCCGGGCCACTGCAAAATTATCGGAAATAAAAAAGCCGACGAGCAGGCCAAAAAGTCTCTAGAACTCAGAGAGATAGCACCTCTCAAATGGTCTGGAGACAATAGCAAAGCTCTCTTCCAGAACCATATGCGTAAGTACATCCAAAATGATTGGACCACTAACCACACCGCCCTAAGGGCGGCGTCCAAGGGATCCGTGTTGGGCCCCTTACTTGCCTTAATGTACCTCAACGACCTTTCTACGTGTTATTAATCATACTCTCATTTACTGCGGACGACACATCTTTGTACGCCTCATACGATACACCAATATGACGAGACTCAACGAGCCCTTCAGAAAGACCTGACGCTATTCTAGACTACGGTAAACGCTGGGCAATAACTTCAATGCGACCAAGACACTTCAACAAACATTTAGCCACAAAAAGCCCCACGTAACTGCAACTCAAATTCTACCAACAGACATTCCCATTGTCCAGACCCAAGCACCTTGGGGTGACGCTATCCCAGAACCTAAAATTCCACGAGCACATAAATACGATAATCAAGAAGACTAATATGCCATGAGCCCACTCTACGCTATATCAAAATATATACCAAAGCAGGTTCTAGCAAAATATACTCCACCTACATCCAACCATCCATGACTATTGTGACATTGTTACCACGGAACTGACTGCATCCGACGAACTGAGACTGGAGAGACAGCTAAATCGCATCGCCGACGATAACTGGGACCCCACTGAGAACACCTACCGACAAATTACGGAAAGAGTTAGGATGGGACTCACTGGCACAGAGACGCGAAACACACAGACTGACTTTTACCACAAGCTTGTTTACAGTTCACAAAACCTACCAGAATACGCAAATGAACTTCTCCCCCAAAATCGTACTGATGCTACAAATACAAACCTTAGAAACGCTACAACACATACACTAGCTCCCACCAAAACAACGGCTTTCCAACGCTCTTTTTGCCTGCAACGATCAAGAAATGGAACTCGCTTCCACTTACCTTTCGCGTGGAACCATCTCTTGTTAAATTCAAAACACTCTTAAACAACCATTGCTGCTCAGCACCCCTCCAAAGTACTATTTTATGGGATCAAAAACCGGAAATCAACTACACGCAAGACTGAGAACAGGCACACTCCCCTAAACTCTTACCAATACCAGGTTCAAAAGTACATTCACCTTCATGCCCATGCGGCTCTCCCGAAGAAACCTCCCGACATTTCCTAATGCACTGTCCATTATACAATGAAAAAAGACAACAACTCTTCGCAATCGTTCGAAACATCCTACATAGAGATATCCTGCCAATCAACTTAAACACTGAGAAAATCCTCATACACGGCCAAACACTAAGCAACGAGGAAGGCAGGGCGGTGGCCAACAGTGTGCAAAATTATATCGTGGCGGCCCTGGCAGCTCGGGGTGCGGCGGGCGAGCGGGCTGCGGCGCGGCTGTAGGCTGACGTTGGGTGAGCGCGTGACGCGGGACTTTAAAAGACCCGAGGCGGCGGGTATTTCCAGTGGTAATTTGTGTATTTGTGTATATTGGTACTCATATTGTGTAGTATCATGTAAACCCAATTGCAGGAGAGGCGCCACGATTTAAGCTTTGTGCTTCTGCGCCAATCCTGCCTTACATTGTTGTGCTCTTTTGTGTGTATGAATAAGAAATAAAATACATACATACATACATACCGCCCATTTATTCCATATAAAGCCTAAAACCGGCTACTGGCCCAGCTCCAATCAGAACAGTCGTCGGCGTGAGGTCATCCTGACCAGACTCAGAAACGGACATACCAAGTTAAATGCCTATGGGCGTGTAGGTACCTGTGGTACCTGCTCTGCCATGGAAAAATCCCTACCATATCCTCATCGACTGTCCCCAGCACGATGTCCATGGGCAGCCTGTGCTAGACTATTGCCGCATCAGAAACATCCCAGTAAACCTCTCCACTCTTCTCGGCAATGATCACCCTGAGCTGCTAGACAAGCTCTTTACATTCCTGAAGGCTACTAGGCTAGAGAGCTTTATCTAAACGAACCAAACAAACGTCTATGGTGACAGGTATTAAAAATACCTGCATCCGAAGAGCACCGCCCCCTCATATTGGAAATAACAATTACACTATGTACGTCCCCCTGATAAATTTCAACAATATGTAGGTGCTTCAAACTAGGATATATGTAACTGTCTGGTCCTAAGGTATGATAAATTCAGAATAGCTCCCACCCTGGACTAACTTAACACGCGCATTGACGGGGGGCGGGTACCCGCCCCCTCGGGTTTTTCGGAGATAGCAGAAAAACGGCGGCGCGTAGCGCCACCGTACTTGGCATACCTTTTTCCTCACCATTTTTACAACTTCTGTGAAAATTTGAAGGTTAGGTCATCCAAGGTCAGGTCACCAGTACAGGTCAAGTGACCCGACCTCAAAAAAAGTTTAAGATAGCATAAGTCAGAGCAGAGTGAATTTATCCGATTGAAACTCATATCACATAAGGGCCCCACCGAGTTCTCTAAAACATGTTCCGGTATTTTTTATATCGATGACCTAAGGTCAGGTACGAGGCATGACCTCTCCATTGGAAATACATGGGAAAAATCGTTTTTTACAAAATAACTCAGTAACGGATGGTGATAGAGCATTTATTTTAGCTGCATTAGACTCGCCTGGGCTTTTCGGTTTTAATGATATGCACTTTATATAATTTGACCCTGACCTGACCTCAGGTCAGGTCAAATCCTTGATTTGACCTAGCAAGGTCAAATTATATATCATTTGATTCGGCTTGCTGAGAGGATTCATATAGTTTCAATCGTTTTGCTCTATCTTTACTTGTTCAGATGAAATGGCCGAAAATTGAATTTACATGTTATCCCTATGACGGCATGTTTTGACCTCTCGTGACCTTAAATGTGACCTGACAAAAAATGGTACAAATGTTTTCGATGGAGAAGTGGATGGGAAACCCAACGCCGTTTACCGTTTTTCGCTACCTACCGTGGTTCTCGAGATCTTAGGGGGCGGGTACCCGCCCGCCCGTCAATGCGAAGGTGGCTCAGACCCCTGTCAATGCGCGTGTTAAAAGAAGTTCAACTAACCAACTAAACTTAACTTACCCCCGCTCATGTTTGCTAACCAACTAACCCTAACTTAAGGATTACTTAATTACCAACCATATCTAAGACTCACAATTAACCAACTCACACGCCTCCCCAACACTCTATCTGTTCTATTAACCTTCTCTCTTCCTCTACTCGGCGAGTTGGATTCCTCTGCGTGTCACGGGCAGTCGATTAATAGGCAACATGACCATACCAGGTCACTCTGTGACCATGACCTAGCTCGAGGTCAGGTCATTTTCACTATTTGACCTAGCAAGGTCATATTATACATCGATCGATTCGCCGCGAATAGAGGAATCCAATGATGCATAAATATTACCTTTTTGGAGCCTAGGATTTTGAAGACATGATTATTCTTAGGGAAGTTTGTTTTTATTAGGATGTACAATGCTCAGAAATCGAAGCAGGAATAAACTTGCTATAAGTGACATTTATTGGACCGGTTTCGTATCTTAACAGAAACATCATCAGCAATAAGTAAATAGTAGATAGGATCAAGTTCAAGGAGGCATAATTGCCGAAGGCATACCTAAATATACAATAGTACATAAAACACACGAGTTACAGTTCAAATACAAACACCACACAGAAGCGGCTGCACTTTTTTAAAAGGTTCTTCCTGTTTCAACCACTGTACAATGTTTAAGGTAAAGGCCGAGCTAGTATTGTTTAGAACTGGTTTAATTTCATGTATATGAAGTGATTCTAAAATTCTGAGGTCAATGTTAGATGAGCTTCTATTTACTACCGTGAATTGATCTAAGGTTATGGGTGTATCACACTCAAAAGAGTGGTCTCTGATTGCCTAAGAATCCGGATTTGTTAACATTTTTTAAGTTCTTTCTCAAATTCCCTGGTGTTGCCTAACTCTGGAGATCAAACTACGCTGAGTAGACCCAACGTAGGACGCTTGGCAAGAAGCCCAACTGTATTTGTACACTACCCCAGAGAGGCAATCTTTTGGAATCAAATCTTTAAACCGAAAAAAATGAACCAATAGTGAAGCTGTTTTTTAGCACTATCTTTGGGTCCAGAAAGGGGTAAAACTTTGCTAAAATTGAAGTCAATTCCTTTTGCATGTTCAATGACTGTTTACCGAAATAGGGGAGGACAAAATATTTCACGAGTATTGGAACACTTAACTTTTGAGGAGGGTTAGCGTACCGTTTGTCAAGGAAACTCTTTATGGCCGTATTTACCATGTGAAGAGGGAAGCCATTACTGGAGAAAGACTTTTTTAGAAAATTAAGTTCGCAATCAAAGCTCTTGAAGCTAGAGCTGAGCATGAAGGCACGGAAGATGGCAGACTTAATGATGGACGTTTTTATCACCGAGGGAATAAAACTAAAGAAACTAGTTCCCAACCCAGTAAAACTCGGCTTTCTAAAGACAGAGATCTCGAGATTCTTACTTTTTCTTTCGATTCGGATGTCAAAAAAGGGGATACACCCATCTTTTTCAACTTCTTTTAGTGAGCTTCATTTTCAGATGTTGACTATCTAGATAGTCTAGGAATTTATTAGCATGGGTCTCTTTCTGAAATATCACAAATGTATCGTCAACATATATCCTATAATATGTCGGACGGAATTCCGATGGGCAGTTTTCAAGCCAACGTGCTTCATGGCGACACAAGAATACATTTGCAAAGGACGGACCTAGGGGTAGTCCCATCCCTACACCATCCTTTTGTTTGAATAGTTGTCCGTTGAAGAGAAAATAGGAGCTTTTGACAGCTATTTCTAAGACTGAGTGGAATAGTTTTCTGGGTTGCCGGACACTTGGGAACAGTTTTTTAACAAAGAATTAACAGCTATATCTATAATTTCATGGACAGGTATATTGGTGAACAAGTTTTCGACATCGAAGCTGCCAAGTACCATGGCCGGCTTTGAGTTCTATGTTACGTATATCTTGAACAAACTGGAAACTGTTCTTTATGGAGAATTCATGTACAGTTATTGGGGCCAAAATAGGGACTAGGTACCTAGCAAGTTTATATACAGGAGTTCCACAGGCTGAAAAAATGGGGCGCAACGGGACACTTGGCTTATGGATCTTGGGGAGGCCATAGAGAATTCCGGGAGTGGAGCCTGACACATGTAAGCTTTTGTAAGTTTCATCAGAAATGATTGAGGAATTTTTGGTAAAGAGTCATTGAACATGCAAAAGGAATTGACTTCAATTTTAGCAAAGTTTTACCCCTTTCTGGACCCAAAGATAGTGCTAAAAAACAACTTCACTATTGGTTCATTTTTTCGGTTTAAAGATTTGATTCCGAAAGATTGCCTCTCTGGGGTAGTGTACAAATACAGTTGTGCTTCTTGGCAAGCGTCGTACGCTGGGTCTACTCAGCGTAGTTTGATCTCCAGAGTTAGGCAACGCCAGGGAATTTCAGAAAGAACTAAAAAAATGTTAACAAATCCGGATTCTTCGGCAATCAGAGACCACTCTTTTGAGTGTGATACACCCATAACCTTAGATCAATTCACGGTAGTAAATAGAAGCTCATCTAACATTGACCTCAGAATTTTAGAATCACTTCATATACATGAAATTAAACCAGTTCTAAACAATACTAGCTCGGCCTTTACCTTAAACATTATACAGTAGTTGAAACAGGAAGAACGCGCAACAGGCAGGAGAAACCCTTCCAACGGAAAAGTTGGCGACGCCAGACCCGGCAGTTGGTGCGTCGATAAGCCCCAATAATTATTATTATGAAACAGGAAGAACCTTTTAAAAAAGTGCAGCCGCTTCTGTGTGGTGTTTGTACTTGAACTGTAATTCGCGTGTTTTATGTACTGTTTTATATCTAGGTATGCCTTCGGCAATTATGCCTCCTTGAACTTGATCCTATCTACTATTTACGTATTGCTGATGATGTTTCTGTTAAGATACGAAACCGGTCCAATAAATGTCACTTATAGCAAGTTTATTCCTGCTTCGACTTATTAGGGAAGTATATTGTTCCGTTCTGCTGACTACGTTATTTCTCAGCTCCCATTGGTGCACCTCGCCTAACCAAAAACGGTAACAGCGGCTTTCAAATGAACTACATCTCAATCACTAGACACCTATGGTAGAAGACTATACCGAGCATGACTTGCAAGTTCTCGTAATTATTTCTTATAATAACTTTAACACCGGTCGGTACTCTTGCTCCCGTATCGTGGCTCATCTCTTCTCCGTAATGGAAAGTGCATGTGACATTAATTCTTGTGAGCTTGAAAGTGGATTTTTTCTTGATTATTACAATTAGCAAGCGATGACCTAGCTAGTCTTAAATCAGGTATTGGTGGTGGCGACTGGCGTTCCTGAAAATAGTTTTCTTACAGCGGCAGTGGTAAGAAGATCGCAAAACACGAGCTGGATGAAATGTTAAAGGCCGAGTAAAACGTCAACACTACTAGTGAACAACGAAATCCAACAAGACAATTCCAGGCTGTTGCCGATAAAGCTGAACAACAGGTCGGAGCCATCAAACAGGAACAACGTCATCTTGTCTCCAGGACATTTCCCTTAACCACATATCTGCAACATCACAGCACGATGAGTACCACGGATGAATTTGCAACCAGCGCTGAAGTAATTGCAAGACCAATGTCTCCACACGACGATCCTGTTAACTCCTCGAACCATGACCATTTACACGATCCGGATGATGGTTCAGGCACTGGGGTTCCGGAGGGTTCTTCTAGGACAGAGTCTTCTGTGGGTGAGCAAGGGCCACTGATGCTGTCTGCGCCGGGTCTCTCATGGTTGCAGGCAAGCGTGTTCTTAACGGGTGATGTGGCTGGGAGCGGAATGCTGGCGCTTTCCTTCGCCTGCACCCTGACTGGTATCGCGGGGCCAGTCCTGGTTCTGATTCTGGGTATCGGCTCAGCCTACTGCGGACTCTGCTTGTCCAACAGCTGGGTCATTCTCGAGGAGCGCCATCCTGAGCTGACAGCTCGATGTCGGAAACCATATCCTGAGCTTGTATCCAGAACTCTGGGGCCGGCAGCAGCAGTGTTTACTTCGGTTTGCATCGCCATTAGCTCGCTTGGAACATGCATAGTGTTTCTCATCATGGCGTCGCAAATGTTAGCTGACATTCTTTCGCCGTACCTTCCGCTGACCTATTGCCACTGGGCCATCATATTGGCGGTGGTTATGACCCCGGTGTCATGGTTTGGTACTCCCGCAGACTTCAAGTTTATTGCTGTCATTGCTGTTCTGTCCACCGTACTGACTTATCTAATAGTGATTATTCTTACGTTAATCAACTTCTCGGAGCTTCATAAAACCGCAACCTACAGCAACCCGACTGCACTATCGTTGGTCCGTGGACTTGGAGCGATTATGTACTCCTATGCAGGAGTATGCGTATTTCCCACCATACAGAATGATATGAAAGACCGCAGTTTGTTCAATCGGTCGGTGATTTTAAGCTATTTCGGCATCATCAGCATGTACCTTCCAGTGATAGCAGTTGGCTACTGGGCTATGGGAGACAACCAGAAACCAAACATCCTGATAACACTTGAAGCCAGAGTGGGAGGCCCCATGCCAAATGTTGCGGAAATTATTATCTTAAGTCATTTACTCTCTGCATTTTTCATTGCGCTGAATCCTTGCATTCAACAGATAGAAGACATAGCACATGTACCCCATAGATTTGGTATCTTCAGAATTATTCTGCGCACGCTGGCTATGGGATGTCTCCTCTTTCTGGCCTTGCTGATTCCTGAATTCCTACGAGTCATGGACTTGGTAGGTGGCACCGCAGTCGTGGCTACCGCCTTTGTGTTGCCGCCGGTTGTTCGACTGAAGCTTGAGATGGAATCCCAGCATAAAATCGAAGATGATACTGTGCATTACCGTGCGAGAAGCAGGAAACCTCTGCGACTGTGGGAAAAGGTGTTTATTATCCTTTTCCCTATTTTAGGAATTATTGTAGCGATCAGCTCAACAATAACTGCTGTGGAAGATATCGTGTTAAAAGGAGAAGCCTTCTCCTGCTTGTTGTCTGCCAGCAGTGCCGGGGTTTGGAGCCAGTCAAAATAGAGGAGTGCATTGTGTCACAAGGAGCAGGCTCTTCCTGCTTGCTGGCCACAGGCAGTGCTGGTGTTTGGAGTCAGTCGGAAAAGAGGACATTTTGTCACCCTACAGGCTCCTGTTTCTTGGCCACCTGCAGTGCTAGTGTTTGGAGTCAGTCAGGGTTGAGGACACGTCACCCTACAGGCTCCTGCTTGTTAGCCACAGACAGTGCTAGTGTTTGGAGTTAGTCGGAGTAGAGGACACGTCACCCTACAGGCTCCTGCTTGTTGGTCACCTGCAGTGCTGATGTTTGGAGTCAGTCGGAGTTGAGGAGTGCATTGTATCACAAGGAACAGGCTCTTCCTTCTTGTTGGCTGCCAGCAGTGGTGATGTTTGGAGCCAATCGGAGTAGATAGCTGTGATCGTTTTCCCATACGCTTTGATGACTTACTCTGCGATTGTCTTCGGTCTGTGTGACCAGTGTTTTCCCGATTTAACAGTTAATTGCAATACACTGCAGTACTTTAAAATGGTTTCAGTTGATGAGCTTTACTCATGCATGCATTAAACAGTTCACGGAAAGACAAGCACGCAGTAATTTAGTAGTCCCATCCAGCGATGACATAAATATTGTTTCAATCAAATCTGCCTAAAGTAATATGCAAACTAGTCAGCCGTCCACCCTCCCTAACACGGCACCATCCCCATATTCATATATGTTCATATGTTTCAAACACTTCCGCTTGATTGGGTGTGGCTTTTAAAATGTTGTAGTGATGAGCATGAGGCAATTAAAAGCTATGGAGGGAGACGGCAAGGATGATAAAAGATTAGGATGAAGAAGATGGGATTCTACCTGGAGGGATTGCAACATGCACACAAAAACACACGCACACATATACGATTGCCAACACACATGCCAAGTGTCACACGGGATATCTAAACTCGAAAATATGAGCATTAGGTATAAGGTAACATTAAGATGTATTATACCTAATATAATACCACATTCGAAGCCTTTTGACAAAATTTCGCACGATGCGCTTCCTTCAAGTGTGAAAATGATTTTGGACTCACAGGACCACTGCTGAATTGGCTAAGATCGTACTTGACCGACAGAAAGCAACGTGTGATAGTTAAAAATTCCGCTTTGACGGCTCATAATAACCCAGCTAGCTCCCAAAACAGACAGCCGTGGTGTGTGATCACAGATCACCCTCTACTTTATCTTGCCTAAAAATCTGACATCGGGATACCCGCAAGGTTCCGTATAGTGGCGGATCCAGGGGGGCAAAAAAGGCATTTACTCCCCCTCAAACGGAAAAGCTCGGGGCAGAACTATGTTTTTGCCCCCCCCCGCCCCAAAGCGATCGACCTCATTTTTTCCCTGACTCCTTTTTACTTTATAAGCAGGATTTTGGTGCTTCAACTCTTAACTTTAAACAGAACCAGTTAAGTTCAGTGGAAATATGTGGCTTTGGATAGGAAAAGAGTATCTTGAGCCCATATTTTTCAGCCCATGACGTTTTTTCACCTCAAATACCCAAAATTCTACCGGAAAGTCATATTGCAGCGCAATTTTGCACTCCAAGACGTTTTTTTGTTTTTCGACTTTGGTTTGCCCCTCCCAAACCGATCGGCTAGATTCGCCACTGGTTCCGTATGAGGCCCTTTTTCAGCAATAATGTACTTAGCTGGCCTTTCAACCAAGGCGATGAATGAGACATTATATTTTGGCGACGATACGTCCATCTACAGATCTTACAAACCGTCAGACACACAAGAAACTCAGACTTCCCTCCAAAATGACCCTGACGCAATCGATCAATACGGTCATGACTGGGCTATCACTTTCAATCCATCAAAACCAAAACAGCAAAACTGTTCTCTACGTCGCGAAAAACGGAAACATTAGTACAATATGGCAGCCTGACCGTCTCCATAAGTCTAACTCATTAACACCTCGTCGTTACTTTTTCCAGTGACCTCTGCTTCCATAAACATGTCAACAATATCCTGAAACAGATCAAGAGAGCGCTCAGTCCTCTCTACCCAATTGCAAAACGAATTCCAAGGTCCACTCCTGCCAAATTATACACCAATTACGTTAGGCCATACTTCGACTACTGTGATACAATTTTTGACGGACTGATAACGAAAACCGCCACCCTCCGACTCGAACAAGCCCAAAACAGGGCGGCTAGGCTGATCACTGGAGCAAATTTGGAAACTCCCACCTTAAAACTCCGAAGATAATTGGACTGGACCTCACAAGAAACCCGGATAAAAATCCACAGACTACGCGAATTCCACAAGTTACAATATTAAAATTCATTCGTGGGCAACTACATCAGATCAATAATTCCGGAACCAAGACACGCCCATACCGGTAGGGCTCTACGCAACTCACGAACAATCAGCCAACCTCACATTAAGACAACACTATTTTTTCAAAACTCCTTTATTCCTAAAACCTCAAGAGACTGGACCAACCTGCCCTTTGAAATGTGTTCACTAAATGCTGCAGCTTTTAAACACTAATTCAATAAGTACTTTGGACAGATCCCGGCCCCGAAATATTTTTCTTTTGGCTAAAAAATTGGAAACAAACTTCACACCCAATTAAGAGTAGGAGCTTCTCCACTTAACCCCGCACCGGTGTGGGGGTGTTTGAACACCCTCCCCCTCCTGTTTTTCCGGCGGCACGAAAAAACAGCGGCGCGAGGCACCGATGTATGTATGTACCTGACACACCTAATCCTTGATCGATTTCGCAACTTTTCCCAGGTTTTTAATGTTTGGTCATCTCATGCCAGGTCACCAGTGCAGTTCATGTGACCTCCCCTCAAAAATGTTCAAGGTAGCCTAAGTAAGAAATGGGTAAATTTATTGGATTGAAACTTATAACACATAATTGCCCTACCGAGCTCTACAAAATTTATTCTGATATTTTTCATAACGATGACCTAAGGTCAAGTACGGACCATGACCTCTCCATTGGAAATACATGGGAAAAACAGAAATTGGGCTATATTTGTGTAGATATAGCTGAGAATACCTTCATCTTCTCCAATCCAAGAAGCCTGGGCCCCTTTCTAGGTTCATGTTAAAAATTTTGACCTGTGACCTGTGAGCCGTCATCTGGGGCTACTTAAGCCCGTGAAGTACTTTGTCCTCGAGTGCCCTCTGCATAACGATGCACGTGACGAACTTTTCAGACCCTCACATTTCTAGGCTTCAATCTCCAAACATTTTCTCCTCCAGTCCAATAGACCTTCTTACATCAGGAACTGGCACCGATGTGGGCAATGGACTAGAGGAGGCCGGAGCATTAAACAGATTCCTGATAAAAACAAGAAGTTTCTTTTGAGACCTTCGGAGCGGTAGCGGGGCGCCGGCTGGCTCGGTGGCGGGCGCCGGCCAGGTGGTGGGCGCGTCCGGTGGGCTCACGCCACAGAACGCAGTCGGCGATGCGCCTCGGTTCGGACAGGAACTTTTTGAAAGTGTCACGGATGTTCGTTTGGCTTATTTTTCTTGGAGCCTATGAGTGTTTACTTGTCCTTTAATGCCCAAATGCCCCTGTCTCGAGTTAAGCCCTCTTGGCTGGGATTCTCGAATGCAGCGGAACTAGGCGGATCATTTTATTTGCTCTTAGAAATTTGTTCATATTTTTGCGAACCGTTAAGGTTCAGCTAATCTAAATGTGTGTCCTTGGTAAATGAAGGTGTGCTAGATTCAAATATAGCATTGTTTTTGACGTGTAAGATCAATTTAATGCTGTTTAATGCCTTTAAAGTTAGGAAATATTTCTGAGTTTTCATCAACTTTTATATTTTTGCGATCGAATCTAACTTGATTTTTCGATCAAGAACACGTTCTTCAGCAAGTTTTCCCTCAGTGAACAAGAATCAAGATAAGAATAATGTGTCGTGCATTTATTGCGTATACCCTGAAAGAACTGAAGAGACTGGAGCCACCGACAAAAAAAACATATTCAAGTCATAACGAACAATCGACCAGTGTGCATACCGAAAAAGAGTGAAAACCGAAAAACGACCGAGAACACTAGCGATCCCAAAACGACTTACAACGACAACAGCGCAGACGCAGCCACCAGCCGATGAAACATCGAACGCGACGCTCCCAAATGTGACAGTGAACAAACCAACAAGCGTCAGAACACGGAGGACTGACAGACAGTCACATCTCTCGATTGGTCACCTAAACGTAAGATCCCTCCTCTCATCAATAGACGACGTCAATAATCTGCTGGAGAGTCAACATCTAGATGTTTTGTGTATTAGCGAAACCTGGCTAAATGAAAATATTGACAACAGCTTTTGATATTTCCAGGCTACAAAATATTCAGAAAAGACCGTCCGCCTCACATAAGTCGGGAGGGAGGAGGAATATGTATTCTATATCGCAACGCACTGCGCGTGGAGACATTATCAGTGCCAACGGCTGGCTCGCCCCTGAGGCGCTGTGGGTCAGCTTGTATAGCAAACAAACTGTGACAATTGGAGTGTGCTACCGGCCACCAAAAGCACCAATTTCAGCGGTTTTAGACGATCTACAGGGACAGCTGATTTATGTTAACTGCAGAGCAAGACCTACATTTCTTCTGGGCATATCAACATAGACATGCTTAAACCATCTAGCTCAGAAACAAGGAGATACGCTCAAACAATCGAAGATCTGAACATGAAACAAATAGTGGCAACAACTACTCGCCCTGAGTCTGGATCCCTGCTAGACCACATCATAGTGAGATCCTCTGATGAAAAGACGTCATCTCAAGTCATCCCAATCAGTTGGAGTGACCACGATCTGGTGGTTGCGGACACCCAGCTGAAGCGGGAGCGCCCCGTGCAGCAGAGATCACCATCCGATCTACCAAAGGTTTGGTGCCAGACGCCCTATGCTTGGACTTACTATTAGCTGATTGGAATGCTGTGCACGAGTCAATGAGCTCAGGCGATAAATGGAGAGCCTGGCTTACCGTGTGGTCACCAATTATAGATAAGCATATGCCGTTAAAAACCATCCGGACGAAAAGAGCCCCAGCTCCGTGGCTTCATAACAACGAGGCACTCCGTTCCCTCATGAGGGAAAGAGACAGGCTTTATAAAGCTAAATGTGATAATCCCAACTCGGACGTGGTCAAAGAACAGTTTCGCAAACGCAGAAACGAAGTGAAGAGTGCACAAAACAAAGAGCGATCGAACTACTTCCTCTCACTTACCAACAGAGGCGCCACACCACGTGGAAGGATATAAGACGATTTCTTATATTACCTAAGGGAGGTGACCCCGTCGCTGCAGTCAATGAACCGTCTGCTCAATGGGCAGATAAGTTAAATGAGCACTTTGCAACCGTTGGCTCACGCGTAGCAGCGGCGCTGGAGGAGGCCCGACGGGACACAGAGCCTTTGCCTCCCCGTCCCCCAGTTGTGGTCAGTGGGGCCTTTCGCGTGCGCCCAGCAACACTACCTGAACTATCATATGCCATCAATCGTATGTCAACGTCCAAATCTAGCGGAGAAGACGGCATCACCATCAGCATGCTGCGAATGACTTTCCCGGTCATCGGTCCTCATCTGCTCGAAGTTATCAACTCTTCGCTGATCTCCGGAGAGCTACCAACGGAATGGAAGCTGGCTACAGTTGTCCCACTCCATAAATCGGGAAGTGTAACTGAGCCTGGTAACTACCGTCCCGTGTCTATTATCAGCACAGTCGCAAAAGTAGCAGAGAGCGTTGTGTGCGTGCAGCTGGTTAACTACATGGAGTCGCATGCAATTCTCAGTGATATCCAGCATGGATTCAGAACAGGACGATCCACAGAATCAGCTATGCTAGACGCAGTTGGATGGCTGATGGAAGGCATGGACCAAGGCTTTTAGGGTCCGTCACAACCGCGGACACGTCCAAAGCCTTCGATTCCGTGGAACACTCCCGACCGATAGAAAAATTAGGATGGTATGGTATAGATAGCCATTGGTTTGAGCGCTGGTTAAGTGAGCGTAGACAAAAGTCAAGGGGGGATAAAATGCTTCCCATTACACATGGTGTGGTTCAGGTTCACTTCTCGGCCCAGTCTTGTTTTTACTCTTCACAAATGATTTGATGTCTCACGTAGAATCCAAAATTGTCATGTACGCCGATGACGCACAATTCTTGCATCGAGGCCTTAGTCAAAACCCGCTTGAACTTCAGGAAAGTAGAAGCTACCTTCAAGCAAGCCCACACATGGTTTACCCAGAATAGTTTAAAAATCAACCCAACAAAAACTGATCTTATGCTTGTTAGACCACGCCATAGGCGGTCATCACTGCAGTTCTCTGTGCAGTTTGGAGATGTTAATGTTAAACCGTCGTCAACTGCCAAGATTTTGGGTCTCACTGTCGATGATGGATTACATTTTGATGCTCATGTAACAACAGTGATCAAACGGTGCTACTCTACTCTAGGTGGCTTAGCAAAATTTTCGTACAGACTTCCAGAAGCGGTAAAGAAGATGATAGTAGAAACTCTTATATTCCCACATATTACCTATTGTTTGTCAATCTGGTCAGGATGCAACAAAAGTCAGCACAACCGCATTCAAAAAGTCATTAATCATTGCGCGCGAGTCGAAAGGAGCCAGAAAGCATGACCATGTGACTCCCATACTAAAAGACTTAAAATGGCCTAGATTCGATGAATTCTTACAGGAGCATGACCTGACTACCATGTGTTATGTTCTGTACTCAAAAATGCCCCATCCAGCCTGCGTGATCGGTTCACACACCGCGAGGAAGTCTCGAGTAGGCAGACCAGAGCCACGCACGCGGGTGACCTTCACCTACCGCGTGTGCGAACCGAGCACGCCCGGCGATTTTTCAGATATCGGGCCACATCACTGTGGAACCTCGCTCCTGCTGAAGTTAGGAACGAGCGCAAACCGGCAAAATGTCGTAGGCTAGCTAACCGCTGGATTAATGATAGACGTCAGGTAGAGAATAGGAGCTAACTAGTGTGGAGCCGAAGAGTGTATGGTTTGTAATTCATGACGGAAGAGCCATTTTGTATGGAGGACATGAAAATATATGATGATGATGATGATGGGTTTATGCACCAATCTCGGCACAAATTTCACGAAAACATTATCCGGCCAATAAATGTATCTGCATCCGTACCCATTTTCATATGTTTTAAAGGAAATTACCCACAGAACGTTTTGATCTGATTTATGTCCTTGTCAGATAAGTGATTACTCGGAAAAAATGATCAGTTCAAACCCTCTCCATCACAGCACCATCCCCATCCATCCCCACCCCACTCTCTCCATCACAGCACCCCCATCCACCCACCCCCATCCATTTCCTCCCCACCTGCCCATTACAACACCCTGACAGACACCACTGCACACGCTTAAAGAATGTTATTTCCATAAGCTTTCTGCCTTTTTTAAAGTTTACAACACAAGGATTTACTTGCCGTAATCGAAATAAAAGTGTATCTTTTGATATCAAACACACAAAATCAACAGCTCAAAGTCAGATTTACAGTGGCTGGTACATGCATTAGGATTTCCGAAAAGCAAAGCGTTACAACAGTCAAGATCGTTGACAAATAAAAAATAGATTATCTTCTTATTTCAGTAATGGAAAAGCTCTGTCCCAAATCGGTCAAACTAATTCTCAATTAAAGAAGACACGGTCACGACCATCCATTTCAAAACCCTGAGTTTTCTGTCGGTAAAAAGAAACGAGAAGCTAAGCAACCAATGTGCAAGTTATGAAACGTCCTAAGGAATGGTACGCTGGTATACATGAAGCTACATCCCTAAATGTTGATTCCATTTCACTTTAATATTTTTTCGTGAAACCAAGTAATTTGGAAAGTTTGGGTGTGTTACTGACAGTATGACAAATTAAAAAACGTAGGATGAACCATAGGAGTGGACAAGAAACATAGGAGTGGATAAGAAACATAGGATGAAACATATGAAACATCTTTTTAAGCCATGGGCGAACAGAAGTGGAGGAAACAATGTTTCTAGTTCCCTAACCAAGACCAAATTTAGCAAATCCAGGCTATTCCACTCTTTCGTCAAAACTGGCCAATGCTGATGCCTAGTTTAGGTTGGGACAGATTGGGAAATGCGTAAGTAAAAGCCATGCTACGTGAATTTTATATTACATTTACTGATTTATTATTTATCTGATGTCTGTTTCACCAAGTGACGATTACATGGTTAAATTATCTAATAATTGTAATTTGGCCTTCACAGACGCATTTATCTTGCTGATACCTCTTCGTGATATCCGCTCGGCTAATCTGGCATTTGTGTTGATCCCAGCTGCTGACTAAAAGGCTATAAATTCACTTGCCAAAATCCTATATCCTCACTACTTCAGTGGATATTATCGCCGTGTCGCAATCAACAAATAAATTAATTAGTTTAAGTTAGAAAACTACGCATAGAATGTACATAAAATGTTTATTTGACGTCATCATGTAATGCTTATCATTGCAGTTTTTAATATGCATTATGAGCTATGCTGGCCTTGACCTGAACTTAGATCAAGTGACGCCAAATTTAGGATCCAACCTGACAAGGTTAGATGCATAATTCGATCGGCCTTTGTGAGAGGGTTCCCATGGTGCTTACACCTTTTTATTGCTCTTCTTTGTCAGTCATTATTCCACAAAAAGTAAGTTTCCACCGTATTCCCCCGAGAACATAGGTCTATGATTTGACCTCTAGTATCCTAAGAAATATATGATAGAAAAATTATACGGAAAATGTTTGGCGGAGATCAAGACGGGCCACCGAACGCTGATTTCTGCTCTTCCCCACCTAGCATGGTTGCTGAGATCGTACCGGGGTGTAGCGCCCCCCCCCCACCGTTACCGGCGGGTGGTAACACGTCTTCAATTTATTACTGAGGGTGCCCAGGCACCCAAAAAGAGATATGAAGCCACATCTCTGGTGTTTTGATCCCTTGTAGAGGAAAACTTTTGGTCTGAAGAATGTTGAAAACTGAGTGACTTCTGACGTTGATGCGTGCGGTGTCGCTTATGACTTGGATTGCTCTATTTGAGTCGTTAAGTGATGACTGTTTCATCTAAGTGATAATCTAGTGCGTTTCTGCGTCCTCGTCAAGGGTGTCTTCACATAATTTGTACTGTGGGTGATGAGCTCAAGACTGGCCATGACCGATGAATGGAGGGCGAAATTCGAACAGTTTTACTTTCTTTAGAAATGCTACCGTTACACTTCAACAACACTACAACCGGGAACAATTGCGTTAGTCCACGCAGGTAATGGCAAGAATAAAAGAAAACCCGAGGTCGAGTCCAATTTTTTCTTAGGATGTCAAACCCAGCTCTCCAGCTAGGGTGCGCGTCCCCCATGCTTACATAACCCGTGGTTATTGTGTATTTCTGGCGGACTGTTCCTTCTTCTACCTTGTTCTCTAGCTTGTTTTCTATCAGTTATAAGGATTTTTATCGCACTTTGTATAGGGATTGCTATTTTTCTGAAGTCTATATTTTTGTTACAACGACATCCATTTGAATATAGTCATTCGAGAAGGGATGAGGGAACAAAATGGCACAGCTGTCTTTTCTGTAGGTGACCGCCTTAGTCGGGTAGGTAGAAGGGGTTTTCCAAGCCAATAATCAAGGGGCAACAATACTTTAAAAGATCGATCATTTGAATTTACTTTCTATCTCAATGCTTTGTGAAAAATACCCGGTAGATTATTTGTATTCCCTCATTAATCGATGTTTTCCCCAGAGCTCCGTTATACTCCCTACTACCTTCCCCCCAATTGTCGTATAGGAAAGTCAATTTTGAAGCGAAGTGCATGCGAAAGTAAGCCATGTGGTCTGGAAAACCGACTGTTTTTTTAATCCTGTGAAAGTCAATGTTAAAATACCCGTCACATCAGTGCTTAGTTGATGGCAATAGACGGTAAGCAGCAAGTTTCAAACCAAAAATGTGTGCTATTGCTCCCTAAAAGGTTTATTATGGGGGTGATGCTATGCAGGTCATGCAACATTCAATCCGTCTTTTGCTACTGGTTTATTGATATGGAAAACAAAACTGGTTAACGATTTGATCCAAGGCCATTAAACTGCTTCGAAAGTGACGCCACATGTTCTACTAGATACTGCATTATCTGGACCATAACTCTGCAATATCGCACCACGATGAATGCAACAGATGATTGCGCAAGCAGCGCAGAAGAAATTATCAAACCGATTTCTTCACATGATCATCTTGTCACCACGCCTAACCATGACTATTCACATGGCCCGGATAATGTTTCCGCCGCTGTCTCTTCTGAAGCAAGTCTGAAATCGGGGCTCTCCACTGGCGATGCAACGGCATCTATGCTAGCGGTGCCGGGTCTCTCATGGTTGCAGGCAAGCGTGTTCTTAGTGGGTGATGTGGCTGGGAGCGGAATGCTGGCGCTTTCCTTCGCCTGCACCCTGACTGGTATCGCGGGGCCAGCCCTGGTTCTGATTCTGGGAATCATCTCTGCCTACTGCGGACTCTGCCTGTCCAACAGCTGGATCATTATCGAGGAGCGACAACCTGAGCTTGCCGGTCGATGCCGTAAACCATATGCTGAGATCGCCGCAAGAACTATGGGACCAGTAGCTGCAGTCTTCACCACGGTCATGGTTAATATATGCACACTTGGTGCCAGCATAGTGTATGTCATTATTTCGTCGCACATTTTAGCTGAACTTCTTGCGACGTTTGTTTCGCTGAGCTATTGCCACTGGGCCGTTATAGTGACTGTGATGATGACGCCGGTGTCGTGGCTTGGTACTCCTGCGGACTTCAGGTGCATTGGCATCGTCACCCTGTTGTCCTCCGTACTGACTTGGCTTCTGATGATTATAGCAACCTTAGTCAACTTCTCAGGACTCAACGAAAACGCAACGCACAGCCCCCCGACTGGTGTGTCGTTTTTCCGCGGGCTGGGACCGATTCTGTTCGCCTTTGGAGGAGCCATGGTGTTTCCCACCTTACAGAATGATATGAAAGATCGCAGTCAGTTCAGCTGGTCGGTAGCTTTGGGCTTTTTTGGCCTCATCTCGATGTACGTTCCATTGGCTATGCTGGGCTACTGGGCTGCAGGAGACAACCAGAAACATAATTATCTGACTACGCTTTTCGAAAGAGTTGGAGGCCCTCTACCAATAGCTGCACTAGTCATGTTCTTGACACATCTAATCACAGCATTTTTCGTCGTCCTAAACCCCTTCTTTCAGCAGATGGAAGAGATAGCACATGTGCCACATACATTTGGCATCGTCAGAATTGTCTTTCGCACCCTCATAATGATAGCACTGCTTCTTTTGGCCCTACTCATTCCAGATTTTATGCTTGTCATGGAGTTGATCGGGTCCACAGCGACTGCAGCGACTTCCTTCATTTTACCGGTTATTTTCCGACTGAAACTTGAGTTGGATTCCCGAGGCAGAGTTGAAGGCGAGCGTGATTCGCCTAACCCTGCGAGAAGGACAAAACATTTGCCACTGTGGGAGAAGGTACTCCTTGCCGTGATCGCCGTGTTGGGGGTTTCTGTGGCGGTTCTCTCAACAATATCTGCAGTGAAAAGCATTTTATTGCACGGAACAGGCGCATCTTGTTTTGTTGGCGGCTGGTAATGCTGGGGTTTGGAGTCAGTCGGAATATATGGGTTGTTGCTATTGTTGTTTTCGGTGGGTTTCTCTGCAATCTTCGTCTTCTGGCCATCATCGAGAAGGCAATACGTGGAAGTGGTGCTCACAAACGGTGCTTCATAAGCTGCAAATTCCATAGACGCTGGACCATCTAGAATTGAAAGAAATGTAGTAAATCAGTGATTATGTATTGGAGTTTCTCCTCGCTTCAGTAGATTGATAAAAAGTTCCATCAGAACACATTTTAAATGCGTGTTCACGCACTGCGAGGAGAGAAGCTAAGCACTGCCTGTTCGGGTTTTTGCGAGATGAGAGTGTGGTCGGCACACAGCACCACTGCACTCGCCGTAACTATCACTTAGTTTTCGCAACTTCCCCCAAAAGGCTTGCAACCAACTGCTTTGTTAGATACCAAAGGAGGGCTAGAAGAACAGAAGGACGGTCTAAATATACAATCATTTATTTTTCCCGACATTCCATCTTGGTTTTAGAAGATAGGCCAAATAGTATTTGGTCATACTATTATCGTAGACATTACCCCAGTTAATATTTTGCATTTATATTTGTATTTTCGTGCGCCTAGACTTAGAGTGACAAATGTAGGCACACACATATCCAGACACGAACCTATTAAAGGGAATGTGGCACCTTCATAACGTGATTTTGTCTGAGATAGCCAAGTTGTAAAGCAAGTTGGAAAAACCGGTACTCAATATATCATTTGTCTGGGAACTCAAGATTTCCGTAGAAAAAAAAACTAAAACCTCCCTGCAATCTACCCTTCATGTACCCCTAGCAGCAGGCCACAGTTGTCATGCCTGTTGGTGTGACGACATATGCTGACGTCACGATGAGCATCAGCCAATCGAAGCCCTTGAAGCATTTCAAGTATGTTGGTGGTTGCCAGATCATGACATCATCCACAAGGATATATTTATTTATTTTCCTAGAGGAGTATTTTGAAAATCAAAATATTGAGCTTATTGTACATTTTTCAGAGAAATCATTCGTGGTTTTTGGCTAAAGGTGCACCTAATTACACTAAATTCCAGGATTCGACCAAGGTGCCACATTCCCTTTAAGAGCTATTAAAACTGGCAACACATGCCCGAAATTCGGTACTAATTTACGCATTTAAACAAATTGCTCCGAATACATGTTCATTTCTTTGTGCACACCGCCTTGTCTACAGACTAAACATACCTACCTGAGGTCAATTCACTGGTCATCTCTTACCATGTGCCTCAATCGCATCAATTTTCATAAATATGGGAAGTGTTTCGGTCACGAAGGCTTACAACCTAGCGTCAAATAATTGGAACACGCCAGTGGCGCATCATAACCAAGCTGATCCGCCTGAAGTTTCATAAGCAAAAGTGTTAACGCATTTTCGACCTTCTTAAGTCTGATTTTCGGTGTCAGTTTTATTATCACACTCTAGGCTTTATGGTTCTTCAGAAGCAGCATTTCTCAGAAAGGGCTTTATGGTTCTTCAGAAGCAGCATTTCTCAGAAAAGGCTTTATGGTTCTTCAGAAGCAGCATTTCTCGGAAAAGGCTTTATGGTTCTTCAGAAGCAGCATTTCTCAGAAAAAAAAACAATACTGAAAGGAGCTCTTAGGTTTATATTTGTTTTAGAACTCGGTCATAAAACAATGACATTGCAGAATTGTACAGAACTTTCCTGTGTGTTCTAAGAAATCTGCTGTTTTGCGGGGTCGCTCGGGCTAGGCACTCTGTCGAATACAGCGTCGCCGCAAGAAATGCCCGGCGAAGAGGAGCCTAACCTTATTGCGATTCTTCCCGATTAACGAGTAAACTTTTGCGGCTATTTTTTCAACTCTAAAACATTGTGTCTGTACGGTGTAGAGCTACTCTCCTCATCCACAACCACCCCACAGTGGCCTAGCGTCTTCTCTATATATCGAGGGGAGTTGATTTAACACGCGCACTGGAGGGGAGACCTCGAAAGGCCTCCTCCTTTTCCAAGAAGGCCGGAGAACCACTCGTAGCCAAAAAAACGTTACTTGGCCACATTCGAGAAAATTCAACAGCGAATCGATTGATGATTTTTTATTTGGAGATCGGTCAAAAAGTTTCTAACTTGCATTCAAAGTCAGACATATAGTTTGAAACGAGGCTATACACATTTAGTTACTGTGCATAAAGGTTAAAAAAACACACAAAAGAACACCAATAGAATAGCAATCGGCAGGGTATATAGGTACTATATACCTTTCCTATAGGCATATGCTCTATAGACCCTATATACGCTGTATACCTACTCTATGGTTCATATATACAGTGGCGTAGCCAAGGGGGTCCTTGGGGTCCGCGGACCCCCCTGGGCTGACCTTATGCACTGGAAAACACGAGCATTGGTCTCAGGGGCCCCTGAGCTTGGTCTCAGGGGGCCCTCGAGCTCGATCCCAGGCCTCCCCCGATGTTTGTCTCAGGAGACCTCCGAGCTTGGTCTCAGAGGGCCCCCAAGCTTGGTCTTACGGGCCCCCTGATCTTGGTCTCAGTGGGCCCTCCGAGCTCGGTCTCAGGGGCCCCGAGCTTGGTCTCAGGGAGCGCCCAAGCTTGGTCTCAAGGCACCTCCGAACTTGGTCTCAGGGGCCCCCGAGCTTGGTCTCAGGGGCCCCCGAGCTTGGTCTCACGGGCTTTCCGAGTTTGGTCTCAGGGCCCCCCGATCATCGGTATTGAGGGCTCCAGAGTACCGAACATTGATCTCGGGGGCCCTGAACTTGGTCTCAGGGAGACCCGAGCTTTGTCTCAGGGGGCCCCCGAGCTTGGTCTCAAGGGACCTCCGAACTTGGTCTCAGGGGCCCCCGATCTTGGTCTCAAGAGGCCCCCCCGCGAGCTTGGTCTCACGGGCCTCCTGAGCTTGGTCTCAGGGGGCCCCTGAGCTCGGTCTCAAGGGACCTCCGAACTTGGTCTCAGGGGCCCCCAAGCTTAGTCTCAGGGGCCCCCGAGCATGGTCTCAGGGGCCCCCGAGATTGGTCTCACGGGCTTCCCAAGCCTGGTCTCAGGGGCCCCGATCATCGGTATCGAGGGCTTCAGAGTACCAAACATGGATCTCGGGGGCCCCTGAGCTCGGTCTCAGAGGCCCCCGAGCCTAATCTCACGGGCATTTCGATCTTGGTCTCAGAGGCCCCCCGAGCTTGGTCTCAGGGGCCCCCGAACTTTAGTCTCACGGACCTTTCGATCTTGGTCTCAGGCGGCCCCCTAGCTTGATCTCAGGGACCTCCCGAGCTTAGTCTCAGGGGCCTTTCTATCTTGGTCTCAGGGGGCCCTCCGAGTTTGGTCTCAGGGGCCCCGAGCTTCGTCTCACGGACCTTCCGAGCTTGGTCTCAGGGGCCCCCGATCATCGGTATTGAGGGCTCCAGAGTACCGAATATTGATCTCAAGGGCCCCCGAGCTTGGTCTCAGGGCCCCCCCGAGCCTTAGTCTCACGGGCCTTTCGATCTTGGTCTCAGGGGGCCCCGAGCTTGGTGTCACGGGGCCCTCCGAGTTTCGTACCAGGGGAGCCCTGAGCTTGGTCTCAGGGGGCTCCTCGAGCTTGGTCTCAAGTCCCCCAAGCTTGGTCTCAGGGGCCCCGAGCTTGGTCTCACGGGCCTTCCGAGCTTGGTCTCAGGGGGCCCCGAGCTTGGTCTCACGGGCCTTTCGATCTTGGTCTTAGGGGGCCCCAGATCTGGTCTCAGGGATCACCCGAGCATTGGTATCGTTGGCTCCGGAGCAGCGAACATTGATCTCGGGAAGTGGGGGGGGACAATGTTGATCTCGGGTTGCTCCCCGACTATCGATATCGAGGGGACTTATGAGCGAGGCACGAGAATTGGCCCCATGGGACCCAGAGTTTGGTCTCAGGGGCTCAGGCTTGGGTTCAGGGTCCCCGAGCATTGGTATCGAGGGGCTCCAGAGTACCGAGCATTAGTCTCGGGGGGCCTCGAATGTTGATCTGGGCCCCCGAACAACGGTGTCGAGTTACTCCTGAGAAAAGCGCAAGCATGGGCCTAAGGGTGCCCCGAACCTGATCTAAGTGGAACCCCGAGCTTGGTCTTAGGAGCCCCGCGCATCAGTATCCAGGGGCTCCGGAGTATTGGTATCGGGGGAAGCAATGATTTCAGGGGCCTCCAAGTGCTGATCTCGGCGGGCCCCCGAATGTTTGGATGCAGTGGCGTAGCCAAGGGGTTCTAGGAGTCCGAGGACCCCCCTTTGGGGGCCAATCTGAACCACTGCAAAGCATTCTCTGATCACGGGGCCCCCAGAATCAGTCTCAGAAGCCCCTGAAGAACGTTCTCAGAGCGTCCCGAGTCGGCCTCAGGGCCCCGCCCTGAGGGTCAGTCTCAAGACCCCAAAAGTAGATTTCAGGGGGTCCCTGAGAGTTAGTCTCAGGGGATCCCGAAAGTCGGTCTCAGGGGCCCCGAAAGTCGGTCTCAGGGGGCCGAACTCGTCCCAGGGTCCCCCCAGAGAGTGGTTCTCAGAGCCCCGCGACAGTCTATTTCAGGGGACTCCATGAGAGTCAGTCTCAGAGAACCCCAAGAGTCGGTCAAGGGGACCCCGAAAGTCAGTCTTAGAGGACCCCCGATATTCGGTCCCATAGTCTTACGGGCGTCTCTCTCAGGAGTCAATATTTACTTTCAGGTGACCTCGAGAGTTAATCTAGGGGTCCGAGAGTTAGTCTCATTTGATCCGCAGAGTACTGATCTCAGGAGACCCCCGAGGGGTAATCTTGGGAACCCTCGAGATTTAGCCTGAGGCTGTGCCCCCCCTAGTTGTTGCATAAGAGGCCCCGAGAGTCAATCTCAGGGAGCACCTAAAAGTTAGTCTCAGAGTTCTCCCGGGAGCTAGTCTCCGGTCCATCCAAGAGCTAATTTTGGGGCTTTAAGAGTAATTCTCAGAGGTGCTCCCGAATTTTGGTCTCACGGCCCCGAGTTAGCCTTAGGCCTCTGAGGGCTAATCTGGGCTTCCGAGAGGCAGTCTCAGGAGTGCCGTGCCAAATACTCAGGGGTGCTTCCACGCCTCCCTCCTCGAGTGTTAGTCTCAGGGGCGCCCCAGGGTTAGTCTCAGAGGGCTGTCGGAAGTCATTCCCAGCCCCCGACCTCACCCCAGGGGTCAGGGGCGGGGGCGGTGGGTAATGGTCCTGGATGGCTTAACACTGACATAGCAATACAAGCCCTGAACAAAGCCTATCAGACCTAAAGTCCAAGGAAGTACTCACCTCCCCAAGCCCCCGGGATCTCCAACCAATGGCTAGGGAGGAGTAAGTGAGCGGTTTCATCAGTAGGACCGTCCATGGAATAGGCTTTATATAGCCAGTGGCGGATCTAGCCGGTCGGTTTGGGAGGGGCAGACCAATGTCGAAAAGCAAAAAAACGTCACGCAGTGAAAAATTGCGCTAAAATATGATCTGTCGGAAAATTTTAGGTATAAGAGGCGAAAGGCAAAAAAGAACAGGGTGAGAAATGTGGGCTCGAGATACTTTTTTCCTATCCAAGCCCCAATATTTACCCTGAACTTGACTGGTTCTGTTTGAAGTTGATAGTTGAAGTACCAAAATCTTGCTTATAAACTAAAAATCAGTCGGGGAAAAGAGGAGGTCGATCACTTTGGGGGAGACAAAACCATAGTTTTGCCCCGAGCTTTTCCGTTTGGGGGCAAATGCCTTTTTTTGCCCCCCCGTTGGATCCGCCACTGTATATAGCATCTGGAGCACACTCATATATCCTTTTTATTGAGCGTCCTTTTTCATTTCCATTTGTTTTAGATTTTAGAATACAATCCAGAGATATCGCTTGAGATCCTAGGCTCAAAGAAGATTTTTGAAAATCATATGCCTCGGAAAAATTTATATTTTCCCATTGCGTACCAAAATATACAAAGTGAAACATGTCGATCAGGCACCATTACTGAAGGAAAGGCAAAAATTAATCTAATTTTAGCATCCATAATAGCAAATCGAACAGGGAATTTGGAACTTCAGCTGGTTTTCAATCTATTAGCTTAGTCCCAATAACTACCGTCCTACATATTCTGAAATAACAAACTTTCAAAAATTTTCGTAGGAAACCAGAAAAACAAGGAAAATGACACACATTGATGAGCATAATCCAAAAAAAAAAATCCCAAAAAGAAAAATAGGTATGAAAGGTTTAAAATAACAATGACAGAGTAATCCAATCCAAGGCGATAGTTATCTCAGGCGCCTATTGTTTTGGTAATTTGCTCATTTACAACATAGCAAGGGTAAAAAAGTAACTGTGGTGAATTTCTCAGGATCTTTCCGCGGAATAGACGTTATATGACGTCCGGAACACACCAAACATTTGTGTTCTTTTGCTGCTAGTACTGAAGCGATTTATTTAAATTATCCTTTCCAGAGCATTTTATATGACCCTCCTATAAAGGGTCACCTGACCCTGTTTTGGAGGGTCACATCGTACATAAATGAAGGGTCAAGTGACTCTGAATTGGCGGGTTCCATGGTTATTTGGCGAGTCAAGTGACCCGTCTTTAAAGAGTCATGTAGCCCCCTTAGTCCTGGTGACTCTCCTCTGCGGTGTCGATGAACACCAAAAAAGATAGAACATTTTTACAGGGTCAAATTACGCCGCTCCGGGGAGTAGGAGATGGGCCCCGACTACTAAGGCCCCCGGCCTGGGGGGCCCCCGACGGTAGTCGGACCCCCTTGGCCGAATCCTGGCTACGCCACTGCATATATATATATATATATATATATATATATATATATATATATATATATATATATGTGTGTGTGTGTGTGTGTGTGTGTGTGTGTGTGTGTGTGTGTGTGTGTGTGTGTGTGTGTGTGTGTGTGTGTGTGTGTGTGTGTGTGTGTGTGTGTGTGTGTGTGTGTGTGTGTGTGTGTGTGTGTGTGTGTTTTGACGATATATGACCAGACACGACGGAATCGGCCGAAGAAAATGAGGTCTTGCAAAGAGCAGTAGAATCGTGCAGTCCCACCTCGTTCGCCTGCATTGGAGACCGAGTGGCGATGCCATATAACACGCGCATTGACGGGGGACTGAGCCAGCTTTGCTCTGACGGGGGAGGAAGCGGGTACCCGCCCCCCTAAGATCTCGAGAACCACGCTAGATAGCGAAAAACGGTTAACGACGTAGGGTAGCCCATCCACATCTTTATCGAAAATATTTGAATATTTTTTCAGGACACATTTAAGGTTGCGAGAGGTCAAGACATATGGCCATGGGAACAACATGTAAATGAAGGTTTTCGGCCATTTCTTCTGCCCAAGTGAAGATAGTGCAAACAATTTAAACCGCTGGAATCCTCGCAGCAAGACGAATCGAATGATATATCATATGACATTGCTAGATCAAATCAGGTCAAATATGGCATTTGATCTGACCTGAGATCAGGTCAAGGTCAAATTAGGTAAAATTCATATAATGAGGACTGCAAAGACAAAGCAAATCTATTGAAGTTATAATAAACGCTCCTTTACGATCCATTCCTAAGTTATTTAGCTTAAACCATTTTTATGCATTTCCAATGGAGAGGTCATGGCTCGTACCTGACCTTAGGTCATCAATATCAAAAATACCGGAGCACATTTTAGAGAACTCGGTGGGCCCATTATATGATATGAGTTTCAATCGGATAGGTTCATTCTGCTCTGACTTATGCTATCTTAAACCTTTTTTAGGTCAGGTCACTTGACCTGTACTGGTGACCTGACATGAGATGACCTAACCTTAAAATGTTGGCAAAATTTGTAAGAATGATCTGAAAAACGCACGTCAAGTACGGCGGTGCGTAGCCCCGCCATTTTTATGCTATCTTAAAAAAAACGAGGGGGCTGGTACCCGCCCCTCGTTAATGCGCGTGATAAGCGAGATGATTTATAAAGGTCACCTGACAGAAAGGTTGACGTCAAAGATCACAGATCAAGGTCATACCAATATTTTCAGTCATTGAACCCAATGTTTCCGGTCAAATGGCGTCACCTATTTCTGACGTCCATTATGCTGTAGGCGTCATAGTGGTCAAATGTGATTAGTCAAGGTCAATCCTCACTTCTCGCCCAACGGCTGATATGGTGCTAGTTATTTTTTATATTACAAGGGATACGTCAAATTGGTACGTCATAGGTCAATGACTTTGAATTCTATGGTATTGGTGCAGTTTTAGTTTATTCCCGATTTTTCTGCAGAATAACAGCACTTCCAAATAACTTCCCAACACGTTCAATATTTAACATTTATGACCTAGTAGAACCTTTATGACATTGCCCTAGGTCAATGACAGCTGTGATGTAGATTACCTTAGTCACCACTCCCCTCTCTAAGGGGTGTTTTTCTACGTATATGGGTTTCTTTTTAAATATCAGAGGACCTACCAGCCCCCCCCCCCAGCGCCTTAGTGCCAGTTTCACCTCCAAGGCGGGTGTCAAACGAGGATTACACACGTTTACCTAATTCCGGGCTATAACTGCTATGGCTGGAGCGCTGAAGCTGAAAAAGGAATCAACATCAATATTTCGTTTTTTCTCTTTCTTCCCCGCAATCGCGGCTTATGTCACATAAAAAATGAAAAGTAGTGCTTATAAGTTATGTGCACTACTTTTCAATCGTTTTCAATTAAACTGAGAGAAAGAAAGAGATAATTGTTGGGAGGAGTGTGGCAATAGATTTAGTACCTGGCTGTTGGAATTGCTGCCTCCTCTTGATGTGATTATATTAACCCTCGCCCCAGTGAGGGGTGTTTGAATCCTCTCCCCTCGGCTATTTCCGGTGGCATGACAAAACGGCAGCGCAAAGCGCCGCCGTAATTGGTACAACTTATCCTTGATCAATTTCGCAACTTTCCCCAAAATTTTAAGGCTGGATCACTCTTCCAATTATTTTGATGCGTTTGCGTTTGGAGGACTACAAATGTCCTGGGAGGAAAGATTAATTGGGCTGCTCATCTTTTAGCGTTTGTAGAGTAGGTAGAGCGAAGCATAGGTGCAGAAACTTTTTCCAAGTTTGGGGGAACTTGTCACCACTGGTGTCGCCCCCCCACCCCCCCCCCCCACCCCCAACCCCCCCCTTCTCAAATATGATAAGGTCTATCACTTGATTTATGAACGGAAAAGGTCAAACACTGGTAGATACAAAGAGGGGGCGGGGCAGAGGGGTCGTTGCCCCCACTAAAGCCTAAAATAGTATCTTTTGTCTCCCGCTTCCCAAAAGGACTTGGGACGTTTTTCTTTTGAAAATACCATTTTGCGATTTTGCTCGATTGAACACCCTCACCCCAAACGTTGGTCCCCACAATATGCTCCTGGATCCGCCAATGAAGTCAGGAATCGGCTTGAATTTGGAGGGGCAGTGTACCCCAGTTTAAAATGAGGGAGCAATCTGCCCCCTGCACCCTATACCCTTTCCCAGTCCCTGAGCCTATGGAGTCAAGATACTTCAAACCAGAGGTGGGCGCCGCTACCAATTTCTTTAAACCGCTACCGCTACGTCCGCTACCTTGGTAACATGAAACCGCTACCGCTACTCCGCTACTTTTTTGAAAACACGAAAGCGCTACCCGCTACTCCGCTACTCCGCTCCCGCTACTTTTTAGTATAAAGCGCTACCAAAGCGCTACTCCGAAAATGTCCAGGTCGATCTAAATAAATTCCACAGACAGCCAACTTTTATTTGTATATTGGAGCCAAAGCTCAATCCATGCCCAAAGCATGCACCAACACAATCATTCACACAATCTTCTCTTTTCGTTGGACCTCCGCCAGTGGTTTGACCTCCAGAGGTCACCTCGTGACCTAATTTGACCTGAGGTCACAAAAGGTCATAAAGTGACCTTGTTTTATATCAAATGAAAGCCAGGGACAAGACAAACACGATGGTGTTTGTTTCAGCGCTCTAGCTTAATTAGGTCAAAAGTTATTGTCAAAATACTGTTTTTGATCCCTGGTGACCTTGGGTGACCATGGAAAAGTCAAAGGGCAAATATGACCTCTGGGATCCGTGAAAGGGTGTCGAAAAACGCTGTTCTGAGCAGTCTGAGTATTTTCAATAATTTTTGTGGCTTTTAGATCATGACACAGCTTTTCCCCATGCTTTTCCAATGGGAGAGGTCGCCTCGTGACCTGACCTCAGGTCACGAAATAGAAAAATCCCGGATATGCACGTTGTAGACCCTGGAAGGGTCATGAGGTGTAGCAAGTTTCAAATCGATTAACTTAGAAATGTAGCTCTTATAGAGCTTCAAATTTGAAGTAAGGTGACCTTGGTTGAACTCGCCTGGTGACCTGACCTTGGGCGACCTGGCATAAAAATTTTCAGGGATGGTGGGAAAATGATGAGGTGAGAGATAGAGCCCTCAACCACGGTGCTGCGTTTTGTCGTTCTTCTGCTTTCTCGAAAAAACCTTAGGGGCATCGATGGCCCCGGTGGGGCAAGGGTTAAAACAAAAAAATATGCTGAAGCCACGAAGTCAATGGCCTTCAGAGGATTTGCGTGATATATATTTACTCTTCCACCTTGTTGGCCTCCATTACAGCCCCTGTAAATTAATTGACTATGCTACTTTTGAGGACGTTTCTACTCCAAACTCACACATGAATCCCCTCGTTGGCATAGACCTTGTTTTGTGTGCCTAATATTTTGAATTTAGGATACGCTTAAAAAGCTGCGGGTAGCGGTAGCGCTTTTAATTTTCTAGAGTCCGCTACCCGCTACTCCGCTACTTTTTTGGTAGAGAAGTCGCTACCGCTACTCCGCTACCATTTGGGGAGTCCGCAAGTTGCGGAGTAGCGGAGTAGCGGACTAAAGTAGCGGACCGCCCACCTCTGCTTCAAACACATATTAGCTAACCTTAGCACAAAGTAGAGGCACCTAAGCAAAGTCAGGGTAAAGTAGCCGCCCTCTATTTCTTAATGTTAAAATGATAGCGACATCTATAAGAGGATGGGGAAAGCCGGGGCATTAGAAAATATTTCAAAATAGTAAAAAATTATTTCTGTAGTCAACAGAGCTTTTATATGATATATAAATTTTCTAAGGAATTTTTAACTCGAACATATTTTATGGTGCCTCAAAAGATGACCACTAGAGATAATAAGCCCCTTCAGGGGCACATTTAAAAACCTTGAACCTTCCCTTGGCCAATCACAAAGCACCAGCTGACATTTCGTGATTACCATTGTGAACACCGGTGCGACATTTCTGGTTTGCTGGTGTTTTCGTCAACGAGCCTGCTGGAACCTGAGAAATTTTGTGTTGGGGGAGTGTGATTTAGCTGGATAGATTGATGATAAATAGTTACAATTTCTGTATTCCGTGCACTGGATAAGTCGTTTATTTCTCGGAAAATAGTGAAAACGTCATATCCTAGTTTCTGGGGGTTTGGGCCAGTGCAGGTCAATCCCCTCAAATAATTGTTGGTCGATTTTGTGTACCTCCTTACCTCACCTACCTCAAAGTCATACAAGAATTACCTAGGTGCCTACCTACCTATACTCCTCCCACTCACCCAGCATTTCAATTTTTTAATACTGCTACCAGCTTCAGTCAATGATGGCAAATCCAGTGGAAATATCACTGCTTGTCCTGAGCACACTAGTTCTTTTCACAGGAATAAGCTGTGGGTAAGTGTTCTTGCTATCTTATATGTATATCAATATTGCTCAACTGATCTGTTTTCATGAAAGATGTGGCAATATGACAGTATATGAGACTAATGTAGAAATGCCTTGTCCTCCTACATTTTGGCAAAATCTGTGGTATAGTTTCCATAGGCAAAATATTATGTGAGTGGGACTGCCTGTTAGGATAATAATGGTGTCATTGACTCCTAAAAGTGTTACCTATATCACCAGCACTTGAGTACATATTGAGTTATATTGCTGGGGAATTAGTCCTTGAAGTCTCTGCAGTTTTCATACCAGTTACCAGATAATTTGGCTAGATTATATGTACGTAGGTATTCACTGATGTTTTTCTATTTGATTGGCATAAATAATGTATATTTGGAATAGAAATGTGGGTTTAGCATTGTGTTGTGTGGTGGTGCGTTATAACTTTTGCTTAGTTTCCATTTCCAAAATGTGATCCATATCACACTTTGGCCTTGGAAACTAAGCCAATGTGTATGTTGTGTTACCACCGCCTCACACCAAAGAAGAAAATATTACTCCATTTCTATGATGTCATCTTCAGAGGCTAATGTAAATGCTGAGATTATGTTAGATTGAATCAGATTAAATCATGTTAAGTTATTAGAAAAAAGACAGCTGTTTATTACTTACTGACATAATATAATCATTCACTTTTCAAAATATGTATTAGATAGATAGGTTAGCATGATTTTTAGCTTTCTAAGACTGAACAATCATAGTGTTGTGTCCTCATTTGTCTAATTGTTTTCAGGCGAGATTTTTATAAAATTCTCGGTGTGTCCCGAAATGCTGATGTAAAACAAATCAAGAAGGCCTACCGCTCAAAAGCAAGAGACCTGCATCCAGACAAAAATAAAGACGATCCAAATGCAGATGAAAAGTTCAAAGACCTAGGAGCAGCATATGAAGTGCTTTCAGACGAAGATAAACGGAAAAAGTATGACCAGTGTGGGGAAGAGTGTGTCAAGGAAGATGGAGGCATGGGTAAGAATCATCTCTTTCTGCCTGGGACTTGTCTCAATATAAATTATTTATGTCTTAAATAAATTATTTATGTCTTAAAGGCATGTACTCTCTTTTAGATAACTAATGCTGTTGTGTGGCAGTTACTACCATTTTGATTTCTGTTTAGTTTGAAGAGTAAAACTGAAGCTGTTACATTGCTTGGTAGCTTGGGCTGTTTGCTAGACATCTGTTCTGTTTTCCATTGGATGTGCTAGCTGTAACTTCTGGAATCTTGGCTTAAATTGAAAAGCATACTAAAAGCTCATTTAACAGCATCAATGTTGAATAATGTTATAGAAGTTTGGTGGGAAGAAGGTGGTATAATGCTACTCACTGACTGAAGACTTACTACCCTCGCCACACCCTATCATTTTGGGCTTGGGGCTTTTGTTGTCGGACTGCCGCTCTCTATCGCATAATGTCTGTGAGAAGTTTTGTCACAATCTCACAGAGAGTGGAAAACATGATAGCGAGATGAGAGAAGCAGCAATAGGCATCACCGGATACCCCATCGCCACACCTAAGCGTGCGGTCCTGGCCAGTGTGTTGTCATATTTTGGCGGGCAACATGTAGGACTGCAAGCGTGGGTGGACGCCGGGATCACCTCGCCTATCGAGACACTCCTGCCGCTGACTTCATGGATCAGCTGAGGGGGATCAGGATCTTCCCAGATATCGGGGAGTCCTCCCGAATGGCGTCTCTGCCCATCTCAAACTTGAACAGGCCCCATTTCATCCAGCCGCCGTGCCACTGCGGACAACCTGAATGTGGACAGGGTTGTGGAGAATGGAGGAGACGGCGCCTTCGTAGAGTTACCCGCATGCGAATTTGGAGGAGTCCGCGCGGCGGGCGGAAAGCTGAGGTCCAGCCTCCGGAGACGGCTGGCGATCCTTCAGCTGGCACTGACGAACTTGTAGACAAGCCCAGCACACACAGAGGGATCATCACACACTCAGAACCACGGTCATCGCTTCTGCCTTGTTATACTTGTGCATGGTACATTTTGTGCTGTCATGGCATAGCTGATCCCCTGGATATCCGGGGAAAAAATAAACCTTCAGTTCAAAGGACAAGCCCTCGCATTCCCGCCTCCTTTATCACCATCGGGCGAACATAACATAGATCGAACAGCATTTGCGTAGAATTAAGGAGAGTGAGAACACAACATCGGCCGTAGAATAGAGGACAGGGTAGCTTAATTAAGTGGGTGTGGCACTAACTGCAGCCGACGTGGCATCCTGATTATTCCTGCTGATACAACTCCGTGCCCAATAGAAGTAGCATAGAACACAAGTTTTCTTTTGGCAGTTTTCTGTTGGGGCTTTAAAGATGACGACTGTGTACTAAATAAACACCTCTGAAATAGATAACTCCCAACCCGTCTAAGTAGCGTCCACCGTGTTGCAGGCAACATGGACCCGTTTGCGTCGTTTTTCGGCGACTTCGGGTTCCACTTCGATGACGGTCACGGCGGCCGAGGTCGCGGCGAGACGCCCCGGGGTGCCGACGTCGTCATTGACCTCTGGGTGACGCTGGAGGAGCTGTACTCGGGCAACTTCATCGAGGTCAGGTCCAAAACTGGCCGCCGCGTCTATAGGAGGAATGCGTACTTCCCTTACTGTGCAGCTCAATTACGGCTTTGTCATGTTTCCCATTTAGGTTTACTTTATTTTCTTAGTTTTGCGTATGTACTCTGCTGCTGAGAGATGAGGAGCAGATATATTTGGAAGTCTAATCGCTAGGTTATAACTGGGGGTATATAGCGGTATAATCGGCAACCAGTGGCTTCACAAAAGACAGAACATGCACCAATATTACTGAAATGGTCACTTCAGGAAGTCATAACCGAAAAAAATGTGAAAGCTGTATAGCTTAGCCAGACGCGTATTGAACAACCCTGATAGAACCTGAGTAGATACGAATAGACTACGAACCCAATTAACTGTAGACACTGATGCCACGTGTCTTCTGTCGTCCAGCTGCCACGCATCGTTCCCACCTCACCAGCTGTGCACGTGCGGTAGGTGGTGCGTAACAAGCCGGTGTTCCGGCCGGCGTCGGGCACGCGCCGGTGTAACTGCCGCCAGGAGATGGTGACCCGCCAGCTGGGGCCCGGCCGATTCGCCATGACCCAGCAGCAAGTGTGCGACGAGTGCCCCAACGTCAAGTACGTACTGTCGCCGCCTCCGTGCTGCATGCTGCTACGCCGCCTCCTGCTTCAGCAGTGTCCTGTGATGGTTCGGCCGTGTTTGATGTTGTGTATTTCGGGAGGGTGCAGTATGTCCAGTGTTGTAGACGTTTTTGTATAGAATGCCCAAGACCAGGGAGCACGTGCGTATTCAAATAGGTGACTGGGCCATTTGAAGTCCGCTTCAGCTGTTGAACATCGTTAAGCTATGAAAGTGGGTAAGAAGCCTCGACTTATATTTAGCCTAATACTCCCCTGGCCTTGATCACACTTTTCTCCGTGGCATGTATTCGGCTACTTATAATGTGCATTTATTCTTATTTGTCGTTTTCAGAGCTTTAATGGAACAACATTCATCCTAGATTTCCTGTTTGAAGATATTGCCCAAAGTGTCGTATTAATCTCGCATTCTGCCTCCGCCGCTGTGTATCCGACGTTTATCTCCTAGCTACGTTGCTGATCGCAGCCATTGGCCTTCCCCGCAGCCCCACCCCCACCCTCCTCCGTGATCGGGAACTCTGACACCCTCACCTGATGCAGTGACCCCCCCTCCTCCCCCCGTCACTGAAGTCCCTGGCTCCCCGCTCCATCGCCGCCGGGGTATGACTCCCCGCTCCATCGCTGCCGGGGTATGACTCCCCGCTCCATCGCCGCCGGGGTATGACTCCCCGCTCCATCGCCGTCGGGGTAAGACTCCCCGTTCCATCGCCGCCGGGGTATGACTCCCCGCTCCATCGCCGCCGGGGTCAATGGCTTCCTGTCCTCAGTCAGCCGAGTTCTAGACTTCCGCTGCCCCGACTATGGCTACCGGCTTCCCTCCGCCGGAGTCTGACTCCTTCAGTCTCCGGAGTCACCGGAGTGGTTGGCTGGTTTTCCTGGTATGACTGGTTTCGTGGTCGGAGTTGCTGACTCTGCTCCGTCGCAGGCTGGAGACGGAGGAGCGCCTGCTGGAGGTGGAGGTGGAGCAGGGCATGAAGGATGGCCAGGAGCAGCGGTTCGTGGCCGAGGGAGAGCCGCACGTGGACGGGGACCCCGGTAAGACGGCTAATGTGTGCCATGTGACCCCCGGTAAAACGGCTAAGGTGTGCCATGAAACCCAGGTAAGACGGCTAAGGTGCGTCATGAAACCCCAGTAACACGGCTAAGGTGTGTCATGAAACCCCAATGAGACGGCTAAGGTGCGTCATGAAACCCAGGTAAAACGGATAAGGTGTGTCATGAAACCCCAATGACACGGATAAGGTGTGTCATTAAACCCCAGTAACACGGATAAGGTGTGTCATGAAACCCCAGTAAGACGGATAAGGTGCGTCATGAAACCCAGGTAAGACGGCTAAGGTACGTGTTGAAACCCCGGTGAGCGGCTAAGGTGTGCCATTAAACCCCAGTAAGACGGCTAAGGTGTGCCAAGAAACCCCGATGAGACGATGAATTAAGATGTCCCATTAGAGCCCAGTAAGGCTAATATGTGCTATGAGACCCCGACGAGACGCTGAACTAAGAGGTGCTATGATATCCCGTTAAAGGGAGATACGCGGAATTTTTTTTTTTTGGCTTTATCAAAAGGTTACAAAAAGTTGTTTCAGAAGTCCTATTCTCATTTTTTGCGAACTCGGCCTGCAAATGTCTTAAAATTGCTCTCAAAGTCAACATTTCTAGACGACTTTACCGGTACACCTCATATCGATGTATATGACGTACACACGGCTAAGGCTATCAATTTCTCTAAGAATTAGGTCATATCTATCCTAAACAGTGATGTAGAACTTTGGACTACTACAGAAAAAATTACTTTAGAAAAAACAACATTCCAAAACTCTTTTGAAACAGAAATATAGGGCTTAAAAGAAATCACAATTAACCAATCAAAAGTCTAGGAATTCTCAAACCGGGGTCACGTGACCTATCTGACGCAAAAGTTTTGTCAACCTGGGGCCGAAGCAGAAAATGACTCAAGACCCGAGGTACGAAACCGCTGAAGACTTGAGAAATTGTGTTTTTTCCGTTTCTCGGGCAAACTAATTTATTTTGTAGTTTTTAAAAGCTCTTTAAAATTAATTCAAATACAAATACAGGAGAACAGACATTTGTATTATAAAAAACATTACTTTTCAACTTTAAATAGTTTTCGAAAAGTAAGTGTTGGGTATGGGCATGGGTAAATGATGGGCGTTTTATTGAAACTGTTAACCTATTTCGATAATAAGTAAGTGGCCTCCCAAAATTTTGCCGAAGATGCAAAAATAATTGATAGTTTCGTTATCAGGATTTTTCAAATAGCAAGAAACCACAATAATAATTTTTTCGCGTATCTCCCTTTAAGTAGTGGCAAGATACGCATGCGAATTGCGGTTTTGAGATCAACTTTTTGTATGATCTTTAAAAGCCAACTCTTCGGTTTCTGCTAAACTGTATAATAAGTCTTCAATCGTTTAACTGATATAGGGACTGGGATGTTGCTTCATACATATGACGAGACCAAATTTGTTTAGCATTCTGAGCACGCCCCTGAAGATAGGACCATGCGTATTGAGACAGGAATCAGGTAATTAATTCAACTTAATGGGAGAAATGTCGGATCTTTTTTGGCTTTCTCAACAAGTGATTTACTTTTTAGCAGCAGGTTTGGAGCGCGGAGGGAGGGCACAGGGTTACCAACCCCACCCTTTAAAAATCCTTGATCTCAGTAACGAGGAAATTAGATTATGTAGATGTATGTTTAGTGGATGAAATGCATCATAAATGATAATACCTCCTTTTAAAATTATTGTAACACACTTGGGGGTCATGTTTTTCTTCCTTTATGCACTTATGACGTATAAGTCGAATCTGACGACGATAAATTTATGGTTACCCATGTATCACCAGAGATGCACTTCCCATTGTTGGCATTAGCATTTGATAAAGAGCGTCTGAGACCAGCCAGCTCGCTTCCCCAGCGTCTCTTGAATACGCATCTGAATGCGAGGGGTGCTGAATCATAGGATCTGTCTGTTGGAGATGGAGGACGCTCCCCTACTTTCGGCTTTATAGGTACGCTGTTGAATACAAAGTCCTCGCCACTTTTCTCGTCGCTTTTGACACCAGTTTCTGGATCTTGTGACAGTTTTGTTTAGAAAACGATGTCCAGAAATGGGTATTTTCAGAGTATTATCCAGCACAGAGTATTTCCAGCAGTGTGCCGGGTCGTGTAGTTTTTGACTTTGAAATTGGGTCGTCGGGCCGTGGGATTGGGAACCACGTGACTGGTGTAGTTTTTTCTCTTTAGACTGGGTTACTGCTTCACCCGAGTTGGGACTCGTGCCTTTGTCGACTGTTTAATGAAGTACAGTCGTAACGTTCGTAGACTGTTCTGTTGCGTTTCCAGACCCTGACGGAGTTTCTAAACTATCGGAGTTTAGGGCACCTCAGTTGCTTAGGTTATATTTGAAGTTTCTAAACTAACCAGCATTCTCAGCTATAGCTTCCGCCATGGATAGCCACGTAAAGCGATATTTTTTTCATTATGTGAGCAATTAACTGGCTGTTGTTTTCTGATAGTCAGACCTTTATTCGAGAAAACATCAACGGAGTACCCGGTGCCAGTTCAGATATCATCGTCTTTGAGCACTGGTGAACATTTTAGTCATGGCATACCTCGGTCCACACGACCTCTAATCTGTTGTCTGGCCGTGACCTGGACTTCAGGTGACCTCATCTTCAAGATTCGGGCGCGGCCGCACGCCAGGTTTGAGCGGCGCGGCGACGACCTCTACACTAACGTCACCGTCTCGCTGACCGACGCTCTCACCGGCTTCGACATGGAGATCGGTAGGAACGCGCCCCCACCAGCACGGGTCGGAGCGGCGGGTCACGTGATGCCGATGGAATATTCATGAGCTAGTTGAACTGGAGAGAGAGAGAGAGAGAGAGAGAGAGAGAGAGAGAAAGAGAAGAGAGAGAGAGAGAGAGAGAGAGAGAGAGAGAGAGAGAGAGAGAGAGAAAGAGAAGAGAGAGAGAAGAGAGTAAGAGAGAAGAGAGTGAGAGAGTGAGAGAGTGAGAGAGTGAGAGAGTGAGAGAGTAAGAGAGTAAGAGAGTAAGAGAGTAAGAGAGTAAGAGAGTAAGAGAGTAAGAGAGTAAGAGAGTAAGAGAGTAAGAGAAGAGAGTAAGAGAGTAAGAGAGTGAAAGAGTGAAAGAGTGAAAGAGTGAAAGAGTGAAAGAGTGAAAGAGTGAAAGAGTGAAAGAGTGAAAGAGAAAGAGTGAAAGAGTGAAAGAGGAAAGAGTGAAAGAGTGAAAGATGAAAGAGTGAAAGAGTGAAAGAGTAAAGAGTGAAAGAGTGAAAGAGTGAGAGAGTGAGAGAGTGAGAGAGTGAGAGAGTGAGAGAGTGAGAGAGTGAGAGAGTGAGAGAGTGAGAGAGTGAAGAGTGAGAGAGTGAGAGGAAAGTGAAAGAGTGAGAGATTGATGCCTGCGTTGAATCACAGTTCTGCTCCAAAAATCCCAGGTTGCAATCATTCTCTTTTCGGGTACGGTGTATCATTTTGCATTCGTAGTTGTCAGAGACGGGCGCAGTCCTCACTCTCTTTTGTGCCACCAGAACACCTGGATGGACACAGGGTGCGCGTGCAGCGGGAAAAGGTGACGTGGCCCGGAGCTCGCATCCGCAAGAAGGGAGAGGGCATGCCCAACTACGACAACAACAACCTGGTGGGCATGCTCTACATCACCATCGATGTCGACTTCCCCAAGAAGGAGTTCAGCGAAGAAGAGAAGAAGAGTAAGTCGCAGGGTAGCAGACACTTCCTCGGGTATGCGTAATGGCGGGAGATATTCGCTTGGAGAGGAATTTGGTGTCTTTATAATGGGATTGCACCGAACATACTGTGCCCTCTTGGATTGAAGTTCTGATGATTTTTAAGATGGGTATGCTTTGATTTGCGGAGATAATATCGCTTGAAAAATGTATTCATGCTTGGAATGACTGGGTGTGACGTCGTAGTCAGTTAAGGTCTATTTACAAGGCGTTCTGTGCATGACACCTTTGCCCGCCTCTAAAGTGTGTGGAATAATTTTTAGGTGAGTGTGGGTTGCCTTTGTCTCAAAAGGGTCGCTGCAGTCGTTTAAGAATCGCCACGGCTGTTCAACGCGTATGCACAGTAACCGGGGGAAGGGGGCAGCCGCCCTCCCGCCCCCTCTTCCCCAACTTTCGGACCGGGAGACAGTGGACATACCCCCCCCCCCCCCAATTTGGAACCGATTCCGGACCTTTTCCGTTAACCAATCAAGTGATAGGCCGAATCTAATTTGAGCCCGACAGCAGTAACAACTTTTGCCTTCCCCCCAACTTGAAAAAAGTTCCTGCGCCTATGATCCAGCGTGATGTCAAAATACACCACCAGATGCCGTGCGATCATCACATTTTTTCCTCGTGTTTCAGGTCTGAAGGAGATACTAGCTCAGGAAAGCAAGTTCAAGGTGTATAATGGACTACAAGGCTACTGATGCCCTCCGGCAGTCGTGCTAGGGATTTTTGTTTTGGAATTGATGGCGTTGTACGGTGGAAGGATCTGTGATGCGCAGGTGGCGCCGCCATGCGGTTAAAGTCAAAGGCACTAGTATTGTGGAGGACCGACAGGATTTGCAGGATGCCAGTAGTTGCACGCGTCGTGCGAGTGAGAAAAAGTACATCTGGTCGTGAATTATTTATGTAGTCAGCATATTGTTTGGACAGCAAGTACCAGTTTCATCCTGTTTCGGTTGAGCTGTGTTTGTGTGTAGGCTCTGGCCCGTTGATTGGATGGGACTGCTGAGTTGGACTGGTTCAGGCTGGGCATTTAGGTGGGGCAGATATTTCAGTAGAGCTGAGCTGAATAGCGAGTCACCTTCTGGCGCAGGGCAGGGTTTCGGTGTGCTGTAGAGAGCCACGGGCTCGGTGATAGGCTTACTGCCGGTGAAATTGGGACCTGTTCTTGGTGGTTTTGTTGTTGCATCGGATGTTCTGGGGTGCGAGATTTCGGGCAATGGCGTGCATTTTACTCTGTTGGCGCCGCGTGAGTGTATCTCAACTTCTGTTTAGTTAATAATGCATTGTTCACAAATTCAACTTATCGATAATGAAATCATCTCGTCACAACTCTTGTGGTGGTTTCTCCCTCGCAAAAAATAAGAAGGAAACCAAGTTGGCATAGCCCAGTGTGTTATGCGAGTAAATGAATCAAGTCAAATTTGAGGAACTCTGCGGAACGACTCTAGAGAACGCAACTCTGCTTTACTCCTGGGCAGAATCAGTCTCGAAATACTTAGATCAAGCGTGTTCCGTTCGTTCCGCGATGGCGTGAACATTCTCACTGCCGTTGTATCAGTATTATTGAGTTTGTTTCGAGTTTTCGGCCCTTCGGTACGACCAATTTTGGCTGCCTCTCCCGCTCCTGCTAGGTTTTGGTGAATGGGCGGCGGTGGGGTGATGGGACACCCTGGTGACCGGCGGCCGGCAGACCAGGCTACGGAGGAGCGCGGCAGCGCACCCCGTACCCAGCGGACCCAGGAACGTTCAGCGCGAGAGACGCACACGCAGCCCCTCAGCTACACTGGCTGCAAGCGAAATCCGAAATTTGGGGATCTTATCACGAGAGAGCGGCTTTTAGGTTCATAAGGAGCTAAAAAATGTTTCAAAAAGAATTCTGCTCGTGAGCGCTGATAACCCTTAACAGGTGAATTTTGAGAGAGGCGAAATATAGAGCCGGGGTACTCGGTATGCTCTACGAGGCTGACGCGCAATTTGTGCAATGTGGGGTGCCATATTTCCTTTAAGGGAATGTGGCACCTTTATAACGTGATTTTAACTGAGGTAACCAAGTTGTAATGCAAGTAGGAAAACTCGGTACTCTATATATCATTTGTCTTGGAACTCTATATTTCCGTAGAAAAAAAACTAAATCCTACCCGAAATGTACCTCTCATGTACCTCTCGCCTGGCGGCCATTTTTGTGAGCTGCTGGTGTGACGACATATGCTGACGTCACGATAAGCATCAGCCAATCGAAGCCCTTAAATCGTTTCTAGTATGGTAGCGGTTGCCAGATCATGACATCATCCACAGGCAGGATATTTATTTCTTTTCCTAGAGGAGTATTTTAAAAATCAAAATATTGAGCTTATTTTACATTTTTCATAGAAATTATGAGTGGTTTCATTATTTTCGGCCAAAAGTACGCCTAACTACACTAAATTCCAGGATTCGAACAAGGTGCCACATTCCCTTTAATAATATTTGGGGCTTATCAACGCATGAAGTGTCAGGGTCGCATGACGTCGCCAACTCTCCCTGTAGGAAGGGTCTCTCGGGAGCCAGCCTGCTCCCTGTTCAGGGAGTTTTCCGGGCCTTGAGCCGCGGTCGACCGCGTGGAAATCGAGCGTCAGTACTGCTCCACCGCGCCCCCGCCGTATTTCCTGAAGGTTGGTCACGAGTGAGGCTGCACTGGGTCTGCGTTTGTATAGGCACCTCGGTCGACAATACTTTGTCTGGCCTTACTCAATACTAATCAATAGTGTATTGACCCGAAATTAACGTAGTTTGTACAAACTTTGAAAGGAAATGCTATGGGAAACACCGAATGACAGGAAACCCACCGACCAGGACTCAACCAAAGCTTTCGCAGAACCTCTGCTCTTCGTTTGGAGTTCGCTGCACGCATCAGCAGTTTCCATCGGCACGCACTCAGCTGGCCCGTTCAGTTTTCCTCTGTAGAGCGAGTGCTCAAATCCAGACGCTCAGTTCGCCGCAGCGCGCCACCAGTCTTCGTCCAGGAGGGGTTGCTAGGCGCGCCCGACGACCTGGACCCACCGATTATAACCGGTACGGGAGCCGCGCGTGGCCGGGGCGCGGCCGGCCAATTAGCCGGTACACATGTAACTCTGCCGGCGCACCAGCGTTCTGGAAGGTCATTAACAACACTGACCGTAGTTCTTCCTCTGGTTTAAAGTAACCACCCTAGAACTACTTCAGCGGTTGCTGGCATCCAGGACGTTCAACATCGGGTGGGTGGGTTTGTCTCCTCACTTCCAGCCCACCGGACCGGTGAGGAGGGGGGGCAGTGGGCGGAAAATGTGGATCGTTTGACAGACGCGGCAGCCGCGGCTCTGATTCGCCCGGTGCCGGTTGGGATCCGTCGCCGCCGGTTTTTGTTCGCTGATGCCCTTGTCCGGGCGCATTGTACGGACATCGGTCGTTAAACAGACTGTCATCGACTAATCAGAGCTCATGAGTTTTTGGTGATTGGTCTTAATTGAAACGTCAAGTCTCGAAATTGCAACCGATTTCTTCCATAGGGGATTTGTCCTTATTTACTGAACCCAGAAGTTTTGGGGAACTAGCTAACATTGCAGCCCAGAGCGACATTTCAAGGGGGTGTCATCGACCTCTCAGGGGACGCCTTGACCATTTCAGGGAGCACCGAGGGTAGATCGAGGGGACACCAAATCCCCTGGATCCGCCTATGGAGGAACCCGCGTATGGATTCACCTCATGTGTACCGGATTCGAGAATGAAAAGTCTATAATACTACTGGCGTACCCATTAATACTACACCTGTTTATGTCAAACATTCAATGAATTAAAAGTCTGGCTCATCAAGAAGTAATTTACAGTCTCCGTGAAAGGCGTGCAGGCTACGGTCAGGTTTTTCACTGATGCACCACGCCTGTTTCCATTAAACCCAATAAGCACCGTCCCGTCACTGCAGTGAGTTGGCCCGGGGGACCCGGATCGACTAGGTCGGTACTGTATGGCCCAGTTCGGTAGCACATGCCAGTGGTACCCCCGCCTGGATGCGTCATGGCACAGGGGTCGTGAGCGGAGCAGGGAGTGGTGGCCAGATGGTGGGTGGACGGCGTCCTCCGCTGATCCCATATAGGACGGAGCGTCGCATGCACGGGCCCCGCTGAATCCATGCACGAATCCTGCAGAGCTGTCGACTGCAGAACCGCTGCCGCGAATTCCGCGGCGAGCTGCGGTTGGCGAGAACTAGAGTAACTGCATACCTCTCCGTTTTTGGGTGTCAAGCGAACATTCTCTGTACAAAAAACAAAGCCAATTGGGCATGCGCATGTGTCAGACTTCGGTTTCACCGGGATCCCAATGTTGCTTTGAAAAAAATTCTAGACGTTCGCTTTCTGTCCTAAAATTTTCAAGGTGCGGGTTAAATGTTTATATATGCTGATTATGGGCAATGATAATGATATAGCGGGCCGAACTGCCCAGTTAAAAGACGTGGGTAAACGGTCCGCAAACAAGGCCAGCTCGTCTGATTCTTAGCCCTGCCAAATGCGAATTAATCGTAAATCTCTGATTAAGCTCCGGAGTCTATGCTGTGCCTTAACTGGGTTAAATGAGTCTTTGGATGCATCCTAATAATGCCATGACACTGTGTTTGCACTGAGCCCCCAGGCCGGCGAAAGGGGCAGGGGGAAGGGCCACACACGCGATCCTCAAGCTACCAACTGTCCGCCACTTCATTAACCTCTTTGAAGTCCGATTGTCGGATAAGCCCTGATATATGTAAAGCCTGGAACCGGCTCCCCGGATCTCACGGTCTCCATTTAAACGGAATGTGGCACCTTGGTCGAATCCTGGAATTTAGTGAAATTAGGCGTACTTTTAGCCAAAAATAATGAAACCACTTATGATTTCTCTGAAAAATGTTCAATAGGCTCAATATTTTGTTTTTAAAAATACTCCGCTAGGAAAATAAATAAATATCTGCCTGTGGATGATGTCATGATCTGGCAACCATTGCCATACTTGAAACGCTTCAAGGGCTTCGATTGGCTGATGCTCATCGTTACGCCAGCATATGTCGTGACACCAGCAGCTCACAACAATGGCCGCCCGGCGAGGGGCTGATGAGGGGATTGCATGGTGTCAGGTAGGTTTTAGCTTTTTTCCTACGGAAATCTCGAGTTCCATGACAAATTATATGTTGAGTACCGGGGTTTCCGACTTGCTTTACAACTTGGCTATCTCAGTTAAAATCACGTTATGAAGGTGCCACACTCCCTTTAATCCACCCCTCAGGGGGCGCATCTATCGCCATAAAGCTGGCCTGAGAAGGGGCTTCAGAATCAGCGGTATAGCACCCGCACGAAGCCAGCAAGACTGCTGTCGATTTTACACGCTTTATCCCTGACGAGCTTTAAACGATAAGTACCGAGTCACGAAGCAAACTGAATACCCCATGCAGTGATGGGTCTACGGCTTCGGTAGTGGACCGGCCTATGACACCCCGGGAGAGTCTTTTGTACATTCCTAGATGTGATGTTTTGGGGGGATGGGTGTGTTTAGTCTAATCGGCAAGAAGCTGAGAAAATTTGACCAAAATAGCGCGACTGCTTGCGGGGGGGCAGCCAACTGGTCGAACCAAAGTCTGAGGCTGCCAGTGAAGCGGAAGAAAACAATAGAATGCGCCAGTAAACAAGGTCGCCTAAATGCAACTTTAAGGCGACTGCATCGCACAGATCTCATATTTTAGGATCGCTCCGTGATTCGATGCTCGATATGGACAGGCGGTGTCCACAATGGAGTGGGGGAGGAGGATTTATGGACCTAGAGAGGGCGATAGCCCCTTTCGCCCCTGTTTTCTATCCATCCCTGATCCGATGTTATCTTACCAATCTATTCGTCCCTAAACCCAAACTTTCAAATTATGCGATTTAACTATTTTACTGTCACATAAGGTTTTCCATGTGTAAAATCGCCCAATCAACGACTTGACCCATTGCCGTTTAGCATACCTCCGATGTTTACTTATCCATGGTTTCTAAACGAAGCAGGCCATTCCTAATGTCACGGGCCTGTCATGGACCCACATTTCAGGCACACTGCACTGTCTCTTAGGATCCCGGATGTCGATACTTGCTATCAGATGAGCACCACCGTAGAAAATCCGGCTCAGCTTCCGATCCGCACCACAAACCCATCACTGACCGGTGCCGATACGCCGGGTGAAGAAGTGAATGCATGAAGTGCTTAAGCGCTGAGGAGGACATGTATCTTCCACGGGGTGCAACAGCGTACGTCCACCTCTCCAGCAGGGAAGTCCGGGTTCGACCCCTGGGTGTCTCCTCCACTGCAGTACCGTCCAGCAAGGTGACAGCTCCCGACACCGGGTAACCTTCGTCGTCCTTGCGTCGTGAAATTCCAAGCCGCACACACAGTCACTACCTAAGTCGCCGCAGATGCCAGCGTGGAGTCGAGGCCGATCATGAGGCTCCTGTTCCGGTCGCCGGGGTAGCGGGAGCGACGGGGAAACACGTGCTACAACTGGGTCGCTCATTTGACCTTGCTGCTATCCTTCCAGTGCATGTAGCGGCCTCTCGGAACGCCCTGGTCATGTTGCAGCGCGCCGGATTGGGCGGAGGCTCGCTGCCGGGCAGGTGCTCAACATAGGGGGTGACAGACACGGGGACCGGGGCTCGGCCAAGAATTCAGTCAGTGACATCCAGGACATCCTGCCTTCTACAACTAGTTGCTCTGCATTAGCCTGTAGCGGAAACAAGTCGGCTTATCCTGCGCTGCTGCATGAAATGATTGTTTTACCAGACTAAGCCCAGGAGCATCACCAGCTCCGCCATTTATGCTGGGCGTGAAGCGGCGCTGAAGCTATCAGTGTTGACTCATCAGCACGAGCTAGCTCCAGGTCACGGAAAGCAGAGGTGAAAACTCTGGCGTCACCCACACCAAACAGGAAGTGGCATCTCGGTGTGCTGGACTGTGTCCCGGCATGGCGCTACTGACAGGTTTGAAGGACACGCACGATCCTGGACAGCTGTTTGACAGCATGCACCGGCTGGATGGTGTTTGCCCCTCTGCTTAAACAGCGAGAGTGGGCGCGGAACATGAAGACCCGGCCCCAGCACTAAACAAGAGTGAGCATGCTGCCGGCTCTGTGAGATCCGACACGGCCTTCGAGTGGGAGTCCACTGCTGGTCCACACGTGTGTACTTCTGTCGAGCTCTGACGCACACCGCGGGTCTTCACCGCAGTATACCGCGCGTGCGTATGCGCTGCAGCGGCTTGGACCCCTGCGGCGCATGGAAATTGATGAAACTCAAGCTGGGTAGATAATAGCAATTGTAGACTTTCTTGCTGGTGGATGAAAATGATTTTGAGGCTAACTCTTTTCGTGCAACGCTACAGGGTTAAAGGTTAAATCTGAATGATTGGGAGGGTCGTGGCCACTCTATTCCCATGCTATGGCCCAAGTCTATCTGTATTTTCCCGAAGATATTGTGCGTTCAGCTGTGAGAAGGCCCACGGTACGATTCTCAGGCCGAAATTCACCGCATTCCGCATAGTGTTATGCTGCGACGTAAAATCGTCTATTCCTGTGAAAATTGCATTAATTTTGATCATGATAAGTTTTTACAAGGAAGCGAGTTCAACTCTCTCAGCGAGATAACCCATCAACATCGTCCATATTCAAGTCAGGAATTAGCCCAGCGACTGCTTCAAACGAGGCACTATTCGAAGGCATCATTCATAAGCGTCGCCATCGGCAAAAAAGTGGGGGGCCAGCCAAACTTCAAACTGACGCTGACAAAAAAACTTCCCACGTTAGGACCAAATACTGTTCGAATTTGGGCTCCTCGTTGCCTTCTGCAGCGGCTGGTTATAAGAATGTCCGGTTTTCTCCCATTTTGCCTGAGATCAGGAAATCTTTGGCCAAAAAATGGGGGCCGGGGCCCCTGCCCCCCGGTGGCGACGCCCCTGGCATCGTTTCCAGTCATTCGGACCGGACCGGACGCGGTGAGCGGCGCGGTATCATGGACGCGGTGAGCGGCGCGGAGTGACGCGGCGACACGCGCCGCCAGCACTGGACACCATTTCACCCGGACTCCGTGAAACAGCTCGCTTACCGCGCTCATGTTTCATGCATGAGCCGGGCCGGCGCGGCTGGAGCGGAGCGGCTGTGTTTTGTGGCTGAATGAGTCAGTGGCTGTGGCATCTCGTGGCCGCCGGCGTCGGTTTTACCTCAGTGCCGCGCCAGGACAGAACCGGTCCGTGTAAAGCCCGGCGCGCTCAACAGCACATCCAACCTGGACACAGCTGGTCTGACTGGTTCCACCTGTCCACTTGTAAAGCACTGTGTGTGCACGAATAGAAATGGGTGTATGAGCAGGGACGGGTGACTGCCAGCGAGGCTGTTATAACGCGTGAGCAATAACTGCCGATATGATGAAAGCATGACGAAACAGTGGTCTTTGCTTCACTGGGCCAAAAAGTGGTATGCTGCACTTGTGATACCGACAGGTTATATTTATTTCATGGGTGGAGATCGGGAAGGAGAGGTAGGGCCAGGAAGCCTCTGGGTTTCGGGTCATCCACGGGGTTTGTATTGGGTTTCTATCACCGTGTCAGTATGATACCCAGGAACGCTCATGGATCGAGAAGAGACCTCCAGCCTTAGCTTTATTATTATTCATTGATTTATTCGAATTCATAAATAGCAGGATAAATACTTCAACACTCGTGCAAATACTCCTTGTAATTGGAAGGTACGTTTCCTATTAGAAGTGGCGATAATAGAATAAGATTAAATGAGGTAAATAAATAGCCCTGTTAGCTGTTTGCATTCTAAATGAGTTCCAGTTGAAATCGATGGGCTACGATTATTTTAGATCAGACTAAGATTACTTTCGAAATTGCTTCACGTATAATCAAACTACATCCTTTTTCTCGAGCACGGCTTGAAAAGTGGTAGAGGCCAACCAGTCTGTGCAGGATATCATTTATCGTCGTGACACCATTGCCTCCCGTCAAGTGGTCGAAAGTCATCTAGGTACCCCACGTCACACCATATGACGTAACATTGCCAGCGGCCATGCACTAGCTACACTGGTAAGTTTGCTGACGTCATATACTGTCAAGAACGTCATTCCTTCTATTCTGGTCGTCGTGTCCCGCTAAGATTGAGGGCGGTGCAGCGTTTAGCGTCTGAGTCAGCTGTCGGCTTCGTATCTGAAGGTCATCTATTCGCGACCAGTTTTCCTGCAGTCAGGACAAAGCGAAATGCGGAGGCATCGCCACCGATAGCGGAAATGGTTGCTCTCGGTGAGGTAGCGGACAGTGTCGGTCAGGCGACGAGGCACGGGCACGCGCGACACGACGGCCTATATTCGGCCACAGTTTATGCTACACAGCCCTGACCAACAAATCAGTATATCTAGTTTACAAACACGTGGCATGTGGTCGGTTCCGCCGGCGCTTTCAACTGACTAAATATTAGCCAAACATGCCAGCGAATTGCATTCACAAAAACAGACCTGTTTACACCCGGAAGCGCAGGACGGCTGACATTTTCTGTCGCGCTAAATGTGTCAGATATCCGTCACATATCTGTCTGGATGGATGAAACAAACCCTTCACAAGGAAGCGACAGCTCGGTTCGGGGGCGTCGTTATTGACTGTGGTCAGCAGCATTCGAAACAAGGCTGGTTCCGCGTGTGCCCCGCTACATCCGACTCAGCATTCTGCACGTGCTAAAGGCACATCCTGTTTGATTCGGTGGGTGAGCCGCCTGCCTGTGTTGCCACCAGTCGGCTTCTCTTACAGCAGGCGTTCTGTACGATGTTCGATCTACGTTGGAGGAATCACTATCTGGCAGATGCCAGTGGTGTGTCTGGGTCAGCGATTTGCTTTAGAAGGACATCAGCGACATGGCCCGCGACTGTCAGCCTGTCGTACCTCGCCTGTGATTGGTTAGAACGACATGGTTTGTGATCTGAAAGAGTCTGCTGCGTGCGCATGAATACCGTGATAGTTCACGCCAAGTATGGATGCGACCGATACCCAACGATGCCGTTCCAAACTAGCATTCAGAAATATCAATCCACGTTTAAAAATATGTCTTTCACGTCGTTTTTATTGGCTATTTTTATTGTCCAATTAGTTCTGGAAAATAACAACTAAGGCCGTCAAAAGCATGATTCCCTTGTTTCACGCCTCGTTGGTCAAACAGGTTTAATGCAGTACCAGTTTCGCACCAAACAACACGTCTCTAAATCTCAGATGTCCTCAATCCCAGCCCATTTCTACCTGAACTTAGGCCATATAAGTTGCTGGAACCACCACTTTGGAAGAAGACACCTACCATAAACTTCGCCTGCGGCCTCAATGTAAACTGTTCCACACAAAATAGAAATATCTTCAGATTCCTTAGCAAGCACGAGACCATCAGACGATTGACAGTTATATGAATGTCTGTGCTTTTGGTCGCGGTATTTGTTAAGAAAGGCGGTGGGAGCGATCCGTTCACAGGCACAGCCATGCTTTTGTCAGCTGGTTCAGTGGCCACCAGATCATACATGCCAGCTGATAACGATGTTCCAACCCAACAGACTCCGAGAAATTCCCAGACCGTGCAGCAGTTCACTTCTTACGTCCTAGAAATGGTCCTAGTTCATTCAAAATGGCTATTCTCTGTTTGCATGCATAATCTTGCAAGATTCCATTTCTCGGATGACCGACTGATATTGCACAAAACACGTAATTATAATGCACAGATTATTTGACTCCCTCCATCACGGTGTAGGTTATGTTTTAAGAACCATGGGACCAGCCACGAACGGGACCATAGTTATAAAGAAGAGCCATATCGTGCCCTGCGTCTCCGTCAGACGCTGCCGAAAAATTAGCAGTTCTTCAAAGCTATGACCTATAAAGATGTGGATAACGAGCAGGAAATGATAACGATACACTCACCGCGTTGTCCCTGGGGTGTGACGATGTTCAACACGAGACACCATTTTCAGCTAGCTTTGATTTTGCACACCAAAAAAATCTTACTCGATTATTTCGTGGTTTTGTTGTAAACAACCATTCCATTGAGGCCCCGTAGAGTTTTTTATGACAAAGAAAATTTAGAGCCTATCGGGTTACTCCCATATTTCCCCGCACAATTTAGGCGAATACATTCAGAAGCGGCAGGGCGGGGGCGTCCCCCTGTAAAGGGGGTGTCCCAAAATTTTGGGTCAATGGTCATTAATGCTGTCAGTTACGAATATCAAATTCGCCTCAGTTGGTCAGCACCAGCCCGGGTCTGTCCCCCTGCGAAAATTCTGGCGGCGCCCTAGAAGCGGAGTTATCAATCTAAATCAAACAGCAACCGATAGTTTACTGCTGGGGCAGGACGGTGTATATAATGTGAAGTGATATTCTTCGGAGTATATTCCAGCATCTGTTCCAGAGAACGTTACTCATAGGCGGATCCAGGATTGCCGATCGGGGCACCTTCCGGGGGCGCCATCCGGACCAGGGGCGCCATTTATATCGGCAAAACATCAGGTGGGCGCCAAATCCTATCGGTGGGCGCCGACTTCGCATCCTGGGGGTGGAAGCGACATTCAGGGGCGCCATCGACCTTCAGGGGGCGCCGAGGGTCGATCGGGGAGGGGGCACGTGCCCCCTTGCCCCTGGATCCGCCTATGCGGTACTGAACGTTGTACCACCTGACGGTTGGTGTACCTTAAGTCCGAATAACCCAGTAACGACAATCAGTCCATCCTGTGTGTTCTGTGGCCCTTTCGCTGTACTATCTTTCCACCCATCAGGCATTAGCGAGTCATGAGCAGACATGTCGTTTCGGTTGTGGGAAGGACAGCTGCGGCGCCGCCAGTCGGTCGTGACTGCAGCCGCTTCTAAATCACATGTTGCAGGGTGCTGGGCACGCTGGCCGGCTAGGCCTCCGCCCACGTGAGGGCCTTCGCCGCGGCGCCGCCAAACGGAGAGCGGCATGGATCGAAGGTCTTAATGGATATGAAATCCATCCGACGCTCTGAATTGGACTTGCCAGATAACCTGGATCGTTTCGGAACTGGATATGAATGTGCTTTTTAATATTTTGTTTCCAATCTAGTCATATTTTTCCGATATGGATTGCATTTGGATTCATACCCAAGGCTTGCTAAATGTATGACATGAGTTTATCGGGAAAATTTGGATATGAATCGAACGGATCTGAATTCTAGCCGAATTATTCTCAACTTTCTTAAAGATAATGGTCTTGGCCATGATTCGCCTTGACCGTCAAACACCCACGCCAGCTGCACGTGGGGAGCAAACGGTTGCACCACTTGCCGTAAGGCATTGTACTTGTGTATCTGGGTGTCTGCGCCTGATGAGTAGATGTGGCCTCCCAATCAGGGGACGTGACGGTAGAGAAAGCCGGGGGCCGCGGCCAGCGAGACGACTAAATCATGGACTGTGTCCAATGCGGTTAGGAAAAAAATATCCGAGAGAAGAGAATAATAAGTCAACTGTTTAAATTTCTAAACAAGAAAACACATTGCTGGCGAATCCCGACAGAGCGAGTGCAGCTGAATTAGTCCACGTGCTAGTTGTAGAGAGCGTCAGGGTGAATTTGCACCAGCAGGCAGACCGGCCCGGACATGGCACTGAGGTGGAACCGTGGCCCGCGGACCCGCCCACTCTCAGGTCCTGCTCTGCAAGTCACGCTCCGCTGAAAATGCCGTCTAAGGCCTCTGCCATCTGCCGGCTTCTTATTCAAATTCCACATTAATATTCAGCGTGAGGGACAAGGTGGCACTTTTATTCATGGCACTTCATAAAAAGCCGTACACTTCCTGAAGGTGATGCTGATTGTGGCATATATAGTGTCAGAATCTTATCGATGGAAATCGCTGAATACATTTGCCAACGCATCGACATATCTACACAGGCAACACAAGGATACCTGAAGAAACAGAAATCCTTCAATACAAGGATAAGAAAAATATGGGTGAACCAAGTTATGAGAATGCGCTGCCTCGTCATGTCCTACAACATAAACAAAATAGACACCTCAGTAAATACAGTGACGCCCACAATAGCAAACAAACTTGTTTTCACGATGATTAGACTGGCATTTCCACTCACTTATGCTTAGCTCCTTAAAGAATAATAATCAGCTAAGCGCTCAGAATTTGAAATGGGTGTTGATTGTCATCGCTGACTTGAACGATAAATGACTGAGTTAGAATGCCAATACGTGGTAGTGCTCTGTTGCACATTTCCGTTAAACACACGCCGAGCTTTCAACGTTCGTAAAACACTCAGACCGACCCAACCAATTCACTCATCACATCTGACATCGTTATAACACAGCTCCAATCAGCAGGTGGTTCTCACCAACCAACCAATCACTCTCAGTCTAACTGCCTGGATCACTCGCCAGAGTCGTGTTACTTTCTGACGTCACAAGACTGAGAACGTCCGTCGTCGTCTTCACCAAGCTCTTCGTGTTCTTACTCGCCGCCGCGTGGCGGCCCGAGCGCCGCAGTCTCACTCCTCGCTTCGCCCTCTTGCTCCTCCGCCTCGCACCGGCAGGAGCAGGTTCTTCCGCCGCCGGAGCAGTGGCCGACACAGACCCCGAGGAGGTCAGCACCAGCTCTGACCAGAGCAGGGAGACGTCTGAGTTATGGCCGGCTGGCGAGGACCGGCGCGCTTCTGCCTCCGACTCGGCCAGCCACTGGGTGACCGGGTTCTGCCGGCTGAAGACGAAGGGGTTGGAAGGACCGGCCATGGCGCCGGGGCTGCTGGTTGTGCTGGTGGGCAGTGAAGGCACCTGGGAGCAGAGCCGGTAGTAGAACTGCTGCGGGTGTAGCGCTGCCGGGTCGGGCGCGCGCGTGCCGCTTGTTTTCTTGTGCCGGTGGTTGGAGAGGCGCCGCCAGCTGCGCCGCAGGTGGTCACGTGTCGCTACCACGGTAGGAGGCTTTCGGCGCGGACCAGCGATGCCTCTCTGCTGGTTCCTCTCCCCTGAGCCCTGACCGCTGCTCCCGCAGTTCTGCCCGAAACTGTCCGATTGGTTGTTTTCGGCGATTTCTTCACTGAAACTGGTTATAGCCAGTTTGGCTTCCAGTTCACGGATCAGGGCAGTCTGGAGATCAGTCGCCGGAGAATCACTCAAACGCTGTGTCGCAGAAATCAGACTTTCCTGCTTGGGTCCCTCAGAAGGTGTGGCGAGATTCGACAGCATCTCCTTCAGGAGATGAAGCTCTTCAGGTGGAATCGTATCGAGCGATTTCGGCTGAGAGCCCCCCTCGTGTTTGATGGCGTACACTCTGTCCAGACTTCCACTTGCCGAAGACGATGCTTTACCGCTGTCTCCGTCTGTGTCGCGGCGATGCCTCGCTTTTCCGGAATCATCAATCGCCATGGTATCGCACAGGTTCACCTCGGATGTAGCTTGAGGCTTGTCGTCGGGAGAGCTCTGGTGAGACAAGGATGCAAGTGAATCCACTGTCTCCGAGTCGTCGATGAGCTCAAAGTCAGCATAATAGAGAATACGCTTGGAGGTGACGCCGCCGCTGCCGTCGTTAACGACCCGCTCTGAGCCGATGGACGTCTCGATGCAGCTAGGCCGATCGGCAGATCCTCGGAGAGGACGCGACGAAGACTTGTGCGTGTCTTCTTGTACACCCGTCTTTGGAACCGCGCTGTCTGCTGTGTTTGGTTCCGACTCGTTCACACCATTGTCTGTGCTCTCCCAGGCTAGGCGTCTGTCCACAGAGGGTGACTTGTGCAGTTCGCCGGGATACGCCACGCAGCCGGACATCAAATGAGCCTGGTTAAAAATGTCGGCGACCCCGCCAATCAGACCGCTTTGAACCCTGCATTCGCTCCTGGCTGGGGCAGCGTCGTTGCCAGGAGGACTCGATACGACCAAGCCTCTGTTCTGTGGCCTGTTCCTGCGCAGGTGCACGTCAGCATCAGGTACACTGTCACCTGCCGGGCCGCCGGTGGCAGCTTCTCCTTCATCTTTCCGTGGGTCCGAGGCGCTGGGACTGTCCGTCATTTGACTGTCGCCAGACTGGGGGATGGCTGGCTCGGGAAGTTTTGATGCGCAGGCGTCGCCTTCGACGTAAACGATTCCCTGGTTGGTGACAACTGCTTTTCGTCGCGTCAAGCGCCTCAGCGACCGACGCATGGAGGCCTTCCGGAAGGACAGGCTGCGAGAGAACTTGGAGGAGGAGAGATCGTCTTGTCTTCTTCGGCTGAGGAAGAGCTTCCTCAGCTTTTCCAGAGTGTTCTTCATGACGACGCTTGTTGACTCCCGGAGAATGTTGTGTGGCAGCAGCACGCTCAAATTGTTTCTTCTCCACAGTCACATTAAAGCAGCAAAACTCCCCAAAATTAAGTGTGCCGGTACACCTGGGACTAACGGTCGGTCTTAACCACCGACAAAAAATATATCCTCGCAAATTCACTCAGTCTCGGTACTCGCCGCCTTCAGTACAGTCCCAGAACAGACGGAACAACTTTATGCCAACAACCACCCACTGTCACTTCCAGCTCGGATCCGCTGTAGCACGCGACGTCCTCCCACCGCTCTCAGCACTCGTCTGCCGCTGTTTTTCGGAGGCAGCTCCGCCGCCGCGGACACAGTGCCACCTATCGGAAGGACGGGGAAACCCGTCGGTGTCCGGGATCGAGCGCCCGTCCACGGCGCGACCGCAGAAATGATCATCCCGGCGGCGGGAGATTGACTCAGCCGTGACGTCAGAGTAGTAGGCATGTACGCGCGTGAGTGAGCTGGCTGGAGAGGCAGCGTGGGAAAGGGAGGGCGTTCACCCGTGATTAACTGGAGGCTCATGATGATGACGCAAACATTGTGATGCAATGGGACAAACCCGATATAAGTCATTTCCATTGCTAATTGTAAGCTTCAATGAAAATATGATCAAGGTGGGGCTAGCTTTCAAACCAAGTTCCAGATATCTGAAGAATGATTTCCTTGGGATTTGACCCTTTTCTGTCCAGAGGTCCCTCTTTGAACGAATAAACTTGTCAGCCAGTGCTGTCTTCTTTGTACGCGTGCGTGAAGCCTACCTTACTGCAGATCGTTATTTTTACGGGCGTCGCTTTCGAGGTACGGGCAGAAGTTCCAGTTCCCTTATTCCCACCAAAACTGTCCCCAAACAATTGTTTCCCCCAATCAGATAGAAGATATCCACATATCATCACGTTCATGAGCAACAGCCATAACGGGCGGTTTCAGAGAAGAAAGATTTCGGTTGGCTGTTCTAACAATGTTTGAATAGAGGCATATTTTCGTAAATAAAGGTGTTCTTTATCGAATTCCCTCGGTCTGATGACGACTCGAACTCGAAACATCATCGGTTTTAACAAAAAAATATGTCATATTTCCATCACTGTGCGGTAACTCCAATAAAATACTTTTACATTCAGGATAGATTTCGGACAGCGCTAAGTACCTGTCTGTTGGCTTCCGCGAGGGATTGAAACGCCTCCGCAGGACTGAAAGTCTCATCTCAGAAGATGTTTCAGGCACCCATCGTTGTTTTTGAGAATCCTCGCAAGCAAAATAAGTTCTTTTCAACTAAGTAATTCAATTGACTATTGCAAATTTACTGAGTATCGGTATTGCACACAATTCAATTCCACATAAGTATAACTGCAGAAATGTCCAGAACTTTTGGGTGACGGTAATGTGTATTTCTAATTGTGTATTTCCAGTTCACGCCACCTTTTATTGGTTAGGGCTACTGAATATGCCGGGAGGGGTGCATGGCCTTCCTGTCCCACCTATTCCTACACCAATAGCCCTGGGTTATGGTGATTATCCCTCTGTTTTCGATCCTGGTCAAACAATGGCTTATACGTGATAGAAACATAAACTATAGCAAACATTTTGATATAAATAATGGTGTATGTATAAACAAACGATATCACGTAAGCAAACAATTTTCTCATCTTTCGAACAGAAAGAAAAGTTCATATGATAACGTTTAGGAAATGAAACCTGCGCTGAATTCCGATTTAAAGGAAAGACAAAGATTTAACGAGATAGCCAAGTGAAACAAGAAAACCGTACCAACAAACGATATTTCGTAAAAAAAACAAAACCACCGACACCAGCCCCCAGCCCCCGTCACAGTGGGCCCGCGGACCCTCAAAAGCGCTTATTATTCGGATTTCGTAAGTTCAAAAATATTGCTGTTTATGGTGTCATCAGTGTGAAATTGAATAAATACATGGCATTCTTATTTTTCTAAACGACTACAAAACCGTCAGAAACAGTCGAAGACGAGGTTTCCACCGAAAGCGTTTCGGAGCGCACTTATCGCCTGAATTTCCTTATTTGTTCACAAGTGTTTCAACGTTTCAAAGGCTTAGAAATAGTTTATGGCTTTTGTTTCTAGGAACGGAGTGTTCCAAATATGTTAGTACATGTTTTAACGTGATTTCGTTATTGGTCAGGTATGGGAGCAAATTTACCAAGTAATGCTACACGGAGATAATTTGATCAAACTATATTTGAAATAGAGTTTTAAAATATATCACCTTGTGCCGCGTGAAACTTGTCCACAAAGTAGCTGAAGGTTTACTTTCATGCCTTATAATTACTTTTCCCGATTTTGCCCGAATTCGTATTATGAGCATATTTGTTGTTCAGTCAATGCACGGGTGCGGTCATAGTATTACACTATTACAAGCCAAATGGTAGAAATTTTAATTTTAAGGCAGGTGTCGGCAAGTTTTCCCTTTAGGATTCGTCTCGAGTCCCGGTTAACACAATCTGAGCTATTTCGTAGACCTGCAGGTTACGCAATCTTTCCAGGTCACATTGGGTCAAATGCTTTACACAGGAAATATGGGTATTGTCTAAACACCGCTCGGGCATAAATAATTCAGATTGGCCGGGTTTCCACTCGCTTACACTAAATGCATCAGATGATTACCTCGCTTCGCCGAGAACTGATCACGAGAGCTCAAATCTGATATGAGACGAAATATAAGACGGTCGTTTTCTTGGTCAGAAGTGGCCTGGTACAGAGGAACAATAGGCCCCTGACTCAGTTGGAGAGGTGCCTTGCTCTAGCAAACTGTGGTTTGTAGTGGGAAAAATGATCTCACGAAGGGATGTGTTTAACTTTGTGCGTGGCAATATTGTTATCAACAGAGTGGCAGCGGATGACGAAGTTCATATGTTAAGGACACATTACAGAGCGGATTCAGTGAGCATAAAAGAGACACGTGCGGTCGGAAATTACAATTTTATTGCAAGGCTGAAGCGGAAATGGCAAGCAAGTCACAGGACCCTAACCCGCTACTTGAGGAAGAGAAACAGTGGCTGAATAGTGTTCCATCGCAGCAGATTCACCGAGGGTATTGGAGCCTGTTGACCTTGACCAGCCATGTACAAGCCGGGGTCCTTGTCGGCCTGTGGGTTTATGGAACACTTCTGGTAGCTCCAAACGTCGTCGAACCTCCGCTTCATGGCGGTTACTCCTCTGCAGAGCTTTAATGTCACACGCTCCAAAGCGCCAGGGCCTTTCTGGTTTTCTCAAAGACGTGACCGTGGCTCCCACAAGACCTACTAAGGTAAAAAAATGCTAAGAGAACCAGCAAAACCCAATACGATACACAGACGAAGAAGCACTGCTGTGTTCATTGAAGGGCACATACGAAGCAAACCTGGCAGTTTACCAGAGAGTCGGCCAAGAGTCAGAATCAGGGGCGTAGCCAGGATTTCGCTCAGGGGAGGGCAGCGCCCGAAAAGGCCCCAGCGACAGCGCCAAAGGGCCCTGATGGGTAAAAGGGTTCTGCTTGTTACAGAATAGAGGCAAGAGGCTTAAGAGGGCCCTGTCTGGTAGAAATTCATATTTGACCACAGACATAGTGCGGGCGAGCCGCGCTTCGCGCGACCCGTGTCCTCAGGGGCCCTCAGGGGGGTGGCTGTCCTGCCCCCCTGGCCCGCCCTGGCAAAATGTCAGAATGCCGACATATGTCCTCCATACGACATCCCGAAGGCGAAAGAAATGTTATCCGGAGGGGTATATTACTATGTATATTATCCCAGTAATATTATGCCAACACTAGACATAGGCTCAGATACAGCAAAAACAGCCTCGAAAACTACTCGGGGCATTTAAAAACCCTAGATATAAAATATCCTGATGTAGCCTCAATAGTCACGGTAATTAATTTTAAGCGCTTTGAGCGCCCGCCGGCCCACTGTCGTCGCCGGCGGCCATTGTGTGAGCTACTGGTGTGACGACAGATGCTGACGTCACGATGAGCATCAGCCAATCGAAGCCCTTGAAGCGTTTCAAGTATGGTAGTGGTTGCCAGATCGTGACATCATCCACAGTCTGATATTTATTTCTTTTTCTAGAGGAGTATTTTTAAAAACCAAATATTGACTTATTGTACATTTTCAGAGAAATCATGAGTGGTTTCATTATTTTTGACTAAAAGTACGCCTAATGCACTAAATTCCAGGATTCGACCAAGGTGCCACATTCCCTTTAAAGATAGCGCAGGCGGGCGAACACTACCAAAAACGACGTCAAGTATGCAGACCAGAAAAGTTGGCTCTGTCACGCGATCCAGCGCTGAATTGTGCAACTCAGCGCATCCCCGCCCAACATGCATACATCGGCGACAGAGTCAGACTGCCGCTGCCCTTCAATTACTCCCACGTGCTCAATGGACGTGGGCGATCTTCCAAGAAGAGGATACCATGGCATGTGTTCTCCCGAAGAATGAATTGATATGAATTTTACTGGAGGTCAAATCAGGCAGAACTAGTTGCTAATTTTCTTCATGCCACAAATCAGCACAAATGTATGTAAGTAGGTATCAATGAACTCAAAAACATACATAGGCGGATCCAGGGGGCCAAGGGGGGCACGCGTCCCCCTGATCGACCCTCGGCGCCCCTGAAATGGTAACGGCGCCCCCTGAAAGGTCGATGGCGCCCCCCTGAAATGTCGCTTCCCATCCCCCTCCCTCCAGGATGCGAAAATCGGCGCCCACCGATAGGATTTGGCGCCCACCTAATAGGTTTTACCGGTCAAAAGTGGCGCCCCTGGTCCGGATGGCGCCCCCGTAGGCCCCTCCGATCGGCAATCCTGGATCCGCGTATGAAAACATACCCGGTTAAACTTTAACACTTATATCAATGATATCACACGCCAAACGTGATACAAGTCCCCAAGACTTTAAGCAATGTCATTGATAATTTCTTTACCGGGATAGATCCTAATTCGTCACTCAATCAGGCCGATGCTGGGTTTTCTTTTAAGCGGCATATCGTGATGTAAAGTCATAGCTTTTGGCAGACATTGAAACATATAATATACCCTCGTGGGTTTCACCAGCCCCACGCACTTTGCTGTGTTTATTCTGCTACCACCAAACAATGGCAAGTGGATAAGAGCAGAGCGTGGCGGGAAGGTGAAAGTAATAAAGCCTGGGACCGCCGGCGCCGCCCGCCAGTTGAGTTCGGTCGGTGATGCTGCCAGTACTATGCTGGCACTGCTGCTAGTGACAAATGTGGTGGGAAGTCACGCGGGCTTTCTTCAGCGCATCCTCAGCACAGGAGATCATCCCCATAAAAACCAGCATGCACTGGGTATTCACCCGGCGTACCCTCCATTTTACCATCCAGGACCATCACCGCTAGTTTCGTTCGATCCCAGGCGACCACACCCGACTGCGTACTGGAAGCCGGTTCAGAAGTCAGATCCAAGATCACTCCACCGCAGCAGAGCAGGGAGCCATCCAGGCGACGCCGGTCCTCTCCATAAGCCCACGTCCTCACTGACTCCGTCTCAACGGCAAAACAGAGAATTTCATCGCAGAATAGATCATGCGCCACTTGGCACCGATGCGGGCAAAATCTCCGACGATATTCGTCGTCAGCCCTGTCTTCCTTGGCTCCTGGAGAACTGCCCACTACTGCACCAAAGGCTTCAGGTTCCAAGGCGTCTTCCTTTCTTCGAAAGTCCGATGTCCGCTCCGCCGGGATCCGTCAGGGCGCCGTACCCGCCGACAGGACACATGTCCTTGCCCCAGTGGCACCAGCATCTGGAGAGGGAGACGGTTTCGCAGACGAAGCGAAAGAGCCCAATAAGAAAGAAGAAAGCAGAGCAGCCGGCAGCGAGTGATGCCCTAATGCGAGCAATTGTAGCAGCGGTTGAAGCAGCGAAAAAACAAGCGATCTATGAGGCAAGGGACGAACATGAACTGGACGATAATTTACCAAAACGCGCCGACAAAAGACCGTATGGGTCAGATCAATGGGCTGACACTGGTCCATCTTCCTTTCAAGTTCTCCGTAGAGCGCTAGAGACTTTACTCCGACGGGGCACCACCGAATCCCGACAGCGGTCTTCATCAGGTTCAACTTCTGATACAGAGAACATCCGACCAACACGTGCTCCACTCCCGAGGGAGGGCAGGACAACTCCAGCGGCGCCACCTGTTTACCGGGAGAGAGATCCACAACCGGATCCTCGCGGCAGAGGAGAAGTTCAACCAGTTGAGATCGAGCTGAACGCTCAGAACAGTCCGGAGGTGGTTAACCAGCTGATTGAGTCTCTTGTCGATCAAGCGAGGAGAAGACTTTTGTACGAAGAAAATCGTGAAGCCGAAGAAGCAGCTGAGCTTCAACACAAAGGCCGCTCGGAAATTTTGGACGGAACTGACCGTGAAGTTTCACGTGGAAGCGGGTTTGAAGGATCAGGGCCGATCAGCACTACGGACGGCGACATCCCAAGTGAAGAACGCACAAGCGTCACATGGGAAAGCGATTCGCTATATGAATCGGATGCCAGGAACACAGGGGACAGCAGCTCCAGACTGGACGGAACAGACGAGGGGCATTGCCGTGAAATGAAAACATAGAACTCGGGGAGGAAATGTCGAAGCTTGCGCAGGAGAGGACAGAGCCCCTGGTGCTGCCCAATGAATGGGATCCCGCCCCCGGCACCGGCGCCCAATACATAGCAGAGCGTCTCCGAAGAGCTCGGGTGCGTTCCTTGCTGCAGAACCTGGAGGAGAAGCTGAGGCAGATCTCGCAGAAGTACCTGGACGAGCTGCACGTTGATACAGACTCACCGGACTTTCCAACTGACCGCCTCGACCCCTCCACTACCAGCTCCGAATCCGAGATCGGAGCGTTGACACCAGTTGAGAGCGTTTCAGCTCCGCTGGATGCCTCGCGCACGAACTTTATGCGAGATTCTCCCGAAATTGAAGAGGACACACCAGAATATGAGCCACCATTCCAAAGGCCGAGTGGCCCACATGGCGGGCCAGAAACGGAAGCCGACTGGTCGCGGAACTCCGGCTCACGTGCGGACAGCGAAGAATCGGAGATCGAATCGCGGGAGCCGCTGCAGGACACTGCATATCCTAAAGAATCACTGAGAAACGCTAAAAATACGGAGACAAGAAAAGCGAAGCGCAAGACATCCCAAGAACCACAAACATTCCGCAGAACTGGGACACGAGATCGTGATTTGGGACTAAATTCAGATACTAAAGTTCACGAGCACCAAACTAAGCAACAACGAGGTGATCATTCACAGGAGCAACGTATTTCAGAGCGGCTCAGGTTAAGGAAAAACTCACCAAGTGCAGGTTCAGCCAAAACTTCCGCCTCCTCTCAACAGCATGATGTTCTCAGTGCAAACGTCGATGCTAAAACAATCCTCACAACAAGGAAGGCAAAGAGAAAAGGATCTGCCTCCCGATTTATCGACTTTCACACATGGAAGGAAATCCGACAGAGAAATAAAGAAAGCTTAGAGGACGAGCAAGAAAAAATTTATGAACTATCAACAACAGTTGAACCTGACCTTAAAAACCCAACTTCCTCTGCTCCAATCAAGGCACGAACGAGGGTCGCAACCACATCTTCGACCAGTCCAAAACCAAAAACGACAACGCATCGAAAGCAAAAGCTCTCAGACTTGGTGGCAGGTTCTGCCCTTGAGATCAATCGAAGAATTAGGAGCACTCAGAGGCCTAAACAGCTCGACCAGCACCCTAAGCAGCAGGAGGATGTCCCAAGGCGGCCGCGCATATCTGTGGAAGCTGTCCAGGCCAAAAGAGGCACGGTTCCAAGATCAAGGAAGCAAACTATAGAGAGGAAACCCGACAGAATAAAAGGCAATACAGCTGAAAGTAGAATCGAAGCCAAACCCAGTGCGGCCCCAAAGAAAACACCTGATTTAAAGACCAGACCTTCACAAAGAACTCAAAGCATTCCACATGGACAAAATGCAGCGCGTGGTACCGCCGTTGAAGGGAAGTTCCAAGCAAAGAACACAAGCCGAGGTAGGCCGCAGGATGTTCTCATACGTAGCAAAGATGTGCATGCTATTAAAGAAGTGGCAGACCAAACGCAGCAAGAGCAAGATGAAAGTGACGTTTTTAAACGAAAAATAGCTGATGGTGATCAGTCTCACTCCTTCAAAATTGGTGGAGCAAAGGCAAACAAGCAGGACAATATACATACAGACGACAAACCAATCACAAAGGGTCAAAATAACTTGAATAAGCGCATGTGGCACGAGACGTCGACCATCTCGACTTCTTCACAAAAAGTGCGGAGAACGACGGCGGTTCCGACCTCGCAGCGACCTCGGACAGATTCTCCCGCGAGCGGACTGGACTTGTCAGTGAAAGCTACTTCCCTGTCACAGACTGCCATATTTCCTTCAGAAGGTGTAGCTACTTCTCACAGCATCCCTCCCGACGTGCCACGTCTGAACGGCAGAAAATTGGAAGGTGATGAAAGTGCGGCCATAAAATCTGATCAGAACTCCTCCAGACAACAAGTTCTTCGTCCCTCGAAAAGGCATACCACGGAGAGGTCGGTACAACCCATGGACAATAGCTCAAAACATCCATCTGACCTCCAGTATGGAACGCCTTTATCGAGGACACAAACAAAAACAACGAGCGCAGCATTACGAGAAAAGTCGCAAATTGACGGACGTCGCTCAACAATATCAAAAACAACGAATGATACAACACGTGTCACTACGGAAATTCCAACTGAATTGCAGAAAACGAATACCAGATCAAGACCAAGTCCTCCCGTGTTAGACAAGCAGGAGGGGCGCGTGACCACTGCGGGCGCTCAGGGTCCAGCGGAGAGGTTGGATGGCCCGACAGACGAGTCGTTCTCACTCCGAAGGAAGGCATCAGGCAAAACCCGAACTGGTTCAGAGGCCAGCAGCGGCCTCAAACACACCGTACCACAACTGGGAGAGGAAAGGAGTCAAGCACAAAACTCCAAAGGATGTGTCACGCAGGCAACGGAAGAGGGCAGGCAGGAGAAGAGCCAGGAAGAGAGGCTCGCGGCGCCGTAACATCGCAGGCATTAAGCTTGTTCCCAGAGATGGTGGGCCCGCCATCACGCAACTCACGGGAACCAGCATCGCCGCTCTGAAGAGTAGACACCGGCACACAGCACCTGCAGGAAACCGGGACCAGTCCCAAGCTGAGTCTGTGGACTCAGAGCAGCCACGCACTACCAGAACACCGAAGATACCAATCAACAAGAATCCGACCATCGTATCTCCTCCGACAAATCAGCCATCTCAAAAGACTCATCTGTCTACAGTACAACAAACACCCGACCCTCTAACGCTCAGTAGCGGAGCAACGCCAATAGATGATGCCCAGGCCACGGCGGCTCTTCTCAAAATTATTAGCCGAACAACCATCAACAAAACGGTGGCAGCAAATCATAGATAAACAGTCTAACCGCTCCCACAAGTCTACAGAAGCCATCCGCCAGGTATGCACTGCAGATTATCAGCTGTGTCTTGTCGCAGTGACAGCACAAAGAAGAGCACCAGGTGGTGTGCTACCGCCTGGGAGGCGACTGAAGCGGAGGCGAAGAGGACAAAGCAGCACTTTGCCGCGTGGGTGTAACATCTGAATGACTCCCCGAGGAGTTAGCAAATAACTTAATAGCAGGCGATGCTAGGACTTAACGCGGAGTAACATCTACCCAACTGACAGAGCTCGGCACTATTATACATGTCACAAAAATATACAAAGCTTACACCCCTGAAACAAAACATTTTCAGTTTCCGTTTCACTTGAAGGGCACACGGCAATTTCGCCTACTCATCATGCTGACGATCTGTCAAGCAACAGGTTCGGTCAACGCAACAACCGATCCATGAGTGGATCCCGAATTTTCTGTAGGGGGAGGCCATGCGAACAAAAGTAGTACATGCTGCTGGCCTGATGGCGAAATGCCTTATTGGAACGGAAGGGAGGGTGAGTGATGTTTCTGAGCGCGCTGGATCGCAGTGTCAGGTTCCCACTTTTTCATATGGGAACTCCCTATTGGGGAGGGGGGTAGGAAGCATCGTTTCAGGGGCACCAATGCTCAGTCAGGGGAGTGGAGCGTGTCCGTCTGAACCCGCTTGTTTTCACAGCATGATAGCTTTGTGGGGCGGTGCCATTCCTGGGTTCGTGTTATTGTGCCGCTAGAGATCCGACCACGCCCACACGAGATTTCCGGCGATAGCACGCCATCAGCGTAGACGGAAGCCTCCAGGGCGCCGGTAACACGGGCACAGAAGCACCAGAGCCGACTGCCGATGTGGAACACTGGCCCGGCAGAGGCGGGAGGACGCGAGAGGAGCTGTGGGAGATACTCCGACACGGCTCGCCAGACTGGCGCTGGAGAAGGGCCGGCGTGTGACAGCGACGCACGAGTCTGCTCTTACTGTCGGTGTGTGTCGGCTGTTGAGAAGCGTAAAATGAAAATAACGGGCAGTTTTATCATGAGAAGGCGTTAATTTGCGGCTATTTCGATGGCCAGATACAGAGTCAAGCCCATCTCCAGCAGTCCGAATGTATTTCTGTGTGTTCTCAAATGTTGTATTATTCACCACAGGCCAGAAATGTAAAGCATGTTATGTTACTCTTGGTCCCATAGTAATTTTAACTTAGCAAACGAGGAGCTGTGAAAGCAAACGAAAACCCATAAAAGTAGAACATAAGGAATTGCGAATCTTCCAAACTAAGCCCTGCAGAATGAAAAGCAGTATTAAACCGATATGCGGCGTTTTCAATTACGGCCAGTTCTAGCAATGGTGTCGACAGCAAGAGTTATCTCAGAGAGTGGCCCTTAACCTCGCGCCATGTCGGACCACACGGCGGGGCGGCGGGCGGGGGGGCGGCCGGTTCCGCAGGGGTTGCATGCAGCAAACGCCGGCTTGGCAGTGACCCTGATGTACCGGCGATAAGGCCCCGGCTTAAAAACCCGGTGACAGGCTAGGTCACGTGCGGGGCAGGGTGGGGTGCATGACCTGTCAGTCAAAAAACGCCCCCGCTGTAGCCTGGGAGCTCTGGAGCGCTTTAGTGGCGTGTGTGACCGTTTCTAGTTTTTGTGAAGATTCTGGGAGACCGGTCTGACGTGCTATTACACGAATATGTGTTTTTGCGCTCACTGACAGCAATATCCAATATAAGTTTTGTCGATGACGCTTGAGTAAGAGCAGCACGGGCGGAGTAAATCGGGGAATGGAACCTGACAATAAGATCAGGCACACTAAATCGGGATGAAGCCACCACAGGCTTATTGAGTCTTCACTACAAACGAATTTAACGCCTCCTACCATCCACACGACCAACAGTCGACATGTCCGCAGGGTCATATATTAGCTTGTACATATCTCAGTCAGGCGGATATATGAATACCTAGCGAGGCGTCATGTTTGGGAGCGGGTACACTTGGACACAGAGTGGCAGCATACTCTAGAGAGGGTACACCTGGACACAGAGTAGTATCGAACTCTGGCCAGAGACTGCTGCAATGGGCAGTGAGAGTACCGACCGTCAACCTCACCAGACCGATTAAATAAAACCTAGCGCTCCAGTGTAAGCTGCACCAACACATACATACTGAAGATGGAGAAACCACAGCGGTTACAAGTGACCAATAGCTCCCAAAGCATTCCTGGTTCAAATGAATATACTTACCACCGTCCAAAGAAAAATACCTTTGTATGTTCTTTACCGCAATGTCAATCAAAATAACAGGTTTGTTGTAGATGCGAGACGTACATAGAGATACGCCAAGTACCACACTCATTGACGGGACGTTCACAGGAGTTATGTGATTCGCAAGACGTGAACTTTGGATAGTAAGTTCGTACATATAATATATTATCCCACCCAGCACCTAGGCCATAGCAGACATCGGCAACAAGCGAGCACGTTCGATTCGTAGTGTTGCTGAAAACAAGAGTAGAGAATACCAATGCAAAAAAATAGGGCGGAATTACGCTGAGCCCTTGAGGGAGGAGGGCAAACTCGGCTTTTTTGGGAATGCAATTACAAAAATAAAAAACGTTTTGTTTAATCATATAAAGACATTCAGAACTAAGATACAAAACATGAAATTCGCAACGCCTTCCATGCACCACTATGAGCGACCCAAGAGCTACCTAAGCAGTTCCATACGATGTTCGTTCAACAAGAAGACTAGAGGCTTAGTAAATCACATTGCATAGCTAAACAGGTATAATTCAAGGCGAGCCGTCTGAGGGCGCATTTACCACCTTTGGCATACACAAGCACCGGAGGGGAATAGCTTCATATTGGAACCAAACATTCAGGACGGGGAACGGGTGAAGCTGTTCTGGATATTCAATACCAAACCCATCTACCCTGTATAACGCTCGTCCCCAGTCGGGGAGCTATCCAGAAGAACAGATGGACTCAGCTCGTCGAGGTGTGGCGAATCCTGACCATCCTCGAGCCTTGTTCGCTGCCATTCCTCCGGGGAAGCTGGCTCAGTACACGAACAGCTCGGGGAAGCGTATCTCCTGCAGTGTGGGCGGGGTGTAGACAGCGCCATCTTGCGCCGCGCAGGCCGCCTCAGCCGCTGCCGCCTCAGCCGCCGCCAGCTCCGCGAATATCTCGTCCAGCTTCACCCGCAGCGAGTCCACCTGGCGGTAGCCACAGGAACTAACGGTGACGAAACACGCCACACTATGTCGGGCCGGCTTATCAGATAGGTCGACATGGTAACATCATTCTGGGGAAATGTGTCAGAGAAGTAGGAAAAGTGGAGAGTGGGCCACCCTAGAAACCCCCTTCTAGACACCGGAGTGGGACAGTCATCCCACCTTATCCTGGCCCCGACCGCGCCTACGTGGTCTGGACATCGCGGCAGTCGAACTCTATCACATTCCATTCACCAATCCCAAGGCCGCTGTGAGCTCATCCCACACCGCCAGTCCCAGAGGAGGCGCTCACCCCGGCGTTGCTGCGCTGCGCCAGCGCCTGCAGACTGAGGCTCCTGCAGGCCTCGGTGAGCTCCTGCCGCCGCTCCTCCTCCTCCCCGCGCCGCTCCTCCGGCGGCGCGCGCACCAGACGTCGCATCGCGTCGAACGAGACGGCCTCAGCCGGCGGCTTCGGCTGCCGACCCGGAGCTAGGTCAGCGACCCGGCAGCAAGGTCGCGGCCGGTAACGGGGCGGAGCGGGGAGCTGACGGAAGCTAGAACTGGGTCAATATTGTAAAATGCAGCTTACTATGACGATAGCTTAATCAAGAGCAGATTGCGTTATGTTTTTTCGAAAGAAGATTTCATTAAATATTCACAGCTTTCGCCCATCTTCTGTTTCGTCCACTTTCCACTGAGGTCAGATGCTATATTGAGGCACACCAATTTATAATCTTATAAGAAGCTCAGCATATTTTCTACGGCCTTTAAAAACTTTTAGGGTCAAAGTCAGAATACAATACGCAATGCACAAGAACTGTCCTAAGCTTCCCATGTCTGCGTCACAATAATCTTAATCTCCCACAAAGACTTTCGAAGCTATAAAGCGTGTTTGCGCACGACGTTATCTCGGAGGGAAATATGACGAAATCCAAGGGCGGCCCCACACGGCACCCCCCTCCCCCTACATAGTAATTTCAAACCCCAATTTTGAAACTCATCCGCTATAGCATTGACTGGAAAGTGGACAGCATCTCCCTCAGATCATGACTTCCCGCTGCCAAACTGAGGGCAATCAATCGAAAAAAGCTAAGAAAATATATATACATGGATACAACCTAGCATAACGGATCACGTTCGTGGGACGTTCGTTGCTTCCCAGGAGTGGCAAATTCAAAAAAAGAAAGATCACAAAGAAAAAAGAAGGTAGGCGTGACACCAGTGTCTGAAGATTAACACTGGGTTCAATTTTGGGTGTCAGGGTAATCAGCAAAGTGATTCAAGTATTTCGTCAGTATAGTTCCAGTTCAGAATAATGGAAGACCTGTTAGTAATGCCCACAATTACGGGCAATCAGTGTTATCGCGGTTAAAGACAAACAAATCTGACACCCACAACGTGAAAATTTGCTCGTTCAAATCTTATCCAAACTTGGCTAAAAACCTGATGTTAGGAAAAATATTCGTTTAAAAGGCAAACATCTGGTGAACACATGCCATGTGCTATTGACTCGAGCATCCATAGTGTGAGGTGATTTACCCGTGAAAATAAAGAACGACAGCAAGCCAAAGTCACCACAAACTGCGGAAAAGAAAACGCTGGTGGTTCCAAACTGCATGCTACCAATGCTTGTGGGAAATAAAACAGTCGAACCAGAGGTAAGTGGTTTCTGTCAACATTGTCAAGGCAACACCAAACCATTCTGCCCTCCTTAATCCGACTGTAGACTACAGCAAAAACAGACACAGGACAGGGCATGCAGTCGGAGCTAGCGCAGGAGTGCGGCGCTGTGAGTGGAGGCCGGGGGCGTCATCGGAGAGACCTGACATCGCGTGCAACAGTGGAGGCACATCGTGAGGCACACCCTGGCAGGCGACTTACATAGTAGTGCTACTCAGCGACACAGCACGGCAGGAGCGGCGGCACCGGAAACGAAGGACAGCACCGTCAACGTCAGCGGGAACAGCAAACACAGCGGGTACAGCGTACCGGGAACGGAGGACAGCACCGTGAACGTCAGCGGCAACGGCAAACACAGCGGCAACAGAAAACACAGCGGCAACAGCAAACACAGCGGGAACGGAGGACAACACCGTCAACGTCAGCGGCAACAGCAAACACAGCGGCAACAGAAAACACAGCGGGAACAGCAAACACAGCAGGTACAGCGAACACAGCGGGAACGGAGGACAGCACCGTCAACGTCAGCGGGAACAGCGAACACAGCGGATAAAGCAAACACAGCAGGTACAGCAAACACAGCGGATACAGCGAACACAACGGGTACAGCGACCACGGGGAACCGTAAGCACAGAAAACAGTGAACAAAGCGGGAACAGCGACCACGGGGAACCATAACCACGGAAAACAGCAAACACAGCAGGTACAGCAAACACAACGGGTACAGCAAACACAGCGGGAACAGCAAACACAGCGGGTACAGCAAACAAAGCGGGTACAGACAACACAGCGGGAACAGTGAACACAGCGGTTACAGCGACCACGGGGAGCCATAAGCACAGAAAACAGCCAACACAGCGGGTACAGCAAACACAGCGGGTACAGCGACCACAGCGGAACCATAACCACAGAGAACAGCAAACACAGCGGCAACAGCGACCACGGAGAACAGGAGACATTTTCAGCAGCGAGGCTTTACACATACAGACACGCCCCATTCAGCGTTCAAACCTCGACATGAACATACGACAGGCGTGGAAGTCAGGACATACCTCTATAGGAGCGTCTTTATGCCCAGCAATCATCCAGAGAAGCCGAAAACTTAACTAAACATCCAGGGGACGGCACATCGGCCGCTGCGACATCTGAATCAGCAACCGTTTCATTCTATTAAACAGCAAACAGCTGTCCGCAATACATCTCCATTCAACAGCCACGCCATCAAGCAGAGTCCACTGGAAGGCGACAGAACGGTACACCCATCGGCCAGAACTGACGTCATAAGCTTCATCATTACTCGCAGGGTACGGGCTGATAGAAGGGACGTAGGGGCACGTGGAGAAGGGGTGATGCACGGCCTCCAAATAGGCATAGGGTAAAAAATTCAGACTCGAGCTAAAATTTCCGATCTCAGCTCTTGAAGGTCGGCAGCGACGAAAGAGGCGGTAACCACCCTCTGAATACGGTCATACCAGACACAAAACAATCATGAACATTGAAGAGGAGAGAAGTTTCATCGTATGTGTGGCCTTAACAGTGAAAGAAAGCACCGGTAGTGTGCCAGGATACATCCAGAGAAAGCTTGCGAAAGGGAGGTTCTCCAAGCACACAGGTGCAAGCGCAGTACGTCTACCACACTGGCAATGAGGCCGGCCGTACCGTTGCAGCTGTCCACGGATACCACCTTCTTCTCGGCAGGGAAGACCATGGGCGAGGCCAGCCCAGAACACGGCTGTTTGGCAGCAGTAGCAAATTTGCTTGCAAATTCGTACTTTTCTGAGGATCACTTTGCGCGCTGTGCGGTTTCTTGGTGTGAAAGTGAGCCCTCGATATGAAGTTCACAGCACAGCATAGAAACATCAAATTTATGCATTCGGGGCAGTTTGCCAAGCGCATCGTGGACATCGTCCGATTCGAGGTCCGGCTATCGGCACGTCCAATAATTTGGGGGGGCTACTGATGTACCGCCTGCACTGACTGCACAGTGCTCCCCACAGCCACACCTCTGAACGGACAGAACAAGATGCGACCACGTACAGCCCCCTGCAATTGAATCTGTACACACTAGGCTCGGAAGTTTTTGGCTAAATTCTAGATAACTATTGCTCCCTCGGCCATAATGAAATATACAGCATGTGTGTCTTGCCTTTGGCTTTAGATATTTCCCCAAAAACTAGGTTTCAGGTTAGTAGTTTGAAAAAATATTTGCAGAAAACATTTGTGATGACTCTCTCTTGACAATTTAGTTCGTCGCAATTGATTTGTAAAACACGAGACTGCTGAATATTAATGAGAACGTAATCGATAGCTGGGAGTAAAACACACAAACTGTGTCTTCAATCACTTCTCTGCAAGCAGTAGTTCACTCACACTATACCAAAAACTTCTGACCCTAGTGCGTACAGATTCAATTGCAGGGGGCTGTACAGTTAAAGGTCACAGTTTCAGGGACGCACCATCACCGCCATACCGCTGCAGCGCAATGATGTCGCCAGAAATCGGGCCGTCACAATATAACCTGATTATCTGTTTTATTTGTGTATCGCAGTATCAAGTAAGGATGGAAATAATCTTATTGAGAGACGCAGACATGCCGCAGGACCGGAGACACAACACGAGGGAATTCGGGTGGCGATTTACCGTACGTACTTCAAAAACGTATTCGGTGGAATTATGCGATCCTTCTCAGGTAAAAAAGAACTTGTTCTTGAATATAGCGATATATAGCACAAACTTCTGAGCAGCATCCCAGCCCAACATATCTAAATTATCAGGATGTATTAATCAGCAACTTGATTTACGCACAAGCAGGAAAAATGAGACTGTCCAAGTGATCTCCCTACTTTCTGACAGACAGTCGGGTGCACTTTGTACTCTATTTCTTCCGACACACACGATAGGCATGACAAGCTCCGACCGTATGTAATACAAATGAATTTCTGGCGACAGCAGCTTAGGGTCACATTTCACCATCGCTTTAATAGTTACACGATACCTGCAAGTACGATGGGCACGGGCTATATCACACAGGTTCCTTATCAACAATACGGTAGTCTTCTTCAAAGACCAACAAACATAGGTCTGATCAAAGACCACTACATGTGTAATGTGTATATATGTGTGTATGTGTGTGTTTCTGCCTGTCCGTGTGCGCGCGTGTGTGTGAGTGGTCTTTGTCTGAGACTCTAACCGTACGGTGACACTACAAAAGCACGCAGACCAATGCAAGGCAAGAATATGGGTGGTGATGCCGGACCACAAGTGAGTGCCATGATGACATCAACCACAAAACTGTTTCACAGCTACTTGCTGGCCACGAAATGGGCGAGCTTTCGAGAGCAGTGACTTTTCTACAAGGACACTCAGATACCCCAAAACATCGTTATATCGAGATACCCTAATTGTTACACATTTAATGATTATGAAGAGCGCTTAACAATAGCAGAAGACTGTTCGTCATCTACAAGCCGCTCCCCCGTATTTGGTCTCCCACCGGAAATACGATAAAACGCATTTTGGCATAAGCAGTTCAGAAACCTGTGCCGTAGTCATCAATCGCCAAAGACGTCGGAATATCTTGATGACTATACATCACAAACGACAAACAGATAACTTCACAGTCTTACAGGCACCATGGCATTTAGTAATCACCCATGCGTCAAGTATGCTTCACAAAGTTGAGTGCCTCGGTACAAAAACTACTGACAGCTGAACAAGGGGCTATCTACGAACTCAGAATCCGAACATATTATATTATTTTCTCGCTAATAACTGACATCAAACAGCTCAACCAAACATATTATGACTGGTGGTTTCCTTATACGTTAGGACAATAAAGTTTACAGCGCATTATACGTAGAATGAGAGCTTTAAAGAGAATGTGGCACCTTCATAACGTGATTTTAACTGAGATAGCCAAGTTGTAAAGCAAGTCGGAAAACCCGGTACTCAATATATCTCATTTGTCTTGGAACTCGAGATTTCCGTAGAAAAAAACTCAAACCTACCTGCAATGTACCCCTCATGTACCCCTGGCAGCAGGCCACAGTTGTCATGGCTGTTGGTGTGACGACATATGCTGACGTCACGTTGAGTATCGGCCAATCGAAGCCATTGAAGAGTATTGAATATGGTAGTGGTTGCCAGATCACGACGTCATCTACAGGCAGATATTTATTTCTTTTCCTAGAGGAGCATTTTAAAAATCGAAACATTGAGCTTATTGTACATTTTTCAGAGAAATCATGGACGCCTTGATTTTCGGCTAAAAGTTCCCCTAATTACACTAAATTCCAGTATTCGACCAAGGTGCCACATTCCCTTTACGAATGTCCCCCTTGATGCCGCTTATTCAGTTGTCATGTTGTGTGATCACGTTCGGTAGACAAGATGCCACGCTCGGAAAGCAGACGCCGTTTTCCATATACCCGGCGTCACGTCTGACACTATCGAGCCGGACTTTAACGCCCCGGCGCTGGTGGATAATAGCACACCGCCGAGACTGCACAATGGAACGGAAGCACCACCTCCTGGCGGAAACTGTATAATTGAAGGAACGTATCGCCTTCCAACACAGGTGGTATTTCACTTACATGGGAGCAAGCGTGGGAACCTAGGTGCACCGCCAGCCACAGTCGAATTGCACGGTTGGCGAGATTTCAAACCATGCATTATCGGTACAATACAGTGAATGGCGCTTAGAACGCTTGTGGTCTCGATAAAACGGATCTAAGAGCGTGTAAAAAAACAGGCTAAGAGTCAAGAGTGTTCCAAACCAAAGGCGGATCCGGGGAGAAAGGGGCACGTGCCCGATTGAGTACTCGAGGACCCCATATTGCGCCCCGACACCCCCTAAAGTGTCCCTCCCCGTTCAGGATGCGAGTAGCGGCGCTCAGGGGATACAATTCGGTGCCCCTGGTAGGTTTGCGCTAGGAAGTACCCTACCTCCCAAGCGGCCGTCCCCACTAGAAATCCTGAATCCGCCTGTCCCCAAGTACGATGGGAAACCGATCACGCCCAGTAGGATCTAGACCTCACGCAAACCACATCACGACATCCTGACCGACACGTACACTGCAGGTCCGTGTCCCAGAAACCACGTACAAAGAGTCCACTGTCGTGTAAATATCTATCTTACAAGTACCTCTGAGGAGACTTCCCTGATAAAATGAGCGGTCTCATGCAATCACCAACGATGCGCAAGAGTGCAAAACTTTACATCGCAGTTGCATCACTCATCCGCCAATACCAGCTCCATATTTAAAGCGGTGCAACGCACTCGGACGATTCCCTTCTCATATCCTCCCTCGTCTCATGCTCACGTCTTCTCTGCGTTCTCCAGAAAATTTCCGTTCCACGTCTCTTCCCCCAAAAATACTCAAACTCTCCGTCAATGGTGGTACTCTCCCACATCACCACGAGTAGATGGCCCGTTCCCCTCGGCGAATTTCTAAACAAGTCACTTTCTTATACAAGCGCTCGACGACCCTTGGAAAGTTATCAACACCCCCAAAACAGGCTCCTCAATTTTTTAGGCCATCAATGGGGGCGAGAACAGGTAGGTACGTGTGAGTTAGGCTGCACCTGGATCGGCTTAAGGAGCGACTGGTAACACTGGCCAGCTATTTCGCACTGCTGAATAGACTGATGGCCAGACCTGGGCCCATTGTCAGCTGTAGGAATTAGCTGGCAGCTTGGTGAGAATGAGCCATCGCAGGTGGGGAGACCCCACGAGGATTATTGTAAACGACAACTGTCTGGTATAACGCGAGTGTATGTGTCCCACTGACACCCTGACGCATGTGGGTTTAAACTGCAGTTAACATGAAAACGGTAAATGGAGAATCGGACAAAACACCCCGCCTCGCACTGGGACACGGTCATACGGTCATCACAGTTGATCGCGCTTGGCGAGTCCACCAATGAGAGAGGAACACCTCCAGAATCGCCAGTGATTCATTTTTCCAGCACATCTCCTAAGCTACGACTCCGCGAGACTCAAACGAATGTGCCACCCTCATAAACACCGTCGACATCACGAGAGAGCACTGCACAGTTTCAAAGATCCTCCGGGACCACAGGAAAGCATCGACAGCTTCTCAGACAAATCCAGGAACTTCGGCCGGACCCATCAACACGCGGCCAACTTCAGTCTCATTTCCAAGGACGTCCGGTCCCCCGACACCTTCTCGCTCGCGCCAACTTGGGTAGCCGCGACAGCGCCTCTGGCCAGGGCCTCGGTGCGGGCGGCCCCGGCGGACCCCGCGGTGGCGGTCAGCACATGAACTCCCGCGGGGCCCGCCGGGCCGCCGGCTACAACACCAGCTGCCGGCGGCCCACACCTGGCGGCGGGCGGCAGTGACGCCGCGGACGTGGCGAGATGGCGGCGCAGGCCCGCGAGCGCGGAGGGCCCTCCCGACAGCAGCGGACCGTCTGTCAACGGGAGGGGAGGAGAGGGCGCTGCCTTACCATTGGGCGTCTGCCTGAGCCTGAGTGGTATGGGATTCCGGTGGGGTAACACCGGCTTAGGTTGGTCTTTCCCGACATGTAAGGTCCTTGCTTTTACATTGGCTTCCATCAATCGTGTTATACCCCAGGTGAAACGGGAGTCTTCGAGGTGCTTGTACTGTTTTAACCGGTGACAATGCGAATCCTTACAAATTGTGTAGGATGAGATGCAATTTTTCCACTTTTAATAATAGACACAAAGTGGGAATTTTTGTTCACCCATCTCCAATTTCATGCCCCTTTCACTTAAACAAGCATCAATATTTTCCGGAAAGCTAACAACGCTTCTGGAACGCTTACAAAACTTCTAAACAAAGTCTCTGGAAAGCTTACTCTTGCCTACAAGGGTTGCAAGTGAAAAGAAAATCCGCAGGAACGAAGAACAAAAACAAAAGTTTGCAATTTAACTTCAATAGTTGATCCGAAACCTCAATGAAATCGGCAAGAGACTTATAATAAGGGGTGTGAGGGAGGGAGGCAGCCTGATATAAAAATAGACTAATAAAAAGAAGGTAAGAAAGAAAAGTACCGAGATAAATAGGAAGACGAGGACGGGAGGAAGGAAGAGAGAAAAGGAAAAAGTGAGAACACTGTAAATATAAAACTCTACATTTCAGCATGTGTATTCATTATCCCTTATTCTGCCGTTTTCTCTTATATTGGCCGCAAACAAATTTGCTAGCCTTACCAATCATAAGCTTTGCCACCGCAGAAAAGGTGAGAGGGACAGTATATATTTTACCTGCCGCTAGCACAGAATTTCCTTCTCCAGAACAAAAACTAATCGGATTAGAGCGCATTATTGCCTTCCGCACCGGCCACTTAGAAATATTTACCTTTTCCCAATCTGGCTAAAATCAGGCAATTTGTCGATGAAAGGTTGAGAGCCAGGCCCCCTCCCGCTATCCCCCTATTCTGGCCCCTAAGTTTTCCCTGTTTTACAAGGAGCAGATGATCACCAGACGTAGACATGCGGCGAACGACGAGGAAGCGGTCACGCAACGCTCACGAACATCGAGAGCACAGCGCTGTGTGCGCAGCTGGAAGGTAGGGTGTAACACCTCTGAGGAAGAGGGGTGCGGATCTTTCCCGTACGCAGGGAGTAATACTTGTGCTACACCCAACTAGGTGCAAGGCAAGGCCGCTGGGAGTCCAACATTGAGCACGTCCATCACTATTGCGCATGCTCAGAGAAATACAGTTACGAGAGAAGGATGACAGCTGCACACGTGAATAGCAGGGAATACATGGAACATGTTGAAAAGCGAGGACGAACTCAATCTGACGCTGGTGCGAGAAAACAGTCATAGCCATTCTTTGGGACTGTCAAAAGTGAGGTTACGGACGCCTAAATACGATGAGGCATGGGGTCAGATGAAATAAATACAGAGCCATCTTGTCGGAGCTAAGCTTAAGGAACGAACAGGGCCAGACCGTGCGTCCAACAGCAGAAACGGACGTCACACCAGTACAGGGAATACTCCGCCGGGGAGGCAGGCCTTACATCAATAAGCACATATGCAATGCCTTTCAGAGAGCTCATCAACAGCCTGACGCAAACAAGCGATCCAGGAGTGTTGCGTCACACGCAATAATGATAAATTACCGCCAGCCGAGCTCTGGGACATCCCACCGTGTCACTCATCAGACCGTGGCGTCACCGCGTACACTGCCCACCGTCACATAACAGCGCTGGTCGGTATCTCGCAGCTCCGCTGTGCACACGAAAAACAGCCCATCCCTGATTGTCGATACTTCGAAGCTTTTTTACACGGCAGAAATGACATGCTCGGTCCTGGTTCTTGCGTAAGAACACGGCTCACGCGGTGGAATACAAAGGTGCGATGTGCGGGGAGAGAAAGCAGCGCCAGCTGGGGACGCTCAGCGTCTATCGGGAAGGAGTAACCAGTCACCGGACGGCCAGATCATCAACTACCCCTCCCGCCACCCGTACCTCCTGACATACCATCTGCCCGGGTCTCTGCTCTCCATGGGAATTACAAGCACCGTCTGTGTATTGGCGAGAGGACTGTTGGGCGGTAGCTGGCCACTACGGGCTGGGCCCCGCGCCCTCCGTGGAAAGGTAACAACTACACTGACTCAGCAGAGGGATGTGGCTCCAATGGTGCCGGCCGAAAAAGTGAGGCCAAAATCTGACATCAAACTTCACGCATTTACCTAATGCCTCAAACCGCCAGATTTAAAAAATAATAATAAACACACAACTTTAACACGGCATCCAGAAGCCCTTTTCACCAATCTAACTGCCAAGCTCTAAGAACGCCCGCTCCTGGGGGCGATCATACTGTACATGGTTGCATTGTATATATCGGACAGCCAAAACTCGAGTCCAACGGGGCGACAATCCCCCGCGCTCGTTGTCCTCAGACCACCTCGACACACCCAAGCCACACATTTGGGCATCCTCACGACCGCCGCAGGGAGCGGCCCCCTCACTGAATCTTCCACCACCGCACCAGCTGCAGGGTCAGCCGGACCACGCGCTGACGTCCTGGGTCGCTCTGGGTACACCGGTCAAGCGGGGACAGGTGACGCGGACAACATACAAAGCCACATAACGGGGCAACGACCATACTGTAGCAAAGCACAGGCAAGCACGGTCGGATGGGATAGCTCTACGCGGCATACACGATCAGCACAAGACACGACAAAGCTCACGATTACAGCCTAACGCCGAACTGAGCAGCTCGGGTGTCATCAATCACCAAGCCAGGCGAAAACATACATTGTCCATACGGACTAGCCTTGTCTCGAGAGAGCAATTATGATATTAGAAACGAGCGTAATTTCAGCTCAATTACATGGTACCAGTTTCCGGGAGTGCGGAATAAGTTCTGAGCTCTTCCCATGAGTGACATTTTTCCAGCAGGCGGCCGCTTAATGCTTTCCTCGCCACCCCCAACACACACGCGTGTATTGGTGAAGTGAGCTATTAATAGCCCTGATCGGGGTCTCCGGCTCCGGATTAAAATGTTTGAACAAATAATTAAGCATAGCACAAATGAGAAACTAGTTTGTATAGCATTTTGTAGTGCTTATTGCACATTCTGCATCGTGTCACCTCACAGTGGCATTGCTACCAGTCTGTGCGTTTTCATTTCGCATAAACCCACAGTTCGGGTATTCAGTTTTTGGCCTCCACATATCCAATGCTATATCTCAAAAGTGGAAGTGCCTCACAGAAAAGTAATTGTGATATTGAAAATCCACTGCATCTGTGAAAAATATAAATAAACATTTGTATTTGAAACTCTATCGGGCAAAAACTCTGCCAAGGCCCTACTAAATTATGTCGAGGGAAATATTATCGGTTGCCTAAGGTATGAATGAATCTGGGCCGCAGTTCACCAGTGGCGTAGCCAAGAAGAAGGGTCGATGGACTTCCCCTGGCGGTTCTCAGCCGCCGCAAGCCAAAGCGCACAGCGTGATAACGCCCGCCCTCTTGGTACAATGAACAACCTCGCCACCAGCCCATGTTTTACCTCCATGGAAGATCCAGAAGAGTAGACAGGATGCCTTCCCACCCTTCTAATGTATATCGGCGACTCCTCACACATTTCCGGTGCCCACTGAAGCTTCGCTTCCCACGCTGCCCAGAACGTGACTGGCAGCGTCCCTGATACTCCTTGGATCAAATGGTGCCCCCCCCCCACTGCAGCTTCCACCACCAATACAAAACTCTGAGTCCGCTGGTTTTCACCGTTAGCTCCTTTTACTGTTCCAAAATTCCTTAAATAATTCGCCTCATAGGCGAGCAACAAGTGTCTGCGTCTTTCTTACTCGCAAACATCCCCAGTGTTGCCCTCCATAACAGGCGTTATCCCGAAAATGTGATGCCCTGGCGGGCTGACCTCCCACCCCCCGGGTGGACTGATCTCCCCTGGTGGGTTGACCTCCCCCATTCCCCGGAGGGCTGATCTCCCCCAGCTCTAATCAAATCCTGGCTACGCCACTGCAGTCCACTAGGGGATTTAGGAAACTTTCAGAGGAATGTGCGGAAGTCAACATCGAGAGCAATTTTCAAAGTAATCCATGGGATAATCCGACCATTTGAGGGAGGTATCGCGGCCCCAGAGAACGCTGCCACGTTTTAGGGCGTTTAAAACAGTACGCTTCTTGCAGTCATACTTGCACCACACCTCACCTGTGTGGGTTTAAAAAAGAAATAGGGGATTTTCCGATCCCGGCCCAAGCAGTGAAGCATCCACAAAATCACACCATGTACGTACAGCCTTCCCCACGGACACCACGGCAAGGCTTCGTCTACTGTCGCGACAGCGGACAGGCCTCAAAGGCCTTTTCACGATGCACCAGTCTGTGGCATGTATCGAAAAGCGAAAACAAGCATGGCATGTAGGGTGTAAGCCTCGACAAATGAAACCAGGTCAGCACCCTCAGCAATTTCACTCAGTGGAACGTTATCTGTTCCAGTAAGAAAGACAAACCATTATATAAAAAACGCAATCCCTGTATACAGGATCCAAAAGTCATTTCCTAACTATAAAATTAATTAAGTCTCTGGAATATCGCCCCCTCGCTGTCAAAAACAGAGGCTACCGATCCTGTCAGAACAGAAGCGTGTACATCCCCGAAAACTATGTTGTACTGTGTACAAAGCCCATTTAGCTACGCCAAACCTGCAGTACGTGTTGAGAAGCACACCCATAGCCGTCCTCCGGACCGCAGAGGCACGAGACTGACCTTGAAGAGGCCGATGGAGGAGGACATGCTGTCCACCTCGACGGTGATGTTGTTGAGGTCGCGATCGCTGTTCTGCAGGATGCTCTGTCTCTTCTGCCAGGCTGAGGCAGAGCTGCGGTGGGAGAACCGGCACAGCGGTCAAACACAGCGGGAACCGTGGAACGGGCAGTCACAATAAGGAAAACGCAGCCTCAAGGGGAACGATGGAACGGGCAGTCACAATAGGAAAATACAGTTTTAACGGGAAACCGTGGAATGGGCAGCCATAATAGTATAGGTCCACCACGACGGAAAACAGTAGAACGGGCGGTCAGAATAGGAAAAGGCAGCCACAAAGGCAAACCAGGGAACGGGCAGTCACACTAGTACACGTCAACCACAACGAGAGAGAGCCGTATGGTCAGTAACAGGGGGAGGCAATCAAACGGTCAGTCTGACGGTCCCACGGCGGAAGCTCCCACTCCCGACGCAAAACAGCGGAATCCGGATGGGGGTCGCGTCCCCCCTCCCTGTGCAGTACACAGCGCTGGGCGTCGCTGATTGCTGCCACGCAAGTCCGCGTGATTTTTCTCTCCGCGTGGTCCGGGGGTAGTCGGTGATGGTGGTGGTTCCATTATATGTGACTGTGGAAGCGAATAGATAGGGAATCGCGGTGGGTGTGGAAGGGGGAGGAGAGAAAATGCACTAACCAGTTGAGTGGGAACCACCTGACAAAACAGCGGACTAACCAACCTGAACGGAGAACAGTGTGAAACAATTAAAAGACGGGAAGCCGTGTGAGGATCGGCGCCAACAAACGGTGGAACAATTTACTAGAGGAAACCATGGAACAGATAGTCACAGCGCGAATCAATGGAACAGCCAGTTACAAAGGAAAAGGAGTCGATAACATGAGAAACGGTAGTAAAGATAGTCCCATTGGGCGTTGGGGGAACAGTCGATCACACTGGGGAAGATGGAAAAGGCGGTCCCAATGGGAGACGGTGGAGCCCATTATCATAATGGGAGGCAGCGGAGTAGCCAAATAACAATGGGGAAACGGTGGAGCGACAGTTACAAAGGGACAGGTGGCACGGCCCGTCCAAAGCGATATGACGAATAAGTCGAGAAGAAATGTAAATATTTCCCACTGCATGTTTATGGCACAAAAACAAGAACAATATATTGTCAGTTTTTCAAAGCGTTCTTGAATGTTCCCGACACAATTCATTTAAATTTGCATTCACAGCCGGAACTACGTCTTTAAAAATCATTCAACTGCTGTCCAAGCACGAGAGAACATCTGGAGACATTTTGGCTGACCGAAAAATGCACATTTAATCATCCATCAAAGCGAGTGTTTCACTTTAATAATGGGCTCTCAAATGAAATCTAGCTTGGTTAAGCATGTCGAGAAGCCACTATTGGCGTGGTCCATTCCATTCAGACACACTGCATCTAATTTCCGCACAATGCATAATTCGAAACGAAGCGCACTCAGACCCTAATTCAAGCTCTGAAGGAATCTCTTTCCATATGGTTGCAACAATCAAACTAGTCGAAATTCTAGGGCCCTCGCGTTCACTAAAAATACCATGCTAGGGAGTGAGCCATCCTTAATATATGTCTGCAGTCCCGTTTGACATAGATGACACAATACGCTGGTTTCATCGACCAGAATTGTTTCCAACAAATTAGAGATGTAACCTATCTCTAGATAGTACTACACTATTCTACAAGTACTTCTAGATTAACAGGCTTCACATGTCCGTAAACTTTAAAGAAATGATGGAGATCTTCCGATTTAAAAATGACCGACGTAAGTTTCTATGCCACCCTGATGTCTGGTTTGAATTTTGGAGGAACATTAGTATTGCATATGGAATGACGATGGTGCAATGCATTCGAACACAGCTCAAAAGAAGTCTATATTGTGCCTGCAATCAAGGATACTATTCTGTGGACGAAAACAACTGCCGCTTTAATGACGTCACAATCTGAAAAGGGACTATATTTTTGTTCTGAGTAATTCAAACCGAACAAGGGATCATTTCAAGATTTTCAAACATACTTTATTCGCAATAACTTCATTTTCAATTTAAAAAGAAGTGGAACACTCCATTCGCGAGATGTCTCATTATCGCCGCAAAAGACAGAGGCAGAGCTGCACCTCAAATACGACGTAGATGAACGTTCCAGATGTTAAGGGCATCATCAAGACACAAGTGCGCTTTACGAGCCGGTCTTTGTGCCTCTCCATCTAGATGCGGAGTGCAATTGCGGAGATCCGACGCGGTGATGCCCCTCACTGTCAGTTATTAACGGCGCACAAAGTGGCACACTCAAAATAGCGATCTCATTTGAAAATATTGACGCAGGACAGAGCCCTCGACTTTATAACAATTAATGGGGAGCTTCTTTGAAGTCTAAAAGCAATAACAGACACCTTGCAGTCTTAACTTGCTAATACCATCAGGGCCGACGTTCTGAAAGGTCAGGCTCAAACCCATTCTTAACTGACATGACCATTAAACACTATGCACCACACTGATGTCGACTATTCAACAATAAAACCATCATCAAAAGTCAGCATTCCACTCCCGTTTTGGTCCCGACTAAGCCTGCGAAGCCCAGGTCTTGCCCTGGCCATGTTGTAGAGCGTTATATTTTCCCACTGGGCCATCACGATGCCTGGGGCGGCAAACTTTCTTCTCACTGGTCAGATGCAAAACAACACAATCTTTCCCCTGGACACAAGTTACAGCCTTCATCACTATGGACTCTCACATAGGCACCATGTCACCAGACGCAACAAGTTCTTATCTGGTCGTCATGTTGTTCAGCAGCACGAGATCTCACCTCTGCATCATGTTGGCGAACATCACAAGTAGCAAAACCACTTGTGGACATCACTGGATCTCTTCGCCTCTTACCTCGCCTTCACATTACTTGTACTACAGCCTCTCACCTAGCATCGTATAAAACATCCCATCTGTCGAACTGACGTCATGCCACTACCGCCACAGTACCTGAGTGCCACTTGACCAACGATCACGACTTCTGGCCTGGAGAACATGTAGAACATGGTGGCCCATCAACTGGGCACCATACAGAACCCCTGACCAGAACATCGAATGCAGCGCAGAACATCACAGGCCTCTGACCTGGGCACCATATAGATCATCACAGGCCTCTGACCTGAGCACCATATAGAACACCACAGGCTTTGACCTGGGCACCATATAGACCATTCCGCCTCTGACCTGGGCACAATATAGACCATCACAGACCTCTGACCTGGGCACCATATAGAGCATCACAGGCCTCTGACCTGGGCACCATATAGATCATCACAGGCCTCTGACCTGAGCACCATATAGAACACCACAGGCTTTGACCTGGGCACCATATAGACCATTCCGCCTCTGACCTGGGCACAATATAGACCATCACAGACCTCTGACCTGGGCACCATATAGAGCATCACAGCCTCTGACCTGTGCACCATATAGAACATCACAGGCCTCTGACCTGGACACAATATAGAACACCACAGGCTCTGACCTGGGCACCATATAGAACATCTCGCCTCTGACCTGGGCATCATATAGAACACCACAGGCCCTACCTGGGCACCATATAGAACACCACAGGCTCTGACCTGGGCACCATATAGAACATCTCCCTCTGACCTGGGCATCATATAGAACACCACAGGCCCTGACCTGGGCACCATATAGACCATCGCAGGCTCTGACCTGGGCATCATGTTGCTGAAGGGAGTCTGTAGCCGGGAGGCGTCCAGGCCGTGGGTGGTGAGGACGTCGGTAAGCACAGCCTGGTCCAGCAGCAGACGGGGCTCCGGAGGCTCGCGGCCCAGCGTGGGGTCGTAGTGCCAGGTCAGATCGGGCAGCAGGTGGGGGGCCGACTCCCGGCGGGCCGCCACCACCTGGTCACAGCGGCACCGGGTCAGGACTTTAGAGGTCAACACACGGTGGAGACAAATGCGACTCAGGAGTGAAGAGCTCGGCTATCATCATAGTTGGGGGTTTAGGGCGCAACGATAACGTAGGTAATATGCAGAGCTAGGCTGGTGACCAGAACGATGTTAGGTCGAATCTCGCGCAGGGTGGAAGCGCGGACACCTCTTCCGACTGTGAAGATGACGCTGCTTTATACTGGCAATCGTTGCAAGAGACTAAACTATCACGTTGAGCGCCCGAAACATCGCAGTCGGCGGGGTTCCTTTGCGGGTGTGAGTTAAATATCAGCCGACGCGATGTAACTCAGCAGTACACTGAGTGTCGTCACCTTCGTAGTTCGCCTTTTTCGTAAGACCCATTTTATTAATTGTACCAAGTTATACATCATTGTTTGGTATTCAGAGCGAGTTCTCCGGAGGAAAGTTTGTTTGACTAGCTATGGTGCATCATTTCAAGCAATTACAAACAATAAGATAGATCAAGGTTAAACAAAACATGCCAATTATGAGGTCTCATGGTCTCAGTTTCATTCTCCTTTTCCATTAGGCTGGACTCACCACACAGCATGACCACTATTTCCTGGCGTTCTTTAGATTTGGACCCCAACGTTTTGTCAGTCAAATTTTTGTTCCAAGCCTTCTGGGCTGGTCACAGCGGGCCTGGGGAACGTGTTACAGATAGAGATGACTGCAAGATCCCAATCTTAAACATCAATACCGGTTTATACAAGAAACAGTGTTGTTTCCCACAGCACTGGCTGTAATTGCTTCCACTTTTTCCCTACAACATCGCTTACCCCCAAAGAATGACGCCGAGGCCCCAAATGAGGGTCATCAGCCATCATTTGTTAACAACCGGCCCAAGCGCTGCCGCTGAGGCCTGTGATGTCTCCCGACTGCAAATCAACACCGCCTCCTTGCACAGGAAACAAGGAACCAGAGCAAAGCGTGATTTCAATCCGAAATAGGAAACCCCTCATATGTGCAAAGGTTTTGACTTCCCTCCAATCTACGTCAACTTCAATTCTCACATTCACAGATAATAAAAAACATTGAGTGCAGACTTGTGGTATCTCCACCCAAAAGAATAGCCAGTTTTCCCTCGGTTCAAACCCGAGGGACTTTTCTCTGTGCAAAGGGCTCAACTACCACAGTACAACAGTACTCTCGGATACATGAGTAGTTTCCGGACGTACTATTTAGGTACCGACCACGGGAACAGTCCTATCAACTCACGTAACCAGGTATCTGGTACGTCTCTGCCACTCAGTCTCAGTCCTTCCCGAGAAAACTGACTTCGGGGTGAGTCCGTACCGTGGGGCATGCAAAGGAATTATATCATAATTCACAATGAATTTTACCATTAAGAACTGTTCACAATGTTCTAAAATTAAATACATATTTCTCATCGAATTGAATTGCTTAATTATAAAAGAAAAATATCGAAAAGCTTATCACACTTTTGCGACCTCAAAAATATTTATCTTTAAAGGGAATGTGGCACCTTGGTCGAATCCTGGAATTTGGTGTATTTAGGCGTACTTTTAGCCGAAAATAAGGACACCACTCATATTTCTCTGAAAAATGTACAATAAGCTCAAGATTTTGATTTTAAAATATTCCTCTAGAAAAAAGAAATAAATATCTGCCTGTGGGTGAGGTCATGATCTGGCAACCACTACCATACTCGAAACACTTCAAGGGCTTCGATTGGCTGATGCTCATCGTGACGTCAGCATATGTCGTCACACCAACAGCCATGACAACTGTGGCCTGCTGCTAAGGGTACATGAGGGGTACATTGCAGGTAGGTTTTAGCTTTTTTCTACGGAAATCTCGAGTTCCAAGACAAATGATATATTGAGCACCGGGTTTTCCGGCATGCTCTACAACTTGGCTATCTCAGTGAAAATCACGTTATGAAGGTGCCACATTCCCTTTAACCCTCGCCCCACCGGGGGGCCATCGATGGCCCCCCTAAGGTTTTTCTGGGATAGCAGAAAAACGACGAGGCGCAGCACCGCGGTTGAGGGCTCTACCTCTCACTGCATCATTTTCCCATCATCCCTGAAATTTTTTACCCCGGGTCACCCAAGGTCAGGCCACCAGACGCGGTCAACCAAGGTCACCTCACTTCACTTTAGAGCTCTGTAAGAGCTACATTTCAAAGTCGATCGATTTGAAACTTCCTACACTTCATAACCCCTCCAGGGTCTACAAGGTGTATATCCGGGATTTTTCGATTTCGTGCCCTGAGGTCAGGTCACGAGGCGACCTCTCCCATTGGAAAAGCATGGGGAAAAGCTATCTCATGATATAAAAGCCACAAAAATGATTGCAAATACTCAGACTGCTCAGAACAACGTTTTTGGACACCCTTTCACGGATCCCAGGGGTCATATTTGCCCTTTGACTTTTCCAAGGTCATCCAAGGTCACCGGAGGTCAAAAACAGTATTTTAACAATAACTTTTGACCTAATTGAGCTAGAGCGGTGAAACAAACACCATCGTGTTTGTCTTGTCACTGGCTTTCATTTGATATACGGCAAGGTCACTTTTTGACCTTTCGTGACCTCAGGTCATATTAGGTCACGAGGTGACCTCTGGCGGTCAAACCACTGGCGGGAGGTCTTTACGTTCCACATAGCGGAAAAAGTACAGGCAATTTGCTATCAAATGTACTTTACCAGGCCTCAATAGCTCTAATGACATAAGAGTTATGCCCAGTTTGCTTAATCATTGCATATTTGAGTGAAAATAGCCGATCTTGACCTAATTTGACCTCTGGAGGTCAAACCATTGACCTGAGCACTAAAACATGCGAAGTAATTTCTTACTGAATTCACGCGAGCTTTCTATTGCACTTTGCAGATTTGCGCTAACGCCCATATTTTCGGAGTTAAAGGGGGGCCATCGATGGCCCCCGGTGGGGCGAAGGTGGCGCCGGACCCCCGGTGGGGCGCGGGTTAATACAAGCTCTCGCCATTTGTTTGCGTTTGAACAATGTCCATTGTGAGCGGCCATGTTTGCCCGGATCTGGAAACGGCGTAGTTCAACGTGAGCTGCAGTGGTTGTTTACAGGTATTAGGTACAGGTTTGATTGCTTGATGAAGTGCTGAAGCTCAGGTTGTCGAAGATTGAAAAACTGGGGTCGTGGTGAGGCGAATGCCGCACTTGCTGTACCGATAGGTTTCGTCGCAGCTACGTCATTTCTTCGTGGTACGATCCCCTGGAACGCTCTGAGTATGAGCTTGTCGAATAGTACGTATTACTGCTGCCGCCCCGGTAGCTCGGTCGGCAGTCTTTGGCTCCGGCCTGCTCAGAAAACCGTGCAGCGGCAATGCACCGGTGAAAGCTCGGGATCGGTTCCCATGTGATGATCCGGCGCTCAATATTTACTCGACGTAGGTCGGCTGGTAGCTGACATGTGAGAGGGTGACCTGAGCGGGGCGGCCGTCTCTATGCTTTGAGGGACGTTCAACTTTGGCTTTCAAATGAACTCGTGAGTGCGGGAGTTGCTCGTTCGGATGATGAGGTCGGGGTCTATGTGACAAGTCCATTGATGACTTCAGTGGGACTTCAATCTCAAACGCCAAACCTGCATTAACTCGGTCAACTAATGAGCAGTCCTTGGCCAAGCGGCATGAGCAGTCCAATCAGTCCATCCCCTGATTGGACTACTCATGTATCCGGGATACGTAACGCGAGCGAGCGAGGCCGTGCCGCGCCGACCACGGTAGTCGCGCTGGGACGGAGGAAATGGAACGTGTATCACGCCAAAGCCAGCCAGCGGGCGAAAAAACACTGTCCGCACACCTCCCAGACTAAAACAATCCGTGCTTACTGAGAACTCTAATCGAGTACAGTTATGCTTATTTTCGCTTCTCTTTAAATTGCTATTTAGTCACTGGGACCCATTTTGAAAGTAGGGTATTCATACCTAGACTGGAAAGCAGGATAATTAGAAAACAGCAGTGACGTTCGATAAGCCTGTTGTTGGTATGATGTCTCACGGTAGAGCATCCTACCAGCAGTAGCGGTACCATCAACATTCAGCGACAACATAGTCCGTCAACGTCAAGTCTTATAGAACAGGCCTCGGTAGGAATGACAGAAGATTGGTTTCGTGTGTGTCCAGCACGGATGGCTTTCACACTGCAGAGTACTCCATCTCAGAGTTATGCAGCCTCGACACAACTTCCGACACATGTATCGTCCACGTAGACAGCTGCATGGGAAGGAGCAGCAGGACGAGAGTGGCGGACACAACAGGTGTTACTACAAGAAGAACGAGACTCGGCAAAGACCTTGCACGACTTTGGGGGCTGACGTCGTTCAGTTCTTGTTTTTAACTTGAGTAGGAGCGCAGTGCATGCACGCAAACGCACACGCACACACCCACACAGTTGCAAAGACAGGATAGTATTTAAACCCACATAGAAATCACTAATTATTATTGATAACATCTAACTGATCACCGGGACCGATTCTTCAATCCAGGCTCACCTGTCTGACGTACTGGTAGAGGCCGGGGACGCTGCACTGGGAGGAGACGAAGCTGGCGAAGGTGACGGCCAATATGTGGAGGTTGATGCGCTGTGTCTGACTCATCTCAGAACCCAGCGCAATCTCCTGCAAAGAGGAAAAGACATTGATAGGGGACAGTGGTTGTGAGGCTGGAAAGGGTTAACGGGGGAGCATCAGAGCATTGCCACGGACAGTCCGTGGGGGAAAATAACCACGGGAGAGAGAGAAAGAAGAGAGAGAGAGAGGGGAGAGAGAGAGGGGGGAGAGATAGAGAGAGAGGGAGAGAGGGGGAGAGAGAGGGGGAGAGAGGGAGAGATAGAGAGATAGAGAGAGAGAAAGAGAGAAAGAGAGAGAGAGAGAGAGAGAGAGAGAGAGAAAGAGAGAAAGAAAGAGAGAGAGAGGAGAGAGAGAGAGAGCGCATCGATTGCACTCCATGGCGGCGTCCAATTACCAGTGGACATCAAATAACATAATCCGCCCTGTCGCCAGCGTCAGCCCTACCCCTCCCCCTACCGCAGCAACAAGAAGACAATCTCACCAGTGTGTGCCACCACCATGTACTGACGTGAGATTAGGACGGCCGGAGAGCACGTCAGGGATTCTCCGAGATATGGGTGTGGTGTCTGATTAGCCCGCCGCAGCGCCAGCACACTGGATGTGCGCCGTTAGCGCGGGATGAGGTCACATCTCTGGTGTTTTCTCGGCACTTCTTCTACGCCAGAGCGGCGCGTGAAAAGTGCTGACGTTGAACAGTGCCGGCGGCGACCAATCACAGCGCTCGTTAGTGGACGTGGGGAGGCGACACGCCGTGCAGGAATCATTGAGTCGTCAGCGCGCTCCTCTCGGCATCGCAGCAGCTGTTCTAATTCCCGCCGGTGGAGGAAAGGGCACAGCCAGCCTGACTGGGCCGCCTGAACGGCCATAATTGTGTAGTTACGACACACCCGCCAGGTCAGACCCATCTGCAAAACGGAGCTCTGGGCGTCCAACTGGAAAACAATGTTGTTTTTAGTAGGTATGAGATGTCTTGACTAAATGATTTCGAGATGCAACACAAGGGATAATATTTCAACGGAACAAGCGTTTTGCGTTATTTAGAACAGTTACCGATGCAGCGTTGAGACCATCAGTTCAGGCTGGGACATATGTGCCAAAAACGACAGAAAATAAAACTGGTATAAGACGAGACTTCATTTCTCAGTTGCGCCAGCTGTCAGAATTTCCGTGGCGGTGTTTTCGACCTTCCTGTCGGTCACAGGTGTCGAAAACAGAATCCCACAGCAGCTGCAGTGCAATCTTCTAATTGGATCCAGCACTTGGATGGGACATTTGCAGGAGCGCGGTCTGAGAAAACTTACCCAACTTCCCAGAACCAGCCTGATCCTAATCAACACAGTACGTGAAAGGCGAGGCAGCGTCTCACTCGAGGAGCTAAATTGTCAGGACAGGCTCGGAAAATATTGAGACCACGGTCGTGTACCGAACCCGGTCCATGCTGCAATTCAGCGAGTCTGACGCGGAATACAAATGGTCAGATCTAGCACGCTCCCAAGGGTCAACGAGAAGACCACAAACTAAACGTTCAATTTTGTGCTGCGTCAGCCTCATAAATAAGCTGATGCCTCCTGCTGCCCTTAAACATGATAAATTCAGAACAAGCATCGTAGGACCAGAATATGGGGCAGCCTTACGCCAAACGACATAGAATATGCGGACGTGAAAAAGGAGGAGCCGTTGCCTGCCAGGTCATGGCGATTAGCTGAGCCCAGGACCAAAATCACTTTTGAAAATGACTCAAGAGTGTCTGATCCATGCTTCAAGCTAAGCTATCATCTAGCAAAAAGTCTCTTTGAAACTAGCATTGATAGCAACGGCTATCTCCACGAGCAATGCTTCCACCATGCGGACCGCAGCCGGGACAGCATCCAACAACGAGAGGAAACAATACAGCATGACCATGAGCCAGCAGCCGCCCTGCCGGGAAGCTCGCCTGCATGTCCAGAGTGAGCCGCAGTACGTCCGGCAGAAAGTCGGTACAGTTGACCTCCAGCCAGAGCAGCGACAGCGTGGTGTAGATGGAGGTGAGGCTGCTGAGACTGTTGTTGGGCAGCTCCAGACTCTCCAGCAGGCAGAGCAGGATCTCTGGGCCGTTCCGCTTGATGAACATCACGTCCTGACGCGAACACTTGTGCACCTGAAGGTCCAGTTGCGACGCGTCCAATCTGCAGGTAGAGAACTTAATAATAATAATTGTTGGGGTTTAGCGACGCACCAACTGCCAGGGTCATACGGTGTCACCAACTCTCACCCTGTTGGAAGGGTTTTTGGGGATCAGATCAACTTATTCAGAGGCTCCGCCGGGACTTCAACCCGGAACCAGTGGCTTAGAAGACAAGGGTGCTATCCACTAAGCCACCTCATCCCCGCAGGCACAACACAGCAGCGAAGGTCAGCTATTCATGGTGTCAGCGGAGATGATGGGAACTGGCCGCAGTTGGGTCTACCAATAAGCACACGAATCAGAGAGGCGGGTTGTTAACTTTTGTGGCTAGAACAACTACCGCTCAGAGCGATTCTCTTATTGTACTATCAAGCGTGCCAGGGAACATGTTCTGTTTATCGCTCTATTCCGTCTTTCACAGTCTGAAATGGATAAGGAAATTGTTTTCAACCATCACAGGATTTCAAAGACCGCTCAAAAGCTTCGGACAATGTCTGGATAGGCGGTCGACGCACCCCAATCGATCTCTAAAATTCCCCTGCTTGGAATATTGAATACAGCACGGGAGAGACATTTTCACTGGAATCACAAAACAAAACATCACAGTCAACCAATCACGACTACGTCACAAAACCCTTGACCCAAGGGCAATATATCGGAAGACAGGCGGAGCTAAGACCAGCTGGCGGTGTGCTGACCGCGGTTTGTCGAGCTTGGCCAGGTTGCCGCGCCGGTCGATGAGGGTGTGGAGGATCTTCTGTACCACCAGTCGGATCTCCGGGTCCGGCGCCAGCGACATCCGCATCAGCGGGTCCAGGAACGACAGCGGGAACGTCGTGGCCAGGTTCAGCGACGTGTACTTGGTGCCCACCTGCAGGTCAAGGAAAGGGTCAGTGAAGCCACGGTGGTGCTGAAGCTACGGTAGTAGCAGTGAAGCGACGCTGACGAAGCCACGCTGGTGCTGAGGTCACGGTGGTGGCAGAGAAGCCACAGCGAAGCTGGTTAGAACGCCAGGAGGATTCCGATAGGGATGGAAGACATGTCAAGATATTTTAGTTTACTTTGTTCACGAGACATGATTTTCTACATAGGGGAAATGGTTCACGTTATTGGGATAGGAAGATAACCCTCCAAGCTCATAAACAAAGCCATCTCATGAATATGAGCACTACTGGTCCGTTATTTGGGGAAGCATGGCCGACTCCCATCTCATTCAAGTGGAAAGAGTTCAACAATAAATCTATCATGATGCTAACCAGCCGTACAAAGTCCATCCGTCATTCGCTGGACGATAAGCAGCTGCTTAACTTTTCTGGATTGCAACCTCTTCAACCGAGGCGAAACTGAATCGATATGATATTTTAATGTACACTTTTTAATACGCTTTGTCGCATAATTCCGTATTCTCGAGTTGTCCTGTTCATGTGCCTTTTAGAATAACCAGGATCTCCTTTTCAACACTGTTAAGCATTCCATCCTGCAGTGTGAACGCTGTGACCTCGGGAGTTTGGCACGTCTCCATCGTCCGGTGAACAGCTTTTAATCGAATCACCCCGAAGCCACATATTGTGACCGGCTGGCGCTGTCAAAAAAGAAGAACAGCGTCGTTCGTGACGAGAGACCCCCTTTAACCAGTACGGCACGTGTTAGTGTATAGGAGATGATCTGTGTTTTTTTTACCAAAACTAACATTTGCTGTAATTGGCCTTTCTCTCGCCTATTGGTGATGAGATACAGACACCAAGCGACATTGCAAAGCAGAGATAGTTTGGTACCGACATTTTCAGCCTTAGTAATGTGAGGCTATGGCTCAGGTGAAAGTGCAAAACCTTCTTCTGAAGTGACCCCTGCAATATGACAACTGGCTGACAACTTAACAAGCGCATATGCGTAGAACATATCGCAATAAAGTGTCCAGATAAAACATATCGTATAACTATAGAAAATCCGTATTGAACGAAACAAATATCGGTGTTCTTATCGAACAAAGCACGATTACCGAGACTAGCAGTTCTAAATAAAAAAAAAACACCATCCGGTGATCTCCGCTTTACGACTTCAATAGCCCAGCTGCTCTCAGTGTGCGTCAGACTCGACACACTGAATACACAAAAATATACATAGATTGAGGCTTACCGTGTCTTGAGTAAGCATGAAGTCACATTTCACGACTGTTTTCATTAAGATACGCATTTGAATGGATTTTCTGGGAAATGGGTCCGCGTTAAGCACCAATCAATTGAAATGGAGCCCACGAGTGTTAAAGCCAAATCATGGGCGTCGAAAGTGGAGGAGAGAACGGGGAATGTATTCACACGTGGCGAACCAGGGAAGGACCTCCTGACAATGGGACTCCGTACGGCTTCTTCACCTTTTCATCCTGTTATGTCCGAGGACTCAAATGTTCCTAACAAACGTCTTATACATTCCTAATGTTCGACTGCGCCGATAGCATTCTCAAAAACAGTTATTAGCTTCAAGCTTCACCTCCCCGTCCCATGGCGTTGCTACTTCGCCCCTTCCGCGAGTACCAGATCTGTGGCGACGCCCGAGGTAATTCAATTCAAATTTGAAAACACATATCGATGTTTTCACCATATTACTACACTGAGATGCCGAGTGATTAGTACGAAAAGGGCCCAGATGACATACATACGTTCTTAACCAGACTCTATGACCACGTAAATGATATCAGTTTGAAGTAGGCCACGTCTCTCATGACATGCGCTTAAAGCAGATAAACATCCGTTGGAAGAATTCAATTGAATAAAAGCGCAAGTCTGCACGCGCTTTTTACCAGGACTCCAAAGCACTTACGCTTTTTTCAAATGAATGAAAGTACTTGCGCTCTTTTGCTTTGTAGTACGCGGCAAAGTTCCGCCCAAAGCCAAAACAAAAACCTTTTCCCTTTGAACATTTCACGCAAAAAGTATTACATGAGTAACCACATGAAATTAAAGGTGTTTTCGTGGCGAATACAACGGTATAAAATATGACTGATTATATCCAATAGTTTTGTTGCGAGAGCTTGAAAACACACAAATGAGTCTCCTGAAAAGTTGGCCAAATGCACTTGCGCTTTCTTCTTTCACGGCAGAGAGGCCCTAAATTGACAGCGTTCCGAGTTTTCTCCATCCTCTCAAACACCGTTCATGACAACTGCACAGTTCAAACAGGCCGGACCACAGGCGGATCCAGGGGGGCAAAGGGGGCACGTACCCCCCGATCGACCCTCGGCGCCCCCTGAAATGGTCACGGCGCACCCTGAAACCATGGCGCCCCCTGAAATGTCGCCCCCTCTCCCCCCCCAGGATGCGAAAATCGGCGCCCACAAATAGGATTTGGCGCCTACCTAATAGATTTTGCCGGTCAAAAGTGGCGCCCCCTGGTCCGGATGGCACCCCGGAAGGTGCCCCCCCAATCCGAAATCCTGGATCCGCGTATGGACCGGACACATAAAATTCTAGCAGATTGCGGCAGCAATATCCTGGGCCCGAAGCGATAAACGGCTAAATTCCGGAACAAAACGTAACCTTAAGACAAAACTACCTACTGTGCCAAGCCTCATACACTGGTCACATTCGTGCTTGAAGCCTGAAGCGGCGTAATAGGAAACACAAACGGTAAGTGAAGTTGTATGGACACCTATCACAGGAATAGAGGAAACAATTCAACTCCAGCGAGAGATTTCCAAAAACCGCATCGTATGTAGATTGTAATCATAAACCGGGAACTATATAGTAGGACTATATAGTGGACTATAGGACTATATTCCGGGACTATATAGCAATGATTCGGGACTATATAGCGTACGGTTCAATCCGGCACAACCCGCGCCATCCCGCAGACCAATAATGCTTCCGGTCGATCGATGTCAATCACCGGAGTGCCACCTCAGCCTCTGGAGACAACCACTAGAGCCGTTTACGACAGGTGCTCCCCCGCACACGCAACCGTGTCGTCACTCACGACGCAGACCGACCGCACCTAACCCGGTAGGGGGATGCACTAATCAGGCGTCCGGACCGGAATGCTCAACCAATCAGACTGCCGGAAACACGCAACTGTTGCTGCCGGTGCCCCGAAGGCAATTTACTATTTACGGCCAAGAAGGCCTGCGTGGTTAGCGATGGCTGGCTGTAGTGCTATTTCGGGAAAATGAGCGGGAACAGAACAGGGGAAATGGCACGCAAGGTCCGCCGCGTTACACTGCAACGGTGGTTCCCTGCCCACGAGGCATGAGGATTCATCTTCATCGCTGAGAGGAAAATCTGATCCGCCTTGGTGATCGTTCAAATATAATTATATCAATGAAAAAATGGTGCTGATGATTTATCAATGTCTTGCTTGCATCTGTTTAAACGTTTTCTCCGCAACATTTAAACAATGGCTCAGCTCAGAGCTCTGTTGCCAGGACGGTCTCGCTACTATATGTTTTCTACATCCCCATGGATGGCTCCTCAGTCTTGCTTCAGATTACCAGTCTCGCCGGAAAGTCAGCTTGACATAAAAACACTGTCGGGCATGACACAGCCTTTCTTATCGCACGGCTAAAAAGGATCAGAAAGCATTCGACATCTAAAAAGAGACATCGGTGGGCGTCCAGGACAGGATAGGACGATTCTTACCGATAGGATAGGATAGGATCGATGGGTCATTTTTGGGAGATCTATCACAAGCGCCACATATTCGAGCTAAATAAAACCCGGCGTTCGAAGCAGCGTCTTACCAGTCGCGTAGAACATTACAGCCAAGATCCATGATGGTATTTTCGTTTTGAATCCAATCTCAGCTTTTATGGAGAACCAGCCATTCATGAGCGCACTTCTCTCACGCCTCCCCCTCTCCCCTCCCCCAACGAGACTGCCGACCAGCACCGGCATTAGGCAGGTGGGACAGTGGGGCGTCCGCTATCTCACTGCAGGTGCTGAGTTCTCGGACAAATCAAATATCGATTCGATAATTTCTCGGTATGCTCTACCTCATGGGTATCTGAGTTCAACTCTGAAAGTAAAAGGGACTAAATTTATTTTAATGCAACGGGATGTATTAGACCTGCCATCAGCTTACAGTCATGGTTCAAATCCACAGGCCTCCATGACCCCCGAAGAATGGTTGCGTGGCCCCGAATAGGGTCGTGGCCCACAGTTTATGAAAAACAGAATTTTGAACAGTAGAATATGAGGCTGGAAATTGTTGTAGCAATATAAGATACGGTGCTTGGGTAATCCAGGCTAAGCAAAGACGTCTCGCTCGGATGACAGGCCCACAATCAAATACCTTCTCAACGAGAATGTCGGAGATCAAACATGCAGGCTGAACAAATCATCGCTCAGATGAAAACAGGTTCCCTGCCCAGCCTGCGCCTGACAGTGCGAAACCGCGAGTCGGAGCTCAGAGACAGACCGGCCCGTGACGCATTCTGTGCCCAGCAGTGCAGCACTGAGACGCCGGAAGTCGGGCACTTCCGGTCCAGCCGGCGGCAGCGGCGTCAGCTGCCGGCGATACTGCGGCTGACACGGAGCAGGACGGCCCGTCAGCCGGCGCCGAGCACGACAGCTCGTCAGTCGGCGACAGGCCATATTGCGGGGGCCGGCGCGGCAGCGTGGCGGACCCGGGAGACGACGGGACGAGCGGTGAAGGAGGGTGGGGAAGCGCCGCGCCCAGCTCAGGGGTGTTGTACAAGCTTCCAGGTGGAAGGAAGGCTTTACTGCGCCGACGCAGGGGCTGCTGCAGGACACGCTCAACGGTGTCACATATGGGACATTTTTAACAGAGAGTCAATAGGGTAGGGAAAATTTCAGGTCCAGATCATCTGCAGATATCTCAACATGGCCAGTTTTTTTAATAGAAAACTTGCAGACAAGAATGTCAGCTCACAAAACCTATTTAGTAGCTGGTGTTATCGTGCCGGCTTTTCCATGAGGGAGCCCGTGGCGGATTGCCCGAATAGCGCAGCAGTTTTCTCTGGAGACGGATGGGTATGGCGGAACCGCCGCCGTTTCATCACCAGGGAATCGCTAACTTTTTCATTACACCTCAAAGTTTCTGCTCTGGTTGAAACATAACGGATCTGAGAGTCGCCGTCGCCTTCCACTGCAGGCCGGCTCTAATCAGCAGATTCTGGAAGGCTGCTTGCTCAGATTAAACTGGCGTGTGTTGGGATTTGACGGCGCTTCGTCGCTTGTGCCGCTTCAGATTAACACCCGCCTCCGTGGGCGACTGGGCCTCCGAGTCACCTTCGCCTTGATGTGGGGGGAGGGGTTTCAAACACCCCCCTCCTCGAACTCCGCTCCTATACGGGATAGCGAAACAGCCCGAACGCTGGTGGATAATTCATAAAAAAATCATAAAGAAACTACATCAATCGCTTTTTGGCTGACAGACTGGCTTCTTAGCGTCTGACAGAGTTAAGTTAGAATCATTTTTAGGAACCATTCGCTTCCTTTCGTTAAGGCGAATCGAAGGATGCATAACATGACTATACTAAGTCAAAACATAAAAATGACCTGACCTGAGGTCTGGTCAAGGTCACCATCCAACCTAACGTAATTAATATGCATATCAATCAATTCACAATAATAATCCAGACGTAATGGTATCAAAATAAAAGCATTATCATCATTTCCTGCAAAGTTATTGAGCCTAGTCTAAAACTTGCTCAAGTAGTCCCAGATGACCTCTAAGAGGTCACCGGTCCAAACTTGCAACGTGAACCTATAAAGAAGCCTAGGATACTATGATTTGGAGAATACGAAAGATACTATGATTTGGAGAATACGAAAGTGTTCCAAGTGGTATCTACAGAAATAGAGAAATTTCTCGGCCAATTTCCGTTTTACCCATGCATTTCCAATGGAGAGGTCATGATCCATACCTGACCCTAGGTCATTGATATGAAAAATCCCGCAATATAGTTTGTAGTACTCTGTAGGTTCATTATGTGGTATAAGTTTCAATTCGATAGATTCACCCCTTTCTTACTCATACCACCTTAAATATTTTTGGAGGTGAGGTCACTTGATCTGCACTGGTGACCTGACCTGAGATGACCAAACCTTAGAATTTTTTAGGAAATTTTCTGAATTGATCAATAATAACGTGCGCCAAGTACGGCGGTGCTTCGCGCCGCCATTTTGTCGTTCTGCCGGAGACACCCCGAGAGGGGTATTTAAACACCCTTCCCTCACCGGGCGAGGATTAAGACTGACATTAATTAATCCTATGAGTAGTCCCTCGTTTAGAAAAAAGTCAACCCCACGAGAACACGGCGGGGATCCTGAAAACAGATGAGCCACGCGTCAGTGTGTGAAGCGCGTCTACCTTGAGCAGACTTCTGAGCAGCATGTTCTGCAGCAGGACCTCGCTATCGGAGTCGCCGTCCAGCCGCTCCCTGTCGCCTGGGTACTGCGGCACCTTCCCCATGATGAACATCATGATCTCAATCTTCTGGTAATCTGAGAGCGGGCAAACACAGCCGTCACGTGCTTGGACTATCGATCAAATGAGAGCCGGGGCTTAACAAATATCCAGTCAATACAAAAGTAGACTTTAAATGGCATTCGCTGTTAATACAATTCCCAACAGGAGCAGGGGTGTTTAAATTGGGGGCCAAAAGGGAGGTTTGGGAGAGGAAAACTTTTCTGGCTTTATACACAAAGTAAACCATGTATTTACATAAGCTCAAGAATGTTTCAGAAACGGTAAAACAAGCACGGGAAAATTACTGTCGTACAGTCCATACGGAGTAAGAAATGAACAAAGCCGAGAAAAATAGGCATATGCTGTTTTTTCTACATGCCCCGGTTCGGTCCAAAAATCTGGAAAGGGGGCGAGGCAGCTCAGTTCTAAAATTGGGGGGACGACTGCCCCAGGCCCACTGGTTTACAGCGTCCTTGTTCAAGAGTCGCAATGAAAAGCTCTAGCAAAAGGTAGAAGCCCAGAACTCAGCAGGGACGCGACTCTTCCCGGAGTGAAACAATATAAAATAATCACCAAAATGGCATCTAACTCAGGCAACATCTCCACCCACAGACGGGACCCCCCCGCAGTACCCACCGGGCAGGTTGTTGGCGAACTCTCCCAGGGCGTTGATGAGCGCCTCCTGGTAGTTGCTCTCCTCTCGCTGGTGCTTCTGGCTGCTGGCTGCAGGGGCGGTTCCACCCCCGCCTGTACCTGCGCCGCTGCTGCCGGTGCTGCGGTTGGTGGTGACCGACTGGCGGAGGTGGCTCAGCAGAGAATTGATTATCTCCAGCACCGACGGACCTGGCGGCGACAACAGCACGTGCACTGGGGTTACAGTGGCACTGAAAAACACGACGTGAGATCCTTTAAATTTGAGTGAAGTGTTATCACAATTCAGGATCGTTGCAATTCAAGTTTATCCTGTACTGTCATGTGTGTGACTGCTATAACTTTTTCCTTCAAATCATGTAATCTATGTACGAATTATTTCGAACATTCATCAATGCAAAGCTGCCTGAAGTTAGAAATTTTGTGTGCTATTTCCGAGAGCGATTTTAATGTATATTATTCAAATAAGGCTCTGATGATGATGAGAGTTCTCATTGAAATTAGGCGCTAGTAAGCCATTTATTAAACATACAAAATATTGATATCAACATGCAATCCTTATAATTAGTATCAGCAATGAGAAGAGCTTTATCTTAGCATCTGGAAGATGAATACGAAAATAACAAAATATAAATACACAGCAATGAGCACAGCAACACCATTCCAGCTCGCAAACCATGGCGTTCAGGTTTTTTACACACAGTTCCGCCAAATGCAAGCGGAGTTTGAGCCGCTGCCATAATATATCCTGAGCCATAGACCACTATATTATAACGGTCTATGGCTCAGAGCGGTTATTAGTTCGGGTCCGAGAATGCTTCGTCAGAGGCACGGGAGCTCCGTCTCTCTGTCGGAGTCCCTCTAATAACGCCACGCATTCCGAGTCGCCCAGAGCACTGTATGTCTATTGCTTAAAAATAGTACACAAAGCCGGCTTTATTAGTATCAGTCTGGACTCTGAAAGATTTCACGTGTGATAGTCGCGTTGGAAATCATGTTTGTTCTTTATCAAAAACTAATTGAGAAGCTCAATACACTGCGGATACGTATTAACTATTTAAGTTTTAGCTGCGATGTTATTTGCCGAGGAATTAAGACATCGGCAAGCAGGGCTTTGAGAGGGGAGACGCGCCAGTCCAAATATGGGTGAACTCGATCATGGTGCTATTTTTGTTTCATGCTTTCGAGCCAAACGGACACATTTATGTACGTCAACGGCTTTGTGGTATATCAGTAAGTCTCGTCCGCCTCCAGTACACACATGCATCTCCTGGCTCCGGCCAGCAAATGAGAACAGAGAAAGGGTGAGAGCTTTCGGGTTTTGACTGAGGCGTTGGACGTAAGAAACATGGCAAAATTTTTATGATAAGAAAACATGAGCAGAAACATATCCAAAGAAGGCGTATTAGACCCACATAATCGCATCACCAGTCCAAGCAGCCATGCAACAAGTTCATATTCTACCCAGGTAACCACCGCCTCCCGCGCCCATGCCGCAGACTTACCGACGCACTCTCCGGCGGCTATGGTGATGATGTTGGCGAGCACGTCAGCCATGCCGGTTCGGATGGGCGCCTCCGAGCGGGCCTGCTCGTCCAGGTGCGTCATCAACAGCTGAATCACCGCGTACGAGTGCTGCGCCTGCCACAGATGTTGGGGTTCAACGACGCGCCAGCTGACAAGGTTATACGGTCCTGCCAGAGATGTTGGGGTTCAACGACGCACCAAGTGCCAGGGTTATACGGCCCTGCCAGAGATGTTGGGGTTCAACGACGCGCCAGCTGCCAGGGTTATACGGTCCTGCCAGAGATGTTGGGGTTCAACGACGCACCAAGTGCCAGGGTTATACGGTCCTGCCAGAGATGTTGGGGTTTAACGACGCACCAGCTGTCAGGGTTATACGGTCCTGCCAGAGATGTTGGGGTTCAACGACGCACCAAGTGCCAGGGTTATACGGCCCTGCCAGAGATGTTGGGGTTCAACGACGCGCCAGCTGCCAGGGTTATACGGTCCTGCCAGAGATGTTGGGGTTTAACGACGCACCAAGTGCCATGGTTATACGGTCCTGCCAGAGATGTTGGGGTTTAACGACGCACCAAGTGCCATGGTTATACGGTCCTGCCAGAGATGTTGGGGTTTAACGACGCACCAGCTGTCAGGGTTATACGGTCCTGCCAGAGATGTTGGGGTTTAACGACGCACCAAGTGCCATGGTTAACCCTCGCCCCACCGGGGGCCATCGATGGCCCCCTAAGGTTTTCGGGATAGCAGAAAAAGACGAGGTGCAGCACCGCGGTTGAGGGCTCTACCTCTCACTGCATCATTTTCCCATCATCCCTGAAATTTTTACCCCGGGTCACCCAAGGTCAGGTCACCAGACGAGGTCAACCAAGGTCACCTCACTTCAATTTAGAGCTCTGTAAGAGCTACATTTCAAAGTCGATCGATTTGAAACTTCCTACACTTCATGACCCCTCCAGGGTCTACAAGGTGTATATCCGGGATTTTTCGATTTCGTGCCCTGAGGTCAGGTCACGAGGCGACCTCTCCCATTGGAAAAGCATGGGGAAAAGCTATTTCATGATATAAAAGCCACAAAAATGATAACAAATACTCAGACTGCTCAGAACAACGTTTTTGGACACCCTTTCACGGATCCCAGGGGTCATATTTGCCCTTTGACTTTTCCAAGGTCATCCAAGGTCACCGGAGGTCAAAAACAGTATTTTGACAATAACTTTGACCTAATTGAGCTAGAGCGGTGAAACAAACACCATCGTGTTTGTCTTGTCACTGGCTTTCATTTGATATACGGCAAGGTCACTTTTTACCTTTCGTGACCTCAGGTCATATTAGGTCACGAGGTGACCTCTGGCGGTCAAACCACTGGCGGGAGGTCTTTACGTTCCACATAGCGGAAAAAGTACAGGCAATTTGCTATCAAATGTACTTTACCAGGCCTCAATAGCTCTAATGACATAAGAGTTATGCCCAGTTTGCTTAATCATTGCATATTTGAGTGAAAATAGCCGATCTCGACCTAATTTGACCTCTGGAGGTCAAACCATTGACCTGAGCACTAAAACATGCGAAGTAATTTCTTACTGAATTCACGCGAGCTTTCTATTGCACTTTGCAGATTTGCGCTAACGCCCATATTTTCGGAGTTAGAGGGGGGCATCGATGGCCCCCCGGTGGGGCGAAGGTGGCGCCGGACCCCGGTGGGGCGCGGGTTAAACGGCCCTGCCAGAGATGCGTCAGCACTGCCTGAGGGGGGCTAAATCGGACACAGAGACCACGTCACGGTGTTGGAGTGTCCAATGAAGAGTGCCTCACTACTGAAGAGTTCCTTATTCCGATGAAGGGGGTATTCCTGGTGCCTCATTACTGAAGTGTTAAACAATAGTTAGTTAGTCGGGCTTAACAGCGCGCCAACCGTGAGGTTACCTAGCAGCCAGATGACACTAATAAGATCCTGTGCTCTTGCTTTCTTACACAACGCCTAGTAAAACGGGCTCGCTCCTGGCATGATTCAGCAGGTCGATATGGATTGGAAACTGCTGCACCGCGTTCACTTCCTGGACAGGATCCACGCTGATGACCGCAACCAGGCGATCCTGCACCCGGGCGAAGTGCTGTGACCTAGTGCGGTCAGACCGCGAGAACGTGGGCACGGGTGCGAATTCACCTCCCGGAGCCGGCTGGCTGTTCTGACCCAGCGTCACGTCACGCACGGCCTCACAGATGGGAACAACCACAACTGATCTGCTTCGCCCACCATCTGATCGTCGCAGACTCCCAGTGCGTGATGGATAAGTGGCCGGTGGCGGTTTAAATGGCTACCAACTACTACTACCTTTGCGGCGTCGTGGCCACCGCCATCGGATTCAAATACAGGAAAGGAGAGAAATATTCAAAGACAGGCCGGGGGAGGGGAATATCCCGGGTTCCTATCACAGCTCTGCCTCGCACTCCTGGTGGTGAGACGTGACTGAGCACGATCAGCCGAGCTGACTAAAGCCGCACTCTGCGTGTCAGCCGTGCCGTCTCCCAGGAGAACAACGGCATTCCGCACCAAAGGAGAACGACAAAATACGGAGCGGCGTGCTGTCTCAACGAGAACAAAGAAATCTGACGAGACACAATCACCGGGGGGCAGTCACGCAGACGGAACTTGAAACTTGAGGCGATCCCAGAATCGACTGAGGCAGTTATGCTAGTGCCAGAATAAGGTCATGTAGCAGAATTGCAGCATTCAGCTGTCGTAAATATAACCAGATTAACTGTCCGTTCTCGAGCCGTACCACCGGGACAACTGTAAAGGGCACAGACGAAGGCAGTGACTTTGCGTCCTTCCGTTTCACTGTCTTGAATATAACGAGGGTAAATGTCAGCTCTGGAGTCATTGTGCCAGCGCATGACAGACAGATGGGTGTCATCAGGGTCAGCGAGTGTCCCCACAGGAGCGCCGCCGAACAGACAGAGATTTCCCCGGCTGGCTGATTTCGCAGAAAGGTAGTCATTTGGAAACCTCCTGAGAGGCTCCCCGACCGTGAAGTGGGAATAGGGTGGAGCGAGGTGACTGATGAAATTGAGTCAGTTGGACGGTGAGGGATTTGAGCTTCATAGTTGACATTTCTACGCCAGGCGTCTTCGCGACAGAGTAGGTATTTCATGGTATAGTTCATACAAGTTACAATCCCACCGTAGCCGGCTTTCACACAAAACAGCGCCGTTCGTTAACTCTGCCGTTGCTCGGGGTTTTCCGGCATAGATGTCCTATGGTATTCGCGCCATGCTAACTCGTCGACACAGCGCGGGAAAGAACGAATCCTCATTAACACAGGAATGAGAGGAACATTACAAAAACAATACCGATTAAGTTCTATCGCGATCATATTAAAACTACGATGACACGTGGGTCGGTAAATCACACTCACGGGAATAGAGAACATGATGACTTTGAAGGTGGCCACGGCGAACTCGTTCGGGACCCACAGTCCGTGGTTATCCAAGTGCCTGAAACACAGGGGGTCCCTGTTATCTCACAGGAAAGCGTGAACCACTCAATTCAATGTCAAATCAATTCATCGTTAAGGTTATTTTTGGGCATTTGAAATTTATACGGGAAAAGTTAACAATGGTCTGCCATAACATAACAAAAAAACAATTTGTAAGGACATACAACAACTATAAGAAAAAATTGAGAATGAAACGAAAAAAATCAATTCTATGCAGTTCTTGGAGGATTTGGCACCAAACTATCAGCTTACCAAAACAGAACTTGACTATCAAACGGCCAAGTTAAATTATGCATTTATTGTAAACACGCATCTCGTCGGATTTAGCTATTGCTTTTGCCTTTTCTCTCACCAGTGACTGCTTGAACTACCAGACACAATGTTTTCGGCTGAGACCCAACTGAGCATTAAAAGGAATGTGGCACCTTTGTGCAATTCCAGGCCGCGGTGGTTTAGGAGCAATCAATGTTGAAAACAACGGTTTTGGCTTCATTTCGACTGAAAAAATAGCTAATAAGCCCGACATTGTTTTTCCTCTGTTAGCAATAAAATGTGTTCACGCCGCACGCGCATCGGGGCTTGAGCGTGACGTCACTCTCCTTAGATCACCTATGTCACGTGGTCAGACTGGGGAGAACGGGGTCGGTGGAGGGTGAATTTTAACATTTCTCCGCGAACCGTGAGTTCTGAATAAATAAAAAATATATTTAGTGGTTTCTCAGCAAGCTCTACCACATGGCTATCTCAGTTCAGACGCCATTATGAAGGCATATCCCAACATGTCAAAAATCATTAAAAATAATCGCTATTAAAATTTTAAGAAGAACCGAATGGAAAATGGAATCCGGGAAGCGCACCACATTCCCTTTAGGCACCGTTTCTGCACCTCCCACCTCCGTCACCGGGTGCGTCCCCTGGCGCGGCCTCACCTCAGGACGGGCTTCATGAAGCGGCGGATGTGTGCGTAGGAGGCGCGTCCCACCAGCTCCCGCAGACAGGTGTCGGCCAGCTGCGGCGGCGTCGGCTCCTGCCGCAGCTGCGTCGCCTCCGTCTCCGCCGCCGACGCCGCCGCCTGGTGGTTACTGCCGAGGCCCGGAGCCGGCCCGTCAGCAAGGACGTGGGGCTGGTCACACACGGGCTGGGGTCACATCGCCAGAAACGCTGGAGGGCACGCCTCTCCAACACCAGGCTAGTGAGCTCGGGGAGGCGTTCGCCTGGGCGGAGGAGGACAATAACTGGTCGGGATTCCGATAGTCACCGGAGCGGCTGAACACTATCTAAGGCTGACCTTTCGTCCATGTTGAACAGCAGAGAAGGTATGATCTTGTCCATGTGCGCCTCAGTCCAGATGTTTTCCACCAAATCGTCGCTCACCGTCTTCTTAATAACACCCTGCGAAGACAATGCACCGCATCACAGAGTTGAACAGACCAACCAGCCGAGACTCAGCTTGGCTCATACATTTTACTGAAATGGAAGAGAAGTGTACGTGTGGGGTACTCTTGCGGATATCAGTATCTAGCTCAAGGTATTTATATTTGCCCTTGCATTCACTTTTGAGCGAGAATGAGAGCAGAAAACAAACACATCTGAGGTTCCTCTGACAGAACTAACTTTGTATGTATTTTTGTATGTATTTGTAGCATATTACACGTGCAGCAGCAAGCTTCACCGGACCATCCACGAGTGGGTTTTCAGGTTTGCGGCGTTACAAGGTCAGCAGAAAAGCAGAGCACACATTTGCACATCAAAGCACACAATCAAATATTATAATTCCGTCATTTACTGCGTGGACCTAATTAATCTTTCAAATCGTGCAGGAGAAGGCTCGTTCATCGTTCGGTAGGGTAGGTCGTTCCAGGATTTTGTAGCTCGGTATCGGAATTGTCGTTGAGAGTTCGTTAGATGGCAGACAGGCAGCTCGATGGAGTTTGTCTCGGTCGATCGGGTCGTTCGTCGTGAAACTTCATGCCGCATCACAAACATTCCTCGGATGGCTTTTGAACCACCTTCTGAGTGAATGGACTTGTGGATCTTTAGAAGATCTCTTTCCCGCACTTGATCCTCAATCCGTCTCCAGCAAAGTGACTCAAGTACTGGTCCCACTCTGTCTCTTCTTTTCATCCCTGTCACTACTCGCGCACTAAAGTTAATAACTTTCTGAACACGAGTCAGCTGTTTTTTCGTAGTTCCTCCCCAAACCGATAGACCATATAGAATGTGTGGTTGCACATGCGCCTCTACCAGGACCTTGAGGGCATCCTGAGTGAAGTGATGTTGAAAGCGGCGGAGCGGGATGAGCAGAGAGTTGCATCTTTTAACGACTTGCGTGATATGAGCTTCCCAAGACAGATACGGGTCAATGTCAACACCAAGAAGGCGAACGGTCTTAGAAGGCTTGATGATGCAGCCTGCTACACTTAGTTTGAGTTCTTTTGTCTTTTCAATAGCGTTGCGAGTTCCAACTAGAATGAAGTCCGTTTTTTCTTTGTTCATCTTTAGTGAGTTTGATCTGAACCAGCACTGCAGTGTGTTGAGCGCTGTTTCGATCCGTATTTTCAATGAGTTCAGACTTATGCTGTCTAGATCCGAGTGGTCTAAAAGCTGGGTATCGTCAGCATAACAAATAATTCTACTTTTCAGCAGATGGCAGTGCATGTCGTTGGTAAAAAGGCTGAAAAGGACTGGCCCAGCGATCGACCCCTGTGGTACGCCACAGCTGACGGAAATGGTCCGCGAACCACCTCTTACGATCTGCTTTCGCCCGGTCAGATAACTCCGAAACCATGCATCATCTATGCCATACCATCCAAGCTTATTTAGAAGTACGCTGTGGTCCACACTGTCAAAGGCTTTGCTCAAGTCTACCGCTGTGACAGATGAGACTTCACCTCGCTCGGAGTTCTGGGTGATCCAGTCAGCGACATCTAACAGCGCATCTTCCGTGCCGTGCTTCGGCCTGTAGGCATATTGCTGAGGATAGAGGACGTTACATCGAGTCAGATATGCTGATAGTTGGTTGCACTCAACCTTCTCAAGTAGCTTTGACATGTGCGAAAGCAAGGATATGGGCCTGAAGTTAGCGGCAGTGTTGATGTCACCCTTATTTTTGTATATGGGCACGACCTCAGCAATTTTCCAGCTCTCCGGGAAAATGCTCGTCGATATTGAGGTATTGACGATTCGCAACAGGTAGGGTCCTACGACAGCAAAACAGCGTTTTAAGGCCTTCAGAGGAACACCATCAATGCCTTCCGCCCCCGATGAATTCATTTGCCGCATAACTCTACTGAGTTCAGGGAGAGTGACGGGATATGGCTTGAAGCATGATGATATGACAATGGGTGGTTTTATGAGTTTCTGGCCCGACTTAACGTCATCTTTTAGTTCACAAGCTATGCATGAGCCAACAGATGCAAAGAACTCATTGAAGCGATCTGCTCTGCTCCGTTGTTCGTCCTTGTTCTGGTCTTCGTCTCGTTTCACACCTGCGCTTTTCTTGGGTTGTGACATGTAATGTCGCTTGAGAGTTTGCCAAAAGTCTCTCCGGTTAGCGGACATGAGCCGACGACCCAAATATTCTTTTCTCGCCTGATGTATCAGTCGTTTGACTTCATTGCGTAGACAGCAGAATTCAGAGCGAGATTCAGGTGTACGAAGGTCTCGCCATATTTTCAGCATGTCGTCTCTGGTTTGCATGGTCCGTTTGATTGTTTGATTATTTGCAATCCAAGGATGATTTGGTGAACGAGACTTTTTGGTCGTGAGCGGACAATGTCTGTTTATCACGCGATCCCAGATGGTCTTGAAACTCTCCACCATTTTGTTGACATCGGTCGTATCATCAAGCTCTGACCAATCTTCCAGAAGGAGGTGAAGGCAGATTGCGTTCCAGTCCGCGCAGTTCCACTTGCGACCTACCCGCCTAGTGGCGTTGTTTCGTACCCGATGTAGTGGGGTTTTCATCACGATTGGCTGATGGTCACTGATAGCAGTATCTAACACTTCAACACAATTGTTCTGCAATTTGACGTTGGTAATTATGTGATCGATGGCTGTCGGTGTCGGTGACAGATGGGTTGGCTCTGTGATCAGTTGTTTCAGATCCAGTTCATCTAGCATTTGCTGGTAACATTTTCCCGGGGCACTGTTTTGGTTCAAAACATTGATGTTTAAGTCGCCCAAAAGGAAAGATGGTTTTCCTTTTGCAAGTATAAGTTTTAGTTGATCGCAAAGCTCATCACAGGCTAGAGTTACGGAGCCATTTGGAGGTCGATACGCTACTCCTACAACAGCGGGTATACCACCTTTCCATGATATTGAAATCCATAGCATCTCGATGAGATTACATTTAGGCATATCTAAAACATGACATGTTATTTCATCCCGGTGTATGATGGCTACACCACCTCCCTTACTTTTTGAGCCTGGAACAGTGTTTTGTCTGTCATATCTTAGGATTTCGTACCCTGGAAAAACCATAAACCTTGATGGTATTTTATCTGTCAGCCAAGTTTCACTTACGCATAAGATGTCTAAATCATGTGTCTCAAGAAGCACATTTATTTCATCCACTTTCGGTGCCATTGATTGGGCGTTTATGTGTCCAATCTTTAATCCGTGTTTCGAGTTCAATCGATGATCGTTTGTATTGTTGTCGATATTATCATTTTCGATGGTCGTTACCAGAGGCGTGGTAAGAACTGGTATTCGTTCAGGTCGCTTCTGTTTTGGTCGTCTGTTTTTCGTGATGATGACGGGGATATTCCCATCCCGTCTTCTCGGATCTAGGCGATTGAGTTCGTCAGTAGTGTACTGTGTAAAGGCTCGGCACATCTTCTTTTTCGTCAATATTTGTTTCGTAGTCAAGTGAGAGTTTTGCGTCAGGCTTCTGTCACGTGACGACTCGTTATGGCCAAAAAATCAAGAATGAAATTCGCTGCTTGACAAAAACCTAAATAATGAAGTTTTTGTAAAATATTCGAAAATATATAAAGTTCAAATGCTTATAACTTGGTTAGGAAAACACTGACCGAAAAAATATTAACACAGTTTAAGAGCTAAAACTTTAGGCTACACGACTATATCTAATGTAACACACTTTCGTTTATATCTAGTACACTAGAGCAGTTGAAAACTGGAGAAAGAAAAACACGTCCGTCGGCTCCAGATGCAACTGGAAAACGCTTTGTGACGAAGTCAGTCTGCGCGCATGCCCATGCGAGTAGAAGAAAACCTTCATTGATCCTGTCAACATCCGCACTTCTCAACTATCACTCATCGTTATAGTCAGTCACAGCACTATAATCCCATTAAGAGCACTGTGTCAATCCAAGATGTCACACAATGAAAGTATTTCCCCGTGGCATTATAATATAACGGAAGAAACCTTCCCGATTGTGCTGCATTGATGATCATTCCAATAGTTCTGCATCTAGGACTGCCAAATACATCCCCGTCCGCAGGCTGTACACTGGGACTTCTGGAGACTACGTTTCCAAACTGTAGGCTTCTAGAAACTTCACTTTGGCTTTTACAACGTTCCACACAGACTGCTATACGTCATGTAGTTAATAGCATACTCTCGTTCTAGAAAACTAAGCTACAATCAGCCCGAAGGCAATATTTCATGACATCAACAATTAAGATTTCGTAAAAGTTGAACACCAGTGTATTGCTTGGCCCATCTAAGGCTGCGGCCCAGGTACATCTAATTGCATTCTTGTTGAAACTGCGTGGTCAGGTTAACGACACACCCGTTCACATGAGCGTCACTCTCACAACTTCTTATGTGGAAACACCACCAGACGCGCATCGAACCGTCCTTATGTTTGAGCTGCGGCAGAGAAATCCGAAGAGCTTCAAATCAAGACTACGTCAACAAGGAGAGCCGGTTGGTATTGGTAAGGCCATACTTCCGCGGCCGCACCGCGACGTAGATATCACGCATACTGCCAGAAATGAACCTGAATAACATGGTTGTCAACATATGCGGGCATTTCCCGGCACTCGCGTAGCAGCGAGTTCATTGATATTTCAATGCTATTTCTGCAGTACGATTGCGTTATGTTGTAAGCATATTTTCTCCCAAGATGTTTCGTGGATGTGGACGTATATGGATGAGGGCGACCAAAATATATGAAGGGAACGGCAATACGGGCCGAGAGAGAGAGAGGGAGGGAGGGGGGAGGGAGGGAGGGAGGGAGGGAGGGAGGGAGGGATAGAGAGAGAGAGAGAGGGAGAGGGGGGAGCGGGAGAGAGAGAGAGGGGGAGAGGGGGAGAGGGGAGAGAGAGAGGGGGTGCGTGCAGGACCAGTGTAGCAAAACAAGTGTTCAGCAATTAGGTAAACAGGTCACGCTACCGGCCGAAACGAGCCGGACTGTCCACACTTCTGACCCGTTTCAGATCCAGTTCCACCGGGCCCAGGTGTTGTGCCTCACCTGAAGTCCCTGCAGTCCAGCCATCCTCAGCTGTATCCTCATCTCGGGCGCGGCGTGAGTCGAGTGGCACATGGAAGAGAACTTGGAGACAAAGAAGTCGTAGCGTCTGTGGTAGGACGGTGTGTCCTCGGAGATGTTGGAGAACTTGACGAACTGCGGATATAGGCGCTGGTAGTACACCTGTGATCTATAATGGCGCGGAAGCTCGCGCAGGGTTCTGAATTTTACCAGAGATGGCAGGACTCGGTTTAGCGTCCGAGATCCCACGACATTTCCGTCTGCTAAAACCCAATTCACCCCGATTAAGGAGCTGGAGGAATCGTAGCTGGCACGTTCTGTATGCTCTGGTATGTGCCGAAATCTCCTAGGAATCCCCTTTAGTCAGTGTGTGAGTGTATACATATACATATATATATATATATATATATATATATATATATATATATATATATATATCTATATATATACTATATATATATATATAGTGTTATGTAATAACAACCAAATACAGCGAGCCGAACATAAATTATATATATATATTTTTTTTTTAGTATGTTACCTACTGAGGCTTATCTTAGTTATATATTCGGTTCGCTGCAAAGCGAGGAGAAACTTTCACATCCACAACAGCACGAAAATGCAAGCCGCGGTAAATGACTTCAAAGCCGGTTATGGGTAGTACAAGCGACCGGCTCTCACCGAAAAGCGTCCGACTAAAAAAATGATCTATTCAAACAATATCCTTGGAAACTCCTCCGCCATACGGACCAGTTCGAAAATAGACACACTTTCCAGAACTTGACTAGTAGCCACACTTCTGAACTTTACCCAGCGGATGGATGAGAATAGCTGAAGAGCGGCTCCTATATGTACCACTGAAACGTAAGCGACAGCGCACGCCCAGCGTCGTAAACACACAGGCGCAGCGGCCGTCTAACAAAGGCGTGGGCTTTGTTGACCACTTCAGCAACAAGACAAACCCTTGGGGGTCCGACGCAGAGCCGGGACAGAGTAACTTTGGCAATCACGGCCGCGCCAAACACTCGTGCAGTGCCTGGATTCTCCCCGGGTGGCGCCCGAGTATGGCGCCAGTCAGACTGTACACGACGCTCGGCGGGTTTTGATTGGACTAGCGGGACGGTGGAGAAAAAAAACGGCCCGAGCCGCGGACAAACTTTCCCGGCAGTTGGGATTCGAGTGGAAGCCTGAAAACCTGGAAACGAATTGTCGTTTCGCAAACAAGGTGAACTGAAACAAAGACTCAGCGCTAAACCCGAAAGCTAATTTTAATTGGTCAGAGATACCTTCTGAGGATGGCGTGACCTTTCCACATTTCCATCGGTCCATTTGTTTGTGTTCCGTTAGCCTTGGCATTATTATATTGACTGAGTGGACCGCATACACTGTTGCCCCATTTCCTCGGCTAATTTCCACCACCCAAATCGATCGGTCGCTGCCCCAAGATCCTTCAGGATTGGGAGCAAGCCACCGATGATCTGTCAATACTAAAGAGAACTTTCCATTTAGGTATTCGGGTCAGAATGCTTGAATTGATGACCAAAAAATAAGAGGACACAGTTAGCACACGTTTACATGCATGAATTCAAATGATATCATTTATGTCACGATCGAACAAATTTATCGATGAGGAAAAAACATTGAATTACTAGTTGCCTAAGTCAAAGCAATTAATTTAGATTCTACATTGAATACATCATTTTACTTCTTTTTACTTTGTTTTATAAACAAAGTATGACTCACGGCATGCATTTGTGACTCAGGACACTTCAACAGGCACTGTCCATGACTCACAGTATGCATCTGTGACTCAGGACACTCCAGTATACACTGCCCATGACTCACAGTATGCATCTGTGACTCAGGACACTCCAGTAGACACTGCCCATGACTCACGGTATGCATCTGTGACTCAGGACACTCCAGTAGACACTGCCCATGACTCACGGTTTGCATCTGTGACTCAGGACACTCCAGTAGACACTGCACATGACTCACGGTTTGCATCTGTGACTCAGGACACTCCAGTAGACACTGCCCATGACTCACGGTATGCATCTGTGACTCAGGACACTCCAGTAGACACTGCCCATGACTCACGGTTTGCATCTGTGACTCAGGACACTCCAGTAGACACTGCACATGACTCACGGTATGCATCTGTGACTCAGGACACTCCAGTAGACACTGCCCATGACTCACGGTTTGCATCTGTGACTCAGGACACCCCAGCAGACCCTGCCCATGACTAACCGACTGCGTAGCCACCGTCTGCATCTGAGACTCAGGACACTCCAGCAAGCGCTGCACCATCTTCAGGAAGCTCTCCACGAACAGGTTGAGCGTCTGGGCGGGGCACGACGACACCAGGATGTCCATGGCCTCCACGGACACCAGAACGGAGCTGCCGAGCGGCCAGGTCAGCTGGTGGTGTCGGGGGTGGGCAGACATATCGGGCCAGACGACACGGGCTCGCGATGGTCTCACGAGAAAATCACTGCCATCCTGGGTCCAGGATTTGATTTAACGAACTCAGGTGTAAACTAGAAAAGAAAATAGTCAGCTTGTGGAGCAAGATGATAAGAATGTGAAATGTATGTACGCAAGCATGGAGCGTGATATTTCGCATCACTACTGATGCCACCGGTACACAACTTTTGGTTCCTGGGGAAACGCTTCTAGTTATGACATTTATGGCATAAGATACACAGAGTTGGGTAAACTTCAACGATATTTTTCGATAGGAAACTAGTTATAGCATGCCTGGCACGAGACGGAGTGAGAAACTAATAATACAACTATATCTGTCGACTTTTCCGCAAGAAAAGTTTGGAAGATCTGCTGTAAAAACATTTCAAGACAAACGTCAAACAACTCCAGTCTGACCTTGACCGCCGGGCAGGCCGGACGTGTCCCGCTGTGCTGCGCGCGTGCGGAATGTTCGGCTGACCGGGCGGTGTGTGGGCCACGGGCGGACAGTGAATCGGTGTTGGGAAATCGGTGAGCCCCCGAGAGTGACTTTGTGCAGCTGTTCGAGAGCTGAGAAAACTTAGCGACTCAATTTTTGGAAGTGATATAATCCTACGCGTGATTTTTGGGTGCCATGTCGCAAGCCGGTGATACAGACTCAGTGTTTCGCGACGCAGAATCAGTGCCGGCAGACGACCCGCAGCGCAAGAAGAGAGACAGGGACTCAGTCTCCGAAATGATCTCCACTTTCGAGAAAAAGAAGAAAAGAACGGGACCCTCACCAAAGAAACAATCACCTCAGGCCAAACACAGCGGGATTAGTGCAGAAGCGTTGGCTTACATTCGTGAAACGATTGAGACGACCATTCAGAACACACTGAAGACGGAGGTAACAAGACTTACAAAATCATTTGAGTCAAAGGTGAAATCGCTGGAGATGAAAATTGAGGTGCTGGAAGGGGAAGTTTTTGCGAAGCAACAAAAGATTGAAGAACTGGGAAAGCAAGTGGCGGTCTCTGAGCGGAACTTCTCGCAGTTACAGGACCAAGTGGAGGAGATGGAGCGGCATGAACGTGGTGTAAATCTGGTGCTATCCAGCAAAGTGTTCGGCAGCCGACGACCTGGTGAGGACGTGAAAGCAATGGTGGTGAAGTCGCTCAAGGAGCACTTCCCTCACATCCCAGTGGCTGCGTCAGATTTGTCGACGGCACACAGATTATCTCGTGACGGTGTTATCATTTGCGCCTTTTACGATCGCGATCTGCGCAACAAACTGTACTATGCGCGTACGCAGCTCGGAAACAGAAGTGCTCCAAGGGAGCATCGCCTGTATATTGCAGAGTCGTTGACCCGGCGGAATCGTCAGATACACAATGAGCTGGTGACTATGAAGCAGGAGAGGTTGATCTGGTCGGTGTTCTCCAACAACGGCCTGCCAGGGTACAAGTTGACGGATGCCTCACCACCCACCAGAATCACCACTCTTCAGCAGATCAGGCAGCTCTGGCAGCAAGTGACGGCTCGGCGGGATGAATCGCAGGCGACGGGGGAGCCTCCTCGTCGATGCGGGGACAGTCGCTGCCGCGGGTAGCGTCGGCCCCCGTCCCTGGCAAGACAGCAGAGTCGGATCGTACGTGGAGTCCGGCCGAGGCGTTGCGGCGTCCTCGCCCCGCGGAGTCCACCCCGGCGACTCCCAGATCCCGCGGACGACAGCAACGTCCACCGTGGTCGCGTCTCGGGTAGACGACGCGCCCTCTGCTGACGATGCGGACGTCTCATCGATGCAGTCAGCTGCGGCCGACGCGTCGTAGGTGACTGGTGTTCCTCTTCGTAAAATAAGGTACGGTGCTAGTCTTTCTAGCGCTATGGCTTTTCAAGTAGGAGCCGTGTCCAGATTGCGTTGCTTATCGGTCAGTTTTCATGATCGTTTGTTTTTTTCAAATGCATGTTAGCTGCCGTTAGTAGCTTTAAAACCGGCAGGTTCGATCATCACCTACCAGCAACCGAGACAGCTTATGTTTGTCCTTATGTGCGTTATCTTATCCCGGCAGGTTTGATTTGCGTAAATCCGTTCAAAATATCGCTTTGGTTGTCTGAATGTGAGTGAGCGATTACCTGAATATTTTTTCCTCTTTGTACAGAAGTTTGATCAAATGTGCTCCGATTCTTTAGCCTGCACTCATAAGAGAGTTCGGGGGACTGAGTCTACTTAGGGTGTAGTTGTCGTTCTGTCTTGATCCCCTCAGGCGATCGGCTGAATAGGGACATTAAGCTGTGTTCGCTTGTGACCGTACGACACACATGATGTTCTTTAGGCTGTTACATCTTACCTGTTCGCCCTAACAGTAGAGCTAATAGTGCTGCCATCTGTTTAAGCGCCCTCTATTCTAAACTGAGCGTCTCCGGCTGCGCGGGATGGTTTTTAAGGCACTTCTGCATGGATGAGTCTGTTTGCCCTCTCTTAGTGTTCTTTTGGTTCGGTCGAGGGGACGCGACGCTATTCATTTTGGAATCTTGATTACGTAACGACATACGAAGTGGGAAAACCCATAACTGACTGGCATTGATGGTGCACCACATGACACGCGTTTCCGTAAAAGGCCTTTATTAATAATGTGAGTGTTTCTGCCGGTTGTGAGAGGTTAGAATTTTGTGTATGCTCTGGCTCTAACAAGTTCGAACAGCATATCTATAACTGTAGTACAACTAAGCCTTTGTCTGTGCCCAACCCCACACGAGGTCCCAAGGTTTAGTTTTTTTTTCTTTATGAGTTTAGTCTTTTTCGCAAGAAGTACTCGTCAGTGCGCTATGTTAATCTGGTTGTATTTCTTACCTTACCGTTTCAAACCAGGTTTTGCCTCGCATCATACACGATACACAACACAAGGTATGCGCCTAGACAGCATTCCGATCGATAACGCAAAAATAGTACACGCTGCCGCGCCACATAGCGTTCATGTTGAAGCAGTACAGCCAGAAAACTCTACTCGCATCATAACAGCACACTTCTGCCGCCAACAGTACAAGGAACGCCGGAATATGGACTGCTCAACAGAAAGATTCGTACGCAGTCAACACTAATTTAAAATTTTCATCGCTGAATGTGAATGGACTCCGCTCACAATCGGTGCAAGGGATCCCCAAGTACAGTAAGGTTTTCACATGGTTGAAGAAACTTAGATACGACGTTATCCTTCTACAGGAAACCCACAGCACAGAGGCGGACGAAAAATTTTGGCTAGGGCGATGGGGAGGTTTAGGTTATTTCAGCCACGGGAACGCTTGTAGCCGTGGGGTTGGAATTCTAATCAGGCCAAACTCAGGCATTTTGGTTGAGAATGTGTCAAAGGATAATGAGGGACGGTTTATTACCTTGGTGATAATTTATAATGGAACATCAATAACAGTAGGAAACTTCTACGGTCCAAATACGGACAATACAAGAACAATAGAGGACTTTTGCTTAAAAATGAATGAATATGACAACCCATACATGGTGGTGGGAGGCGACTACAATTTTTGTCTCGATACTTCTATGGATAGGCAAACGAGAGCCCAACGGATACGAAACAATGAAAGAAGTAAGCATATATTGACTCGTTTCATGGATAAAAATAACTTAGTGGACATTTGGAGAGAACTGAATCCTCAAACCAAGCAATTTACTTATATTAGGCACAGCCCGCCCTCGAAATCGCGTATTGACTTCTTCTTGGTGAATAATGATACACTCTACACGAGGAATGCAGTCAGTGCAGACATCAGAGAGGGGTACCTCTCTGATCATAAAATGGTCACGCTATCGCTGAACGTTCAAACGATCGTAATAGGGAAACCATATTGGAGATTCAATAACCATATGCTGAAGGACGACGGTTTTGTGCAAATGATTCGTGCAAAAATCCCAGAAATTTTATATGATAATCAATCAGATTCCGTATCACATGCAACCCTATTGCAAACTCTGCTATGTGTTCTCAGGGGACACATCATAAATTTTGCTTCACATAAAAAGCAACATGCCGAGAAAACATTGATGGAAATTGAAAAGCAACTAAATCTACCGCATGAGGAGGAACCTCAGAGTCAGGACTATTTGGAGAATCTCAGGGAACAGCGAGATAACATTGTCAGTGATTTAGCTAGCAAGGGCACGTTTTTGTCGAAAGTACGGTGGAGAAGTTTAGCTGAAAAAGGAACTAAATATTTTCATGACCTTACCAAACGTAACAAGGGAAGATTTGTCTGTAAAGCCGTATTCTCAAGTGAGATAGATGATGATGGAGAAAACATTGTTTTAACTGATAGTGCAGCCATGTTGAGAGAAGGAAAACTATACTTTGAACAATTATATAAAGCAACAGCTACGGGAGGTGCGTTTCATTCGTTCGCGGCCGGATTAGCGCAATTATCTGACACAGATAAGCAAGTATGCGAAGGTCCATTGAGTATGGAAGAGCTAACCTATGCCGTGTCCTTGTTAAGAAATAATACCTCTCCAGGCCCATCTGGGTATACGGGAGAATTCTATAAGTATTTCTGGCCAGAGCTTAAACATTTGGTTTTACGTGTCTGTAGGGAGATATTTAGCCGAGGCAAAATGCCAAAAGAGATGAAAGCTAGTATTACAATTTTGATACCCAAGAAAGGAAAAGACATAAGACTCTGGGAGAACCTAAGGCCCATAAGCCTCCTCAACACTTTGTATAAGATCGTCACAAAATGCTTAGCTATTCGTCTAGGAATTGTCATAAAGAATGTTATAAATGAAGATCAAACCGGATTTATGAAAGGTCGTTACATCGGGGAAAATGTAAGACTGATCTTAGATGTAATCGAGCATTGCAACACAAAAAACATATCTTCCTTAATTCTGGCATGTGACTTAAAAAAGGCCTATGATTGCATGGACTGGAACTATATGAAGCGTGTTATAGAGAGTTTCGGCTTCGGTGAATCATTTAACCCGCGCCCCACCGGGGGTCCGGCGCCACCTTCGCCCCACCGGGGGGGCCATCGATGCCCCCCTCTAACTCCGAAAATATGGGTGTTAGCGCAAATCTGCAAAGTGCAATAGAAAGCTCGCGTGAATTCAGTAAGAAATTACTTCGCATGTTTTAGTGCTCAGGTCAATGGTTTGACCTCCAGAGGTCAAATTAGGTCAAGATCGGCTATTTTCACTCAAATATGCAATGATTAAGCAAACTGGGCATAACTCTTATGTCATTAGAGCTATTGAGGCCTGGTAAAGTACATTTGATAGCAAATTGCCAGTACTTTTTTCGCTATGTGGAACGTAAAGACCTCCCGCCAGTGGTTTGACCGCCAGAGGTCACCTCATGACCTAATATGACCTGAGGTCACGAAAGGTCAAAAAGTGACCTTGTCGTATATCAAATGAAAGCCAGCGACAAGACAAACACGATGGTGTTTGTTTCACCGCTCTAGCTCAATTAGGTCAAAAGTTATTGTCAAACTACTGTTTTTGACCTCTGGTGACCTTGGATGACCTTGGAAAAGTCAAAGGGCAAATATGACCCCTGGGATCCGTGAAAGGGTGTCCAAAAACGTTGTTCTGAGCAGTCTGAGTATTTGCAATCATTTTTGTGGCTTTTATATCATGAAATAGCTTTTCCCCATGCTTTTCCAATGGGAGAGGTCGCCTCGTGACCTGACCTCAGGGCACGAAATCGAAAAATCCCGGATATACACCTTGTAGACCCTGGAGGGGTCATGAAGTGTAGGAAGTTTCAAATCGATCGACTTTGAAATGTAGCTCTTACAGAGCTCTAAAGGTGAAGTGAGGTGACCTTGGTTGACCTCGTCTGGTGACCTGACCTTGGGTGACCCGGGGTAAAAAATTTCAGGGATGATGGGAAAATGATGCAGTGAGAGGTAGAGCCCTCAACAGCGGTGCTGCGCCTCGTCGTTTTTCTGCTATCCCGGAAAAACCTTAGGGGGGCCATCGATGGCCCCCCCGGTGGGGCGAGGGTTAAGAAATGGATCAATATATTGTACGACCCAGACCCCAACTTCCCGGCTACAGCCCGAGTTCAAATCAACGGAAGTCTATCTGACCCATATGTTATCGAAAGAGGCCTCAGACAGGGATGTCCCATCAGTTGTCTGATATTTCTACTTGGCTTTGAACCGCTTCTAGAACGTATTAGATGTGCTCAGGGAATAAAAGGAATTACCTTCTCAAACTGCGAGATAAAAGTCATTGCTTATGCAGACGATGTAACCGTGATAAGTGATGGAACGCAGGAATCACTACAAACATGCCTGAATATCTTTGAGGAATTCAAAATAATATCTGGCTTAGAATTGAATTATAAGAAGACGAAAGCAATGTGGGTGGGAGAAAATGCCAAGGAAAAACTACAGATAGAAACCAATCCCGGCATCCTATGGTCTGCCGGTCCTGTTGAAGTGTTGGGAATTAAAATCGTAAACGATCCAGATGCAGACATTGCTTCGATAAATTATAATAGCAAACTGAGCTCCATAAAGAAAAGACTTTGCATGTGGAACGGAAAAATCTAACCCCATTCGGCCGCATTCATTTACTTAAATCAGAGATATTATCACAGCTAATATATCTCATGACAGTGTTTCCATCTCCAAGGCCTAAATATACTAAAGAGATAGAGAATGAAATGTATCATTTTGTTTGGGGTGGGAAACGAGACAAAATCAAAAGAGCAACCATGAAAGCAAAATACAAAAGTGGAGGGCTTATGTTCCCCGATATTAAACATACGGCAAAGAGCCTAAAAATAGCGTGGGTACGGAAATTTCTGGACCAAGACAATGTAGCAAAATGGAAGGCGGTCGTGAGAGACAAGCTATTCATGTGTAATAATGTATCAATTTTCAATTGCAGTGCGTCACAAAAGCAGGTGGAAAGCTATGTGCAAAGTAGATTCTGGCGTGAAACAATATCAACTTGGATGAACATTAAAGGGGATCGAGATATAGACGCTAATGATATTCTGAACGAAGTTCTATGGAATAATAGGTGTATTAAGCTGGAAAACAGGAAAGCTTTGAATTGGAAACGCCTCGTTGAGAAGGGACTGGTAAAAGTAATAGATATATATGATACGAGACAGAAAAGACTGTTAACAGCAAACGAGATAGGAATAAAGTTTTCTATACATCCCATGATGGCCTTAACACTTTTGAGAATAATTCCTCAATTGTGGAAGCAGAAATTGAGGAATGAAAAACCAGACTCACCGAAAGGAGATGAAATGATAGATACCCTAAAGGCCGTGCATAGGACAGCTCGCTGGGCCTACCGTAAAGCACAGGATAACATACCTACCATGCCTGAGAAGTGCCATGAAAAATGGCAGATAGAATTGCAGATAGAAGACCCGTCTGTGTGGAAAACCGTTTATGAAGGAATTCATTCGCGAACATCAGATGTGAAGTTAAAGTGGTTCGAATACCGATGCATCAAAAGAATACTGCCAACTAACAGACTTCTCTACATTTATGGAATCCGTGATAGTGACAAATGTAAACACTGTCCAATGTATTCAGAAACTTTAGCTCATAAACTTTGGCACTGTCCAAACATACGTAATCTTTGGCGCGAAGTTGGAAATGTTCTAGATATCCAAAATCATTTATCGTGCTATCATGTAATTATGGGCATTAAGCGAAACACTCCAGAACTAACGTCTCAAGCGAACCATTTGATATCCCTCACAAAATATTTCATCTGGAGACATGGGGAACAACCTGGGCGCATAACATACGAAAATTTCAGAAAATTTGTGAAGGAATACTTGACAATCAAAAATTATATTGCAAAAATATCTGGTAAAGAGTCTGCTTTCACTCAAAAGTGGGGGTTCATCTATGACAGTCTGCGGAATGAGGCGGAGGAGGAGGGAACTTAGTGGCTGGTTCCTGGCTAGTGAGTGCGACCTATATTCCGGCGTTGTTAACAAAACAAACGGTTGCATTTCCAACCGCATACACTCACACCCACACCCACACACACACACAAGCATACACACACATAAACATTTCCACATGTGCGAGTACTTATACATACACAACAGGCAAATGTAATCTCCATCTTCTATCTGCTATTAAGTTGTTTAGGGAAGGGATAAGCATGGCGATGTTGAATTCGGAAGGCATTTGTTCGAGAGAATATGAATAGGGTGGTTATGGTGTCAGGCCACGATGGCCATACATTGCTGTCAGGAAGAGTGTGTTGAAACATATGTGGAATGAGCACTTCGAGTATTGCTTGCTAAACGAGAGGCGAGGCGCTTTAGATCGGTAGTCCATTGCTTACTTGTGTATTGAACTGCTGTGTTGCTATGTATGCAAACCAGGACAATACATTGCTGTAAGTTGAAAAAAACAAACAAACAAACGTCAAACAAACTTCCCTGTCAGCTTGTTTGACTCCCCGCCCCCACTAACGATAAAAAATGTTTCTGCTGCATCAGAACAAGACACGAAATGACGCTACTCCAATATTTTTCAATCAAACAAAATGGCAGCAAAACCCACTTTTTCAGGCTTCACTAAGAACAAAAGCACAAGTAGGCGGATAATACAGAGAAACAGCTAGGCTACGGCGCAGACTGTAAGCGGCACACAAATTCCACAGAAGGATCATTTAATCTTGTTGAGCTGAGAGCAGGACTTGGGGGTGGATCAAACACTCTCGCCCTACCGAGCCACAAACACCATCAAAGCTTTCCCGCCACAGCCAAGGTTAAAGCCACTGAATAATGCATGGTAAATTAAAGAGATGTCAACCTCAACACGCAAATCTAATTAAGAGCTCACAGTAGTTACAGGACCTCAAATTAATACCACCTCGCACGGTCACAGTGCTCAACTACATTTATTTCATATTGGCGTTGAACATTGAGTTGTAGAGAATATTAGGCAATCGAAAATATTCGACCTGAGTGGTAGTGCTAAAGGATAACTTGCCAGCAATCCGACATAAAGGTGAGTTCATTGGGTTTTTACTTCCAGAACATCAACAGTTTATTCAGATAGTACAATTGAATCGTATACACCATGCTTTCTCCCTCAATGTTCGATATTTTTACTCTTTCGGCACACAAACACTATATTTCTGCATCTCTTTGCTCTCGCACGGGACTAACCCAGCTTCTGAATAAGCCAACTAAATTGCAGGAAATGAGCTCAATTGTTTCCTTTATCTTATTGGTTTACTTAGCTCCGAAGGCCAAAAAGATCATGCCCAACTGAAATTCAAGCAAGTGGTATTACAACATGGGCTGATTAGGTATGTAAGAAACATCGATTAAGTAACAGCAGGATGCATTGTGTTTCGTGCATGAAGATATGGATACTGATATGATGTACTTTATTGTGCACTCGATTTTCCATTCCTGACATAATTCCTTCCAGCTCAATTCTATACTAATTGAACACCAGGAAAACAACTTTCCTGACATGTGTCACGGTCATTACGCGCGGCACAGTAAAAGCGAGCGGGATTTCCGTGCTTATTTGAAGGTCCGCCTTGGCTGAAGCAAAAGATTTAATCAATGCGTAGCCGGCATTTAAATTACCGCAGCATCTGCCATATTACAGAAACATTTGACCGCTTCCCGCAACGGGCTTGTAGCGCAAACTCAGAAATAGCCGACTGTGGGCGGCGTGTCGGAACGCCCATTTGTGACCAAAATACAGAAGACAGGCGCTGAAGAGACGCCACCAGAATGCCAGCTGGCCATTGGGGAGTAGTGTAGCGTCCATAACAGCCTCAACGCCACACAGTCTCCACAACCAGTCACGCTGGCTACATACAACAGTGCTGAAGGCACGTTTCCCAGCCTTGTCTGCAACGGCGTATTTGCAATCCAAGCCACTGAAATAAATGGTATGCGCACGTCTAGTCCCCCAGGTTCGGAATACAGCATTATCAATATCCTTATTCTGCGGCTATAGAGCATTCCACTCCAAGCTTGCTCTCGCAGATCCCTTGTTTTCAGCGTAAACTTCCGACGATATATTACAAGGAATGCTTGTTTTTACTATGCGTCGCAAACCAGAGCACTTCAAATCAAGCTCGAGTGAACAAGACAATAATAAAATTTGTCAGCGCGATGGAAACATAAGGGATTCCCCAGACTTATTCACGCCCTTGCGGCGCAGCAAATGACTTCTCAGAACCAGCAACCCAGCCTCTTTGTCGACGACATATTCAACATTAAGAAATCAGCTCAATTGTATGCAGTAGCACCTACGCAAGCTGACACGCCTCCCAATCCCAGCTCCACCATTAGCCAATGACCACCCCGTGTGAGCGGGCCGCATCGACCCCGTGGGTAAGCAGTTGTTGGGGGGACGCACGAAGCCCCTGGTTATGCCTATCGACCGTGGCAGCGGCATTCGTGGGCACCGCTGAAGAGGTGTAATGAGAGAGAGAGAGAGAGAGAGAGAGAGAGAGAGAGAGAGAGAATTTGTATTTCGTGAGAGGAATATCAGCCGAGGTCAATAATGGCTCGGCTCCATTTTGTGATCACAGAAGGTTCCTGGCGCCTTGATGGCGTGCTGACACTGCCATCTTACTAATTAGGTCATGCGCAAAAACCATTCACCTAGGTCAGCATCAACGCCAAACATGTCTACTCCAGTGTAGTTGGGCAGCACTTTTGGGGGTACTTTCTATCATATCCCACGCTATCTTCTTTAGCACAAATCTCCCTGGCGATTCATCGAGCCAGGTAATAGGATAGTCGGCACACTTGATCAAATATGATGCATAAATTAAAAAAACAACATGCCCAGAGCGTCCAGCTCGTAGGACGGCAGATCCTGTCTGAGTCTCGAATTCATTTTCGTCATCTGCGCTTTATCTCGTGATAATGGCTCGCAAAAGCTAAAGGAGACGGGCAATAAAAAAGGAGACATTGGCAGTCTCCATTTTCGTTATCCATAGTTGTATTACACCAATGTCTTGATAATTAAAAAAAGGTAGCACGCAACGAAAAAATCAGGAGCTGATAGCTTCACTCCGCACAACTATAATTACAGCAAAAAAACAGCAAACTCTCTAATTCACACAGATTAAGCATGAGCAGACACTCACAGTAATGCCATGCACGATTACATAACTGCACGATTAGCAGCGATATCACGACAAACAGTGTGAGCGTCGCCACAGGCACGTCCGTCTGCTACTGACCCCGTTCTTCGCCGGTAGATGTCTCTGCTGGCCCGGGTCTCCAGGTACTCGCCTATCCGGTCCAGCTTCTCCGGAGACAGCTGCACGTAGTTGGTCAGCTTGGCCATGTTGGACTTCACCAGACCGTCCTGTACACAGGCCGGGTGTCGTCTGGTTACAGGAGGTCTAGCATGTTGTCTGCCGCGGCGTTTTAAATTTTTCCGTTTATTTTTTTGTTTCCGTTTTTTGAAGAAGGTATTTGCAAGGCAGATATGAAGACAAGAGTCTATCGTAGACAAGAGAATGACAAGAAAAACAGAACAGAAAGAAAGTGCTCAGCCGCAAACCCCACCACGAGCATCGAGAAAATCAGCCATCATGCGCGAAAAAAAACAAGAGCAGATCAATACAGTCTATTTTGATACAGTTTCGACACAGTTGGCTACATCGACCTCCAGCCATCGTCACCACGCGCATTCGCACCCGTGTCCAAGGCCCCAGCATACCCGCGTGAGGAAGGGAGGGAGGGACTGCAAGGACCATTAAATAAACTGTGGTACCCGCGTAACAGGATATGGACAGAGGTAACACTCTTCGATAGCATGCCGGACCACCCGCGAGCATTTCGACCGTCCCGCAACTCACGGTTAAGCTAGTAAACATTCCCAGGGCGGAGCTTTTCATTACTTCCATCATCTATTTCTATTTTGTTATGCGCCACACCCCTTCAAGACGGAGCCTAAGCCCTACATGTTCGCGCTTAGGTTGAGACATTGTTCAATGTTCATATCGTGTGGAAAACTCGACGCACGTTGACGTAACACAAATGTGGTCTGTAAGAGAACGATTTCGCAGCTGAAGCAGAGATGGCACACAGGGGAGACTGCTGAGCCCAGTACCGTCTCGTTGCGTTCTCCACATCGACCCTGGTTCTAAACAGAGAAACAAAGCTAAGCCTGGTGTGCAACAGTATCCATATCTGCAGTACTCCCGGGGACGATTGATGGGACAGCGAGGCAGTCAACGACCCTATTGTCCGGCATATTGGACCGCACCCGTCGGCGGTAAGGAGACAAATAGATGCACCGCGAGTGGCGTGCAATTCCGACACCGGAAGGCACTGGTCGTCTGCCGCCGTCTCAGTGATTGAACGGACAGGGGGCGTCGAACGGCTCTTCCACCAGTAACGTACTCATTGTTTTACTTTTGGGGCTGACTTTCATACACCCATGCTCCACCCGAAACCTTTTAAAAAGAAACTATGTGGTCTATCGTTTGCTGCAAATTTATATAATCCAACATACAAAACCGATTTTTATATTTCAGCAACTGATAATGATAATATTCCAGTCACATGAACCAGCGCCATTAAAATCCCGCCGGAGATCAGCCTGCCCTAAACATCAAAAGCTGAAGATCCCGATCCTCACTTTCCCCCAGTCTCGCACGGATCTGAGCCCACCAAACTTGACGCGAAGCCCACGTGCCGTCCGCGCGGAGCCACCGCTGGGGACGACGGCGCTGTTCAACTCCGCTCCCAACACGGTCCCTGCATTTGGCTGTGTGGCTGGTAATGGACCTTAACGCGCCGCGGCCGACTCGGTAACACACAATTCGGCTTCGCTCCATTTGCAATTCCAGCGCGGAGACCCGGCCTTGCCGTTAAACACACACACACACACAAGAACCGACGGACGTGCGGTGATTTACGGGGAGTTTTCAGTCCCACGACTGAAATCTTTGACGTGATGTTTTGTCAATGTCGCTGGGACGTATGCGTCTTCAGGGTATATTCGACATTACATAATGGCTGAAAAACTGGTGGAGTAGGCTACTCTTTCTCTTGTAAGCACTGAAAAAATTTGACACCTCGCGGGGTAAGGTGGAATGGTTAAAAATGCTACCTCTCGAGGGTGTTTTGGACACCACAGTTCGGTGTCACGCACCCCCTACGGGGTGTAGCCAAAACACCCCTGTCAGGGGTTACTCCTGTGAAATGAGGTGTAACAGGACACCCCTTGCGAGTGTTCAGCGATTCCAACGACACCCATTTATGGTGTTTCATTCCATTTAACCCTTCGGCAGGGCGTTGCAACACCCCGTGTTCGAATTTTGGTGTCGGAAACCCCGTGCATTCTACACCCCGATGGGGTGTAGCGGGACTTAAATTAGGTGTATGTGGTGTTACATATAATTTTCCATGCGTCCTCCGTTCGTGAAGAAAACGAAATTCTACTTCATCAATTGCAATGTCCACCGTACGCCAAACAACACTATAAAGAATGCAAATGTATTTGAAAGTACCTTGGGTGCAGAGCGAACATATGCCACAATAGATAAACTGCAGGATTGAGCATATGAGCGCAAACGGTGAGAGAACAGCGACAGAGCTAATCACTTGCTCGGGTTTTGCTTCTGTCATTCTGACAATCAAAATTTCATTAAAAAAACTAAGCAGCCAAAAGGTCCAGCCTTTATCTTATCATTGTCAGCAAGCTTTTGACCGTGATCCTCCTCGGCTGATATTAAAACCATACAACCGGTAGATAAGGGCCGCGGAGAAGCGGTGGCATCCGTGAAGTTGAGTCCGAAGACGACGAGGCAGCGGCCCACTGCAGCGCCGCTCCAACTTCACCGTGGGCTGCCGCGGCGAACTCGACGTCGCCGATGGCCAGGCCCTGCTTGGTTCGGCGTAAGATGCATCCACAGTCGCTGCACTCTTCCCCGTGCCAGCACTCCTCACCGAGCATGGTGGCCGCCAGTTCCAGCGCCTGCACTGGACACGGAGCATAAACATGAAGTAAAGATCATGGTCAGAGAGTGATTGGAAAATTAGAGGAAAAACTATGGTGAAATGTACCTATCTAAGCCCATTGCGTACCAAAAAATACAGATTGAAACATGTCGATCAGGCACCATTACCGAAAGAAAGGCAAAAATGAATCTAGTTTTATCATCAATAGTAGCGAATCGAACAGGAAATTTGGCACTTCAGCTGATGTTTAATCTGTTAGCTTAATACCAACAACTACCTTCCTTAACATTCTGAAATAAACAACTTTCAAATATTTTCGTAGGAAATCAGATAAACAAAGGTAATGACAGAAATTGATGAACATGATCCCAAAAACAAAAATAGGTATGAAGGTTGAAAATAACAATAACAGAGTGAGCCAAGGCGATATATGTCTCAGGCGCCTATTGTCTTGGTAATTTCCTCATTTACAACATGGCAAGGGTAAGAAAGTAGCTACGGTAAATTCATCAGGATCTATTCGCGGAATATATGTTATATGACGTCGAGACATGCTACCATATCCCTTGTATTTTGATTCATTTTTCCATTTCTTTGGAAATTTCCTGATTAAATAGTTCATGAATTCGGCACCCGGAAATAATTGGAAATCATTTCCCGTAGAAGATCATTTCTTAGTACTCAAAATCCTTTAATAATTTCATGTCTGATTACCAGAGTGAATTGATGTAGAGTCAGGTTGAACGTCATGCACGCAGCAACATTTAATTTCCCGAAATGTGCCACAAAGCTGTTATCATAGTCACGCTGCCATATAGGCATGGGCCAGCATTAACATTTTATGACCGAAATTTACCAACGCTTGGTCGGATCGAGAAAAACACTTAAAAGGCACATCAAAATTTCGGTCGCGTACATTTTATAATGTTAAATTACTCTACGAAAAATATAGGAGATGGGTCCCGGTTACTAAGGGCCCCGGCCTGGGGGCCGACGGTAGTTGAGCCCCCTTGGCCGAATCCTGGCTACGCCATTGCCTATAAGGGAACCAAATAGGGCGCTGAAGACACGCTTTGGAGGTTTCAAACGCCTGAAGTGGTTGCATGTACAAGTGACTTAAACACCAACAAGGCAAACTCGCTCCAATGATAGCTACTACGGTCCTATTGCCCTATTGGATGGGTCAACACTTACCAATGCAGGAATGTTAAGGTTTGAATCCCTTTTTCTGCCAAAAATCAAAGAGAACCAGCACCTTTCAGCTACACTTTCACACTGACTGTTGTTCTTCAGGACGGCCTTGAACATTGTCTGTTCGCGCCTGCGCACGAGAAACGACGCCCGAATGCACGTGCCAACACCATAACGGGGTGTTCGATACCCCGTGGTAACACCCCGATGGGGTGTCTTTTACCTTTCAGGGTGTTTAACACCTCAGGAAGGTGCGAGCTGAACGGGTATTATCTACACCTCTTTAAGGTGTAGCAGTATCAACACACGCTCTGGGTGTTGCTGGTCCTTAACACCACCCCCAGGGGTTCACATACACCCTGAAGTCCGTCTATGGTGGTATCAACACCTTGCACAGGTGTGTGGGGTGTTAAACCAAAGGTGTGAGGGTGTTAAAACTTTTTCAGTGAGGGGCTTCTCACAGAAATTTCACCTAAGTCGTACACGGCCAAGTCAGGCGTCGGGTATCCACAGCAACGCCTACATATATCGTAAAGCCCTTACTGAAGCTTGCATTCTTCTCAAGAAAGCACATTTATGTTCCACGAGTTGTGAAAAAAACTATAAAAAAACCTTTGTCAGAACATTGATTCTTCAGGTATCAGTGCCACAACATCCACGCACGTAGCCATTCTGCAACAAATTCTCCTAGTGACAGACAGTGGGTTTATCACTAGAGCACTGTTAGTGCTCAATCTATCTTCATCACACGAAGGCTCTCTAGATTACTCTTCAAAAATCAAACAGTAAGCATGTTGTTTGCTGTTTTATTTACTTTAAAATGACGTTCACAATGCTCGCACAATAAGTCTCAATGAGGTCAGCAATTCACGACAAGGCCACGTTAAAACCAATTGACCTAAAGGTGCGTACTCCTCATAGTCCCGATTGAAGACGCTGGCAGAGAGATCGAAGACTCGGCAGAGTTCCAAAATTCTTAGTTTCGGGTAAAAAGTGGCACCCATATCTCGAAGCTTTTACCTCCCAAAAAGAGGGCTCGATCTGAAGCATTTTTGCCTCTCAAAATACAACATCCGACCTCTAAAGGGGCGATATCAAATCACGTCATGGGTGCCATTATCTACCTGGATCCGAAGAGGGAGGTAGTCAGTCACCAGGCGCGGATCCAGGGCTGGGGGATAACAATGACATTTGCGCCTAAATCCCAAATTTTTGCCGATTTTCTTACAAAAGACTATAAGTCTTTGTGTTACACAATTTTGGGATCCCCTCCCCCAGCCATTGGCTTGGATCCGGCAGTTAAAGTGACAATTGCGGGCAATGTTCAGGAGATGTGGCGTCCCCTGGTCCGGAGGCGCCCTCGCCCCAACACCATGTGCTTCCCGATCCGAAATCCTTGATACGCCTATGGCTTCCTGTGCTGATTGAAAACACTCGGGAACCCTCATCTCTGGATTTTTTGCGAAGATCACAGGTTGCAGGAGCGAACCCACAGGGTATAAAAACGCATTTACCGGCACTCCTCTCCTCCAATCCTCCAACCTCATCAAGTTTCTTAGAAAGCACTGTTTATCCCAATTTTGACCCGTTGATCCCGAAAACCATTGGTCCAGGTCCTGTACCCGGTTCTTATCTCTCCAGTGGGATGTGATGATTACCTCTTCACGCCCAGCACTGTGGCAATTTCAGACACCGGAGACTTAGTTACCGACGCAGGGGCAACTGACATCAGGGGCATTCCAGGACATATCGACCAAGGCTTGACACCACCATATCTAGAAAAAAATCTGAAACTTTGCCTCCGGGGTAGTTTTGGGCCAGAACCACGCCTGTGAGAATCTTAGCCCCCTCCGACCAACGGTGACCGAGTTATAGCCCGAGACATTTTCGGGAGGTCACCTTGTAGACTCATCTTTGATGCTTCATAACTCAAAAACGCATAGCTTGATTAACAAGTTTTGTATATCATTGAACTCGTCTCGAACTATACCTTATTTTGAAAAAAAATTCAAAATTTGAAAAATATTTACTTCTAATTTGTTTGACCTTTTATTTATTGACCTAGCTTGACCTTTTCGCAGTTGAAATTGCCCTTTTAGACACCTCAAAAATCTTTATTCATAAAATATCTTTCAATAAAAAAAAATTAAAAATGCGTTCTTGCTAAAAGTTCCAAATTTTTAGCACCGAAGGTATGTATGCAGACGATTTTTGACCACTGCGGTAGTACAGCCTTATGTTTAACGCTGCAAACAAAGCGATTGCTTTTGTAATCGGTTGCTTGCAATCATATGGCATTGTCTTTACGAAATTTTCATCGTGGAAGTGTCAAAATATATGAGAATTAACACGCGCCCACACAAGGGGGTGGGCAACTGGCCTCTTCAGGTTTCCACAGGTAGTAAAAAAAACACCTTCGCGCAGCGCCACCGTACTTCATGTACCTCTAACTCGACATTTTTGCAGCTTCTAACAAAATTTTAGGTCTGGGTCATACCAGGTCAGACCGCCAACCCAGGTCAAGAGACCTAACCTCGAACAACTTTTGGAGGTGCATCAATAATATCAAATCTAGCCTATCGTCGTTAGATTCACGTTACATAGTAAGGTCGCCGAGCAAGATAATTTTTCGTAGCAGGATTTCTATGTCGATAACTGGGAGCAGGGTCAGGGTCATGATCTTTCCATTACAAATGCATGGGGCAATTGGTAAATTTTGATAACTTGAGAGAATTGAGAATTGTCGAGAATTGCGATGGATGTTTTATTTTTACGTTGTCGTGTCTCACTTGTCACTGCAGTTTGATTAATATTCTTTTTACCATACAGACCTAAGCCTGGCTCTAGGTCAAGGCAGGCTAATTTTGACATTTGACTAGGCAATATTATAAGATACATAATCCGTTTGGGCTCAACAAGAGTGTTCGAATGGTGCTGAACATTTCTTTCTACGGCTCTCCTCTGTCACCTATTATGCCACAAAATTTAGGTTTCCACTTAGTTCCTGTAAGAAATACTGTGACCTCGAGCAAACTCAAAGGTGACACCACCAAACAATTGTATGTAACATATTCGGTAGTGATTAAAACTGGCTGTTTAGCGGCATCACTCCCAGTGCACTGTGTCATTATTCATCTGGGATTCTGGGATCCGTGACAGCTATGAAATGACCACCTTGTAAAAATATAATGAGGCAGCCTGTTCAAGTGACCAAGTCGAAAGCGTTACAATTTCAGGACATTTTTTCTCATATATGAGCAGATTCAAATTACTTTTTGGGAATGAACGCCTTTCAGACACGTTTGTTTACATTGCATGGACCCTCTCAAACGTATGCTGTGCTGCACTGGGTCACCTTGTATCGATACTATTTTTCCATCTCGGGGAACGATGTAATAGTGTGAGTTAGTGGTGCCCATAGGATAAGTTATACTTGTTTCAATTATGGATAAAGCCGCGACATCTTTGTAAATTTTCGTTTAAGGCCGAAAGGTCCATTATTAATAAGTTCATTTGCCCTCGTCTCCCTCGAAACAATGGATCCCTTTCTATCACTTTAAATGACTGCAATTCTTATTTTTTATAAATATTGTCCAAGTTGTTGCCAGTTCAGTTTTAGGACTAGGTGTCTCACTAGAGTCATCAAGGGACTTTTTATGGAGACCCCGACCCCACCACTCAAACGAGCAACTCCCACGATGAAGTGTTAATCAAGGAACCAAAGTTGAAAGTCCCACAAGGCATAACGACGACTGTCTACCTCAGGTTACCCCCTCACCAGTCAGTTGCCAGCTGGCCTTCAGTATTTACGGTACCTACCACCTCCCAGTTGAGCTAAATTATTTTTTCAGAAGTTGCAAAATGTTGTGTTAGAGGTACATGGAGTACGGTGGCGCTGCACGAAGGTGTTTTTTTTTACTACCTGTAGAGACCTGAGGAGGCCGGTTGCCCACCCCCTCGGGTGGGCGCGTGTTAATTATCATAAATTCTGACACTTGCACGATGAAAATTTCGTAAAGACAAAGCAATATGATTGCCAGCAACCGATTACAAAAGCAATCGCTATGTTTGCAGCGTTAAACATAAGGCTGTACTGCCGCAGTGGCAAAAAACGGTCTATATACCTACCTTCGGTGCTAAATATTTGGAACTTATAGCAAGAACGCATTTTTTTACTTTTTCTATCGAAAAATATTTTATGAATAAAAATTTTTGAGGTGTCTAAAAGGGCAATTTCAACTGCGAAAAGGTCAAGCTAGGTCAAAAAGAAAAGGTCAAACAAATTAAAGTAAAAAATTTCCAAATTTTGAAATTTTCTTTTTCAAAATAAAGTATAGTTCAAGACGAGTTCAATGATATACAAAACTTGTTAATCAGGCTATGCGTTTTTTAGTTATGAAGCATCAAAGATGAATCTACAAGGTGACCTACCGAAAATTCCTCGGGCTATAACTCGGTCACCGTTGGTCGGAGGGGGCTAAGATTCTCACAGGCGTGTTTCTGGTCCAAAACTACCCCAGAGACAAAGTTTCAGATTTTTCAGGCTATGCGTTTTTTAGTTATGAAGCATCAAAGATGAATCTACAAGGTGACCTACCGAAAATTCCTCGGGCTATAACTCGGTCACCGTTGGTCGGAGGGGGCTAAGATTCTCACAGGCGTGTTTCTGGTCCAAAACTACCCCAGAGACAAAGTTTCAGATTTTTTCTAGACATGGTGGTGTCAAATTGAAATATTTTTGGTCGTTTTGTCCTGGAATTCCCCATCAGCTAGTTCTTAAGAAACCTCCATCCAGGGGTCACTTCGAGATGGTACATTCCTACATTTTGGCAGATACTCATATCTTAAGAAGGCAACATGAACACATTGGTAAGATCGAGCGGCAAGAAGGCGTCGCGTTGTCCCAGCTGGTCCTCCGGTGGGCCTCACTTTCCGGCGAAACTCATTAATTTCGGCCGCACGCCGCCCCTAGCTTTGCGAAGGCGCTTCTCAATTTAGTCTTCAACTTGTAGCGATTTCATCAGCGGGGAATCTTTAGAGCTCAAACTTTGCCCAGCTCTATCGAAAGGTAGATAGCTGGGCAGAGTAATTCCGTAGCGGTTCGCGTGGCTGGTTAAATTTGACAGTCTGGACTTTGAAAGTGATTTCGAGAACGAAACTTCTGGGCCGAATAATGCATTCCAATGAGTAAGGAACCCGGGCAAGGTTTTGGAAAGATAACGGTGACAGCAGAAATGAATAGCAATGTGGTGCCCGGCGGCCCAATGGCACGGCATAGACTAGCGTGAGTTAAATCCCTGGCGCGGGAGACATTGTCCCTTAAAGGGAATGTGGCACCTTGGTCGAATCCTGGAATTTAGTGTAATTAGGCGTACTTTTAGCCGAAAATAATGAAACCACTCATGATGTCTGAAAAAATGTACATTTACAATAAGCTCAATATTTTGATTTTTAAAATACTCCTCTAGAAAAAGAAATAAATATCAGCCTGTGGATGATGTCACGATCTGGCAACCACTACCATACTTGAAACGCTTCGAAGGCTTCGATTGGCTGATGCTCATCGTGACGTCAGCATATGTCGTCACACCAGCAGCTCACAACAATGGCCGCCCGGCGGCGGGCTGATGAGGGGGCTGGTGTCAGGTAGGTTTTAGCTGTTTTTCTACGGAAATATCGAGTTCCAAGACAAATGACATATGGAGTACCGGGTTTTCCGACTTGCTTTACAACTTGGCTATCTCAGTTAAAATCACGTTATGAATGTGCCACATTCCCTTTAAGCACATATGCCAGTGCTGTTTGTAACTGGGCAAAGTGTGCATGTTGGGGGTGGCCCCAATAAAATGAAATAAATTACCTAACCAACCAGTGGAAAGCTGTCATGAAAGGATGTTATCATGAACTCCAGGTCCGCAGTCCTTTCCTGATGCAGTATGTTAACCCCACAGAACACGACCATGAGCCTACACATAAAACCACCCAGCTCATCTATACTTTGTGTCAGTGAGCGGTTAAAATCAGTCGCAGTGTATTTTGTTTCAGCCACACCCTTGTCCATTTGTGTCACTCACTTTGGACAAACTTTCATCGTTAAGCATCGGCCAGGAAGGAATTGATCACTAAATCCCAACAACCGATTCGATTAGTTCCGCTTCGCACTAACGCCGAGACTCAATCTCACCTAAAACCGCACAGTTACTAGCCAATCAGAAGCTTCCTAGCACGGCTAGTGGCAAGTTGATGAAGTGTTACGCACACAATACAGACGTAGTAGTAGTGAGGATGACACATGAATGGGGCACAAACTCAGCAATCAGAATCCGTCGACAAAGAACAACGACTTCCAATTTATTTCCTTCTGGTTCGTTTTCGGTGAACTGGTGCAATGCTTTTCCAAGAGCAGAATTCCGTCCTGCTCAGGATTTTTGCTCAACGCAAATAAGGCTACATGACAGAGACGCCCCAAGGCTGAGCAGTTTGCACAGATGGACAAGCGGTAAAAATAGTTCAAATATAGGTTTTGATCGGGCACTTTGCACCCACACCTGCTTGTTAATGGGTGATGCACCCATCCCATGCTGAAAGGTCCACCTCCCAGCTACATTAAGCATATATTTCGATAAAAAAATTGCAACAGGTTGATTCGGAGCTGGGGTAGAGGTAACTATCCACCTGCTGTAGCATTGACTTAGAGAGCTAGTGTGCCATCAGAAACTATTCCCAAACCCGCTAAAGGGAAGATGGCAGCTTCATGGGATATAACCTGAGCAGCCAGACGCAAGGAGCTTACCGAAAAAATTCTAGCTTCGCGTTTCGTTCATCTCAGAAGTCGACTTTTACGGAGCAATATCGCTTCATCAGCGTACTTCTCTTTGGAAGCAATACTTTCGCGGCTAGCCCCACGAGTCGAAGAGTCCCGTGCAGCGGTCCAGTGGTAAATGCGGCCGGCGCGGGGGGTGGGGATGGAATACTGTGTTAGGAAATCTATTTCGCCAGAGGTGGTGAGATCTAGAACGAATGAAATCCCATTCAACGGATTTACGGTACGCTCAGCCCCTGGCTGTCTCCGTTCAGATCCTGTCGTAAGTGTGTCGCATTGTCTCGGCGGCTTGGCTGACCTGTTGGTTGACGGGGTAGATGTTGTCGACGAGACGCTTCCATCGCGGACGCAGAGCAGAGCAGAGACCGCAGCAGCCTGCCAGCAGAGACCGATTCTAATTTCACGGAGGCGTGGTGGCTTCAAGTACACAGCCGACAGGCGGGGTTTCCGTAAACTCTGGGCAGTAATGCCGTGGCCCAGACCTCAGACGCCCAGAGAAAAAGGAGTTTGCAACATCAGTCCCTCAGGAAATAGTCTAGCAATGACAGTTATGATTATAACACGGTTGTGCCCTTTCAGCCCACATATGAGGGAAAGGGAGTGTTTGCTGCAAAACTAAAAATAGCAGCGGCATTAAAAACTTATGCTTGATACTGATCGGTGTACGTGACTCAAACAAGTGTAGATCAGAGAAAAATAACATGGCTAACATGTATTATGCGAAATGTAACAGGTTAACAAGTAACAACTATTATGATTAAGATGGTTGTTACGTATTAAAACTTGATTATCAAATTTCGTCAACTCATCAAGCCATCAAGCTTGGCGAAATCTTTCTCCTCACTGTTATACAACCACCCCGTGAGCAGGCTAAATGGAGGCTTTGTATCAGACCGGAAGCCCTTCGCAGAAAGTTGTTAAACGAATACTTCACGGAGAACGAGTTTCATGCCCGAGCAGCGAGCAGCACATACTTACTGCCCCAGACTGCAGAGCGGTAACATTTTCCGTGTGAATTCCACCACGTGGGGTGCTAAGACATTTTCGGACAAAAGTAACAAACAAGGTCAACACAAACTTCACGCCCACCTCAAAACAGGCTCCTCAGAACAAAAACTACCGAAGAGGCGCCAGGATTAACCAAAACACATAGCGCGGGCTGGTGACATATTTCGTGAGTGGCGTCTCGTCCTTGGTGACAGGCGTTCAGTGTAGACAGGGGCGGCTTCGGCAGCGGTGCGGTAACAAGTGGGAGCCGACTCAGCCCCGACAGGTGGGGAGTTCCGATTGTGGCCGAGCAGGCGAGACCAGCCACAGAGAACTCGGCACGTGCCCAAACTCGGCTGGCACTGTCTAATTCGGAGCGTCGTCCTCCAGATTTTACGGGGACGCAACGCAGCAACGTCCTCCAATGCGCACAAAAGGTGACTTCAGTTTTTTTCGGATCGGAATCAAATGATCGGAATATCGCAATCAAAGGATCCGAGGTTGGCAAATGATTATTTACCGAGGATTGTGGAATGATTTCTCCGCAGCTTTTGCGGTGTTTACGCGCACCCCAGACCCTCAGTCTCAATCCGGAGGGCCAGAAACCGATCAGTACATGCAGAAACCCAAACGTTTATCACTTTGCCATCAAATATCACACGAGATGAGGCGCCTTCAAAATTTCCCTGTCCATCTGCATTGATGGCTGATTACGCGTAGCAGCAATAAGCTGAAAAAAATATTTTGATCTGATCAGTTTAAGTGAAAATACTTGTAACGGGATGGGGACCGAAGTGCATTCCATTGTGAAAGAATCCTAGTCATTTTATAAAAGGGGTGCGCATGCACACACGTTTCGGGCAGCTGTTTTGGTGGTAGCAATATGGCGAAGGTGGTAAACTCTGCCGATTAACAATTACCGTTTGCGCGCAGACTTCAGGTTAGAATATCAGAATTAAACGACAATTAAAGTCAGAAATAAACGCCAATGATACATCCGATATAATTACAAGTCCGAAATTTGAATAAGCGCCAGTGAAGGTCATGCAGTCATCGACAGCGAAGGAACTCACAGGCGGGGCTGGCGCACTTGGCCACCATCGTCTCCAGGGTCTCGGAGAGCTCCGGAGCTCGACACCAGGCGAACATGACGCCCCTGCCGCTCCGGCGGCGCCGCCCAGCTCAGCACTAACCCTCCACTCACTCACTCACCAACCGCACCGGCTCACCCACAGGGTACCATCACACACCAGTTCCGATGGAGTTCACATCCGACAACGTCCGCCTCACGCCAACCACAGAAGGAACAGAAAATGTCCCGGCGGCTGCGCTAATCTAGTCCATGGTAACTCAGCAGATAACGTCAATGTTTACCGCCCTGACAGTGGTGTAAACTGACGGCGAACCGCAGAGAGTCAGAAAGGAACACTTGCGGCTGAGTCAGCGACTGGCGGAACAGCTTTCCGAGCGGCGACCGCAGCGCTGGGTGTCACAGCGCGTTGCGTTAAAGGTCGCCGGTTCGCGGCGCCCGCGCGTGACGTTCTTGGACGGTCGTGCCGCCGCCAGCTCGGCGGAAACCCTTCAGGGTCAAACTGACCCGGCTGTGGAAGCTCTTCAAATTTGGCTGGCGCTGAGGAAGCTCACGCCACAAAGTCTACTCGGGTGACGACATTGGACTCGGCGCGAGGAAAATTGTCATCTCTCATCTGAGAGCCCGATAAATGTTGGTGGTTTCACACAGCTTTCTTTGCAGGCCTTTTCCGCACGCAGACCGTGCACAAATTCAAACGCTACCTCTGTCCGTGAATCCTTCTTTCCTCGCCAACGTTCACCGCCAGATTGCGGCTGATCCACAGGGTTAGCAACGGGATGATTTCCTTCAGGCCGTCGCCGCTTGGCCGGAGCGACTTCGAGTGGCACACGCTCGTCCGCGCCGTTGGCGAAGAATGGACTGCCAAGCTCGCGAGAGGCATTGATCGTATTCCCCATCGACCAACGAAGGGGCAGGGGGCAGTCGGCGGCGCGCGCTCCACGCCACGCACCCTCTGCAACAAGTGGCAGCCACTGCGCGCCGAAAGAACAGCGACTCACCTGGCCAAACCGGCGCCGCTGTTGAAGAAGTGACGCACCGAGGTTTCCGCGATATCTGGGTGAGAGGCAAGGGCCGAGTTTCCGCGGATAGCCGATTAATGCATCAAGCACTGGGAGAAAACCAGGCCAGGCACCAGGAGCGGGCGCCGAGAGTTACTGGTCATTTCAGACTTCGCTCTGAAGATCATCCGTGGTGTCTCGCCTTGGACTGGAGCAGGGCACTTCGTGTTGTCTGAGAGCGCCCACCGGGTTGAACCATGCTCCCATTGCAGAAAGTGCGATTGATCGAAAACATCACTCGAACGAACACCAGATGCGGGGCTCTTCTCTAACCGTCGCGCCAAGAAGGGGTGTTTGAACAGCCCCTATGATTTTTGGGATGACGCCGGAAAACAGCGGCGCAAAGCGCCGCCATACTGGGCACGCCTTATCCTTGATTGGTTGCGCAACTTTTTCCCTAACTTTTAAATTCGGATCGCTTCAGACTAGGTCAACAGGCCAGGTCTAGTGACTCCACCGCCGATTTTTTCAAGCGGTATCAGCGACAGCAGGTTAAATATAAGTATATAAAACTGTTATCACATCATAGACCCACCGAGTATCAAAAGTTGTGGTATCGTGATTTTTATATCTATGACCTAAGGTCAGGTCCTGCTCATCCATTGGAGAAACATTGGGAAAAACGGGAATTGGCAGAAAATTAATTTCTGTAGAGACGGTTGAGAATGGCGTCTCATTCTCGAAATCGAAGTACCTAACGCCAATTTCTATGTTCATGTTGCAAGTTTGGATCCGTGACTTCTGACAGGTCATGTGGGACTATTCACGCAGGTTTTCAGACTTGGGCCAATAACTTCACTGAAAATGGTGATGGAGCTTTCGTTTTGATACCACTTCGTTTTGAGCATCATGTCGAGTCGATTGATATGCATATTGATTATGATAGGTCGAATTGTGACCTTGACATGACCTCAGGTTAGTTCATTTTTACCTTTTAACCTAGCAGCCATATCATCCATCATTCGCTTCGTCGCAACGAGAGGAATCGAATGAGGCCTAAAAATGTCTGTACAAATTGCTCCACCCAGTCAGAAGCCGAGGCAAAACAACATCTAAACTTTCACATACTCCGACCTTTTGTGGCCTAAATATTGAACTGGCTGAAAAAGTGACCTTCATAGTTTCTTAATAGTGTATTATGAGCTATTTACCAACTTTCCCGTTTTTCACAATCCCGCATAGAAGCCGAGATCGAGGGGCGTTTAAGCCCCTCCCCCTTCCCCGAGTGGGGCGCGGCTGGTTCGGAGGCTACCTGGGGCGGGTGTTAAAGGCTCTTGAGGTCCTTTAAGTGATATTTTACCTGAACATAGATCCATGAGTCTACATCAAACCATGGGAGACATTAAGGCAAGAGCCCTAATACAGCTCATTGTACCAACAAACCTCAAACAATCTCCAACCGGCCTTTAAGCTGTGTTCCCTGTATCTTTATCTGTGAGAGACTCCATTTGGCAACGGAGGAGATAATGACATCACTTAACCAATGACGTTGACTACGTTACATTGCACAGACAGCTCAATATCACCCAATCTACAATCCGTACGAAACGAGAATTGGCTTCGTAGACGCCCGAAGTGGATTTTGGTTTCACCACGCGAAATTACCATCGGCGTTGTTTTGGGACATTACTGGATAAGCAAAGGGATCGCTATTCTTGCAAAACACACCATTTTATTTCCACCTGAAAGTTTTCCCGAATCAGTTGGTTATATCGACAGCATTTTATTAATACTGTCCATTTCGATTACTTGGTCACGAATCCAAGATTCTGTGGTTATTTGTACATCCCCTTCCCACATTAGATTCCGGGAAATGTATAACACCAGCTTCTGGTGGGTTTTCTGTTTGTCTTCAAGCAGATCACAAATATTGAACGGCAATCCACTGAAAAAACTACTTTATGGGGAAATATTTGAAGAGAGAAAGCAAAAAAAAGAGAGAAAGCAAAAAATCGGCAACTAAATGTTTTTAAAAAATCAAACATGCTCCGAAAAGTATTGTGTTTCCTAGATAATTAGGTACATGAGTCTGTCCACGCTGTGATAGAAAACAATGAAAACTTTGGGAGTCGCGTACGGGAAATTATCCACAGTATTTTACATACCAAGTAAAACAAACGTGATGAAGAATTCCCATGGATAAACAAAGACATAGTTTGAACCATCAACCTACCGGCAGGCTGTTCTAAAAGGCCAGCGGACACAAGCACATTAAGTCTGTATACACTTAGTTGTGCTTTAATGACTCACTTATACCGGTGACCTTTCTTTGTTTACAAGTTTTCTTTAGCTCAAAGCATGTTTATTCTGCTATTAAAATGTACCATTTAGCCATGCACAATTCCCGTTCATGAGCTAGGCCCTCCTAGGTGTTTTAATCTGCGAACAATCTTCCGGCTGCAAAAATGCATACACATTCTGATAACGTACGGCTTCGGAGCTTAAATTAAACGTTATAGCGCTGTTTTGGCTGGGAACATTAATCTTAAGTCGAAACAAAGAATTCGCAGACATAAGGTGTCGGAGTGTCGGTAGTTTTCCAGTTACTACAGCTCCGAGGGGACAACATTTACCACAAGCTCAGACATGCAAGGATTTGTAGCGACGGAAAACGTTGACGTTTGGAGAGCCCAGCAGTAATTTTTCTCGCCACGATCGAGGGCTTGCAGCCGTCCCATGGCAATACGCCACCAGGAAGACACACCCAGCTACCAAGTTGATATACTGGCACTTTAGCAGCCATGCTAACGAAATTCGAGGAAAACACTCGAGGGATTTAACCGGTGATGTACATTCAACTGGCCTCTCAACAAATACTTTACAAAATATACACTGCAAATGAAATAATTCTCAACGTAGCACCTTTGAGTATTCAAAAGGGAAGGGGCACATAACGAAATCTAATGAGAACGGGTGACAAGCTTTCAGCAGTCTGCCACCAGACGAGATTCGGGCGTTGGTTATCGTATCTGCGCGATACTTGAATCCCAACCCATGCTGGGACCGGGACACAAATCCAGGCGATTGAAGAAGCCGAAGCCAAGTATATGTCAAACGAGGTGTCCCATCAAATTCCCACCGCGACACAATGATGTTCTGATTCGGCGGCCGGTAGCTATCCTTGCAAAATAGCAACGCATCTATACATAGGAGCGGTTCTCAATGCCAATTCAACCTATTCAGCCTATTACAGGAGTCAGAAAAGGCATCTAAAATCTTCTTTCAGCCCCATCTATTAACCACAGCAGCAAAGCGTTTTATTGGACAGTCATGTCCTACCACGGAATGACTCAGACATGGTAACACGAAGGTACAGCTTCAAAAAGGCAGTTGATCAGCGCCGGCGATTACAAACACCGGGCTCCTCGAAGTTCATGAGAGATCCATAACTAAAGAGAAGAAGTTTTAGCAGCTTTTGGGCTTAATGACACAACGACTGCTGGGGCCGTATGGTGTTGCCAACTCTCACCCTATTGGGAGGGTATTAGGGGAATCCGGAAGACTTATGCAAAATACACATCCGGAGGCTTAAACCCGGGTCAGCTGCTTGGAACCTGAATGCTCTTCCCACACGCCGCAGCACCCCAACACAACAGGTGTTAGCAAAAGCATGTTGTGCTCGTCGGCGATTGGCTCCAACTAACCGAATCACGATGGACACTTCATGGTGTCAGCCCGAAAGAAATTACAATATACGGTTCGTGTTGTTTATGGCTGTCATCGATAAACCAAACCATCTAACAAAGGTTCTGTGTGTGTCCAGAGCTATGCATGCGACATGACGCGCTTGAAACGGTTTCATTATATACTTCTAACGTTGTCTGAGACGTTGTGGGTTAGTCGACGGAACGATGCGGACTATCACCACCATTCAGCCCGAATTGCCGTTTACGTTGTGACAACTCGCTTCCGAAATGGAAATTATCTGGAGAACTTAAGAGTGGAGATTGTGAAGAATGGAGAGGGGCCAGAACCCTCCAGCAGGATAAAACTAAACGCCAGGCCTCAGTACAAACTCCGGAACAACTGCATGAGAAGGCAAAACAAAGTAGAAAAATACTTCAAACGATTGCAGAAAAATAAGAGACAAATAAAAATAATGAGTGAGCGCTTAGGCGGATCCAGGATTTCCCGCCGTAGGGGCGGCATATGGTCGGCGGGAGGGGGCGCCATCCGGATCACGGGCACCATTTTTGGGCGGTAAAACTTTCAGGCCAGCGCCGAACCTCATCGTGGGGGCGCCGATCTCGCATCCTGGGGAGGGGTGGAAAGTGACATTTCAGGGGGTGCTATCGACCTGAGGGGACGCCGTGATAATTTCAGGTGACACCAAGGGTCGATCGAGAGGAGGTACCCATTTGCACCCTGGATCCGCCTATGAGAGTGTTCCGCCTGAAATAAGTTGTTAGCTCCACCTCCACCCCAGGGGAAGCCAAAAATAAATATATTAAAAATAATGTAATCTAAGATTCAAAGTGCCGAAAAGTTAGTCAACAACCTTGCGGTAACAGTTTCACCACAATGCTTGAGTTAAAAACAGTGCCCAATCAAAAAGGCAGAACACACCAATAAAATCACAGCAAGACAAGCAGGGATTATGTATGCAGTATTGCCATGCGGATGCGACCAAGTGTGCTTCCGGCTCTTCGTCATACTGGTGTTATGTCTGGTATGTCTGAGGGTAATCAGGAGGGGGGGGGCGTCGCCTCGGATTTTTACTGGGGGCGTGGGCAGTCCGACGGGGCGAAGACGGGAGGGAGAGGGGAGGTTGGTGGTAAAGCTAAGATCTTCATGAGTGTTCAGCAATGTGTCATTAATGCAGTTCACCTACGGTATTTTGACAGCATTGTCTTTACTCCGCTAAGCGAGATAAAAGATTAAAAGGGAATGTGGCACCTTGGTTCAGTTTCAGTCATTGGAGTGGTTTTACGGGCATTTCTGATTGAAAATAATGAATTCGGCCTAATCTCTGCAGAGAACTTGCTACAAAGCCCAATATTTCGAATTGTTTGTTTTCCTTTGCTAGAGGCTCCATATTTGCATGCCATCATAACCTAGTAATGCTGTCTGCCAAACTGAACCTCTTTGATTTGAGCCACAAATGGATACGAAAACAAAAGAACCGTTTCATCTAAAAAAAGAAAGCCAAAAGTTACACTTGTCAATTCCTGCTATTTCTCTTAATATTCTTAACCATATTTCACGTTTCATCCAAGTCATTAAAGACAACTTTACGCATTTATAGATGCCAGCACCAAAGGCACTTTTAAAAAATAGGCTTTAAAGAGGCCCAAGTGGGAAAAATTTGTTAGCGTAGCGGGCATTGAGCATTCCGTCACGTTCCCAAGGTCATCTCAAACCACCCAAGGTCATCTCAAACCACCCAAGGTCACCTAAATCCACCCAAGCTCACCTAAAACCCGAGGAGGACGGGGCCGATTGGTGGTAAACGTTTACTTTTTTATCCACACACGGTACGTTCTGAGATAAACGAAGTATCGATCAAGTGGTCTTCGGCATGTTCTATCACGTGGCTTTCACATGCCTATCTTCAAAACCCATTATGAATGTGCCAAATTCCTTTTAATATGACCGGCCAGGTGTCGACTTTGGGAGGACGTCGCTCTGGCTCGCCGGCTGGGGAACACGCGGTGACCGGGCCGCTGCCAGTTCCGGCCAGGTCACCGGTGGGCGGGGCGGCAGCCGGCACCGGGGCGTCACGGTGGGACAGGGTGGTGTGGGCCGGAACACGGTGGCCGGACTTGTTGGCATCGCTTAAAAAAGGATGTATGGGACATTCTGAAGAAGATTTCATATGTTTAATACGTACACATGCACACTTCCTCGACCACTTAATCGGTCCCCTTGTCATCCCCTACCAACATTCATTTATTGCCTTGGTTATAATAATGAACGTCTCAGAACAAGGTTGCCCGTATATACATATGTGGCGCCACCTAAAGTTCAGGTCCGAATAGAAAGAAAGAACAGCTGCACTTCCTTAGGATCACAAATAAAACCTGAGCTGACAGTGAAGTTTCAATTCGCGAAGAAATAGCGGGAGAACAGCGCCCTCTTCATCCCACAATCCGTGAGGATGGATCCTACATGAATTACCCAAGCCGATATACGTCCGATATGTGACGAACTGGATCAAATTCAGCTCATTCTCGACAGAAGCACTTGTCTCCTTGTTCGAGCGTCAATGTGCGCGTACGCGTGCCGTGCCTCGGCTGCGCAGAGGCCGAGGCACGGCCAGAGGGCACATGGGATCCGACCACCCCGCTGCGCCCCCTCCCGCCTCCGTTTCAGATCGGTTCATCCAGAAATGAGCCGAGACGTCATGGAACCCGTCTTACGATTGGTCAGCGCATGGTCTGGTGTGCTTCGTACAAAAAATTAAAGTAGGAAGTAGCTGATGAGGTGATGATAAGTTGGTAAGGTGGCCTGTTCCCTCGAATCCGGAAATGTAAAAAACACTGAAGATTAAAAAAATATTCAGTGTTTTTTTACATTTCCGGATTCGAGGGGACAGGCAACCTTATCAACTTATCATCATGCTCCTAGCTGCAGCACTTCAAAACCTATCAACGATGGAAGTAGCTGATTTAAATGGAAATATATGTCCATGTAGAAGAGAAAGGTTCAATCGCATCAGTGCAGTTCAGACAGAGAATACCCCACCATATTCCGGGTGAAGATTCCTAGATATCTGCATCAAACATGGCACATTGGTGTCACATGCAAACTTTAACACACAGCATCTAATCATGAATGTGCCTAACAATTTTCTAACGTGAGCTAATTACTGGAACGAGTGCACGAGCTTTGTGACACGCTAGTTGTAGCTATAGGATGAGACAATTTGCCAGCTTTACATATTTTATAGATTTCCGAGTATGAGCCGAGGAGCATGACTATAAGAAATTGACAAAATGTTTAATGGCTGCCTCCTCGAATCCCGGATGCTTAAAATGGGGCCAATGCACTGCTGGGATTATATATTCGGGCATAGACAGCATCCAACTCATATGGCCCGAAATGAGTGGTACACATGTACCCATTTCGGGCGCCAAGGTGGTATATAACACTTTTAATACTTGAATTAACCCCAATCCCATAAAACAAAGCGCCCAAGCCCTCAAACTAGACACCTTTTCTGGTCTTTGCACCTCATCAAAAATGACGAAGATAGAATTAAAAAATTCTTGAAAAGACACGATGTGGAGTTCGGATTTCGTATATGATCGTTCTGACTTACTCCAGAAAGCAAAAGCGCCCCAGAACAGCAAAGACGCCCCTCGATATGACATATGACATTGACTTACTCATTGCTGGGTTAGTGCTGGCTTGAAGAAGGAAAAAACTTCCAGCTGTCGAAACTTAGAAGCATAAGTTGAACACAAAAACTGAGCAAATTATCTTGTCTGCAGGTTAGAGACCCTGTTCATTTCTGGCATTGATATTTCTGCTGTAGTGTTTCTTGACACTGATTTGAGGGGCATGTCAGTTATTGGATGAAACAGGAGTCACATCTTGCAATTTTAACAGACTGTACTGACAGACCCAGACATTTGATGACATACACTTTTAGACTCCCATATAAGAGGAAAGGGGACTCTGGAGTTTTACCACTAAATAACAATGAGAGGACAACCTATCAAGGTTGAGAAGATGTTTCTTCTGTGGAATTGCCTGAATAACACAAAATTTCAGTCAAAACACTAACATTGGAAAGTGCCAGGATCCATTCACTCTCAAACTGCTGAGCAAAGTGATTCTATTCTTTTTGCACCTTCAAACCCCTCATCCCCTCCTACAATTGTACTAATAGTAAAATTGATTAATTTAATAGAATTATATGAAGGTTTCTATGTACTACAATTGTATTAACTGTATATAAATACACAAACATTCTTCAAGTTTCTTTGTCACAAACCAAGCTCTAAATTAATTTAGAAGCTTGACACTTTTGGTAGATTGGGAAAAATCACTGTCATTTAAACTTCAATGATTATATTCTGTATAAGAAACTGTTTGTACAATATCTGCTGATTATCACCATGGAACAGCCCAGGCAAGAACAGACATTATAACACATTGAATACCCTAAATAAAACTTATTTTCAAAATAGTAACCTACTATGAGGAAAAAATGTACCTGGCACCACCTGACCCACCTAACCACCAAATTTCCGGGAAAACTACACCTACATCTCTGCTCTGCAAAAGATTGCAGGTTTGTAACTCGGATTAAATATTGTTGAACGGTCCTATGCTAAATGTTCTTGCTTGAGGCAGCTTGATCAGCACTGAAGCAAAAGGAAGGAAACGAACAGGCACAGAAACTTGGGACAAACATGCTATCAGATCAAAAGAATGTATAGCATAGCATTATACAGGAATAAGTACTAGCTTTTAACCTTGTTTTTAGCATGTACCTGCATGAATTTTATTGAATGTCCTCTTTGTTGCAAACATATGTATGGATATAGAATTTAGAGGGCTTGATGCCTAAGGGTTCGAGACTTTTCGAGCTCTTAACTGATGGCCTTATTTCAGTTCTGGGAATTAATTATTTCAAAGTTACACATTGAATGTAATTCTCCAAACTTCTTTAGACAATTGAAAACAAAAGTATCATCTGTTGCTGCTTCAATAATTGCAAAATTATTAAAATTTCAGTTCTGGTTTAAGTTACCATTACCTTCTTAACAGGATTTATTGTATTTAAGGCATCCAGGTCATTCACATTTTGAAGATAGCCCTAGCTAAAGTTTAGCCATGTTAAACAACCAAAAGAAGTTTGGGAAACAAAAAGAAGATACATGCATCAAGTAAAACTTCTGAGTAAACCAGAACTGAAAAATAAATGAACTAGCCCCAAGCAATAAAGACATTTACTAGATCAATACTGATAACTAGCACTCACACCCAACAACTACACATTAAAATGGAAGGTCACTATCATACGATGGCCCTTTTCGATGACCCGGCCAGAATGACCCGGCCAAACAGCGAAGCCTAACTTCTTTTTCGACGAAGGCAACAGAGACACTTATGTTGCTGACATGTTGAAAATAGAAAGGGGAAATAAAATAGCAAGCCAAAATCAAAATGGAACGAAGTGGGCGTCATGGGTTTTCAAAAAAGAGCGGTGAAGGGAAGGCTACAGCAGCTTTTTGCTTGCTTGTTGTTTGTTTGTTTATCCTTTATCCCTACAGCAGTTTTTTAATTCAGTGATTGTGCCATGTTTGTATAAACGAACCGTGGTATAAACGTAATAAGCCCATGGATTCCAGATCCAAGCCTTGGGAATATTTTTCAAAGGTACCCCAGATAAGGAGAAAATCCCAAGAGTGCTTTCAGACAGACTTGGAAAACGGAGTCTGCTCACATACGTTCCAGGTGACCAGAGGCGTATTCGGCGTAAACAGATCGGGGGGCAAAGGGGCAGGTGCCCCCGTGATCGCGCCTCCCCACCCCCTGAAAAGGTTACGACACCGTGTCTTTCAGGGGGTGACCCCTGAAAGGATGGCGTCCCCTGAAATGCTGCTTCCCACCCCACATCCCGGATGCAAAAATCTCCCACCGATATGATTTTGCACCCACCTTATAGGTTTTCCCTGTCAAAAAGTGGCACCCCTGGTCCAGGTGACGCTCTCCCTCGAGGCACCCTCCCAATCGGGAGGGTGTCCCTCCCCGATTGGCAGTCCTGGATCCGCCCATGGTATTGATATTTCTTATAATAGGAGATGTAGTTGAAGTGGGTAGATGTGCGATCAGACAGCGAAAAGGGGTACGGTCCTAAGAGGTTTATCCAGAAACGGGGATAGTTGTGGTAACTTGGGTGGGGCAGAAAAATGTATAGTTTGATAGGGGCTCTCTCGGCTGGGCGCCTCCCGCCGCCCGCCGCGGCGGTCGCTGTGCAGGGTATCGTCACCCGTTCTGGCGGGGCAGCGTACTTCTCTGCGGCCCGGCTCCGGCCCGGCGGTTGTGTTGCGCCGCATTTTTCGCTGTCTTATGCTGTTACTTATGCGTGTTATGATATTGCCCAGCGTAATCATGCCGGCTGGCCTTAGGATTGTAGGGTGTGCACCCATCGTACTATTCGTTTTTACCGTTGTAGTGTTTTACCGTGTTTTCTGTCGCAAAACATGTATGGATGGGGGCGGGGGGTGCTCGGAGATCAAAAAGAGGGTTTCAATATTCAAAGGCCATATACAGCCACTGGCACTTGAAGAGTGAAGACATGCCTCGGGGTTTGCCTTTTTCCAGCTTTCTGAACACGCCCATTAGCGGCCGCAGGGGGGCCATTATGGTGTGGCTCCTCAAAGCGCTAGAGGGGCTAAACTATCTTTTGGCCCCAAAACATCGGATTTTTTTAAAAATGGGTTTACACTGGGTCTGTAGAGCAAAAAATATTTCCTCCGCCCTCCCCCAGGAGAGCTTATCATGTACTTGGAGAGGTGGCCTGTAGTAAGACTGTCGAGCACCCAAATTGCGGGTCCCAACTTCCCCCCTCTGCCCAGGAGGAGAGGTAGACATGGGTTTGGCCCCCTCCCAAAACTCGGGTCTGCGTCCGCCTCTGAACACACCTACCATTTGTACGTACAAATTGGAGTATTCCAACTCCCAGCACTCCGTATACGCCCCGCTCACTGCCATAGTCATTCCCGCTTCTGGATTTGGGGATGGGGTGGCTTAGTGGATAGCACCCTTGTCTTCTAAGCCACCGGTCCCGGGTTCAAGTCCCGGCGGAGCCTCTGAATAAGTCATTCCCGCTTCTGGACCCGCCTCTGGGCACCACACTAAGAGGTCTGAGCACGCGTTTGATCACCTGGGCTCGTCTCGGTGTGAAACATCTTATCTCTGGTCGCTTATGTGCAGTGCATTGTGGTGACTGGTGTGTTTCTGCGGATTCAATTTGGTGGCACCGCGCCGGGGGCGCTTTGGCGGGAGTTGTGGCGTGATTTTTGTTTGGGGGTGAGCTCATGTTTTTTGTTGTGGTTCGGGAGTGTATAAAAACATCCCTCTGCGGTGGCCAGAGCACGCCTCTGGGTATTTTTCCAAATCTGGGGATATGTAAAAAATAATTACCAAGGCTGTCATCTGGCATGCTCATGTCAGTTTTCAGCAGTTGTTGATTGCGTGCTTTGGTTCTCTCTGTGTCACTATTTGTCAATACAATACAATACGTAATACTTAACATTAGTTGCTGCTGTGTTTAAAATGTAAATATAATGTTAATGTGTAAACCTGTGCGTACATAAACATATGTACCAAATATCGGTGCCAAAATATCAACGTTTTTGTGATGATTGCCTCCACCGTTCTCGGGGTGCTCATTCAAATCGAACGGTACTCCTGATTACCTAATTAGGTAAAATAATATTGCGTTTTTTTAATCAAAGGAAGTTCAAGAGGATGGCTATTGCAAGAAATTTCCAGTATCATTTTTAAGGCACATTCCATGATTTATGATGTATTCATGTCTAAAGCCCCACCAAAAGAACTTGGGTGTTTTCTGGACTTTGTTTGCTGTCTGCTTGTGTGTGGTTTACTTGGGTAGCATATCCAATAATACCACTCCAGAAGAAGAGGGATTTGGAGTTTGTGATGAGCTTGTTTCTTATGTTCTGCAAGGCTACAAAGGTCAGTACTTATTTAGTTCCTGCTTTGTATACTTTCCGTGATAAATCAAATGTTGTTCATGAAGGGACCAGGGACAGACCATTAGGGTAATGGATTATGAAGTCCAGTCAGATAAGTAAATTTTTAGTTGCTTAATGAAATTGCTCACTGATAAATCAATTGCCCATGGCTCCAGAATGGCTTGGCACAAGTGTACATCTTGTGGGTCAATGGATCACATGTTGTTCTTGCCACTGATGATACTCCCCTTTCAATTTTTCTTCTCTCCCTCACCAGTACTGGTGGCGTGCCTCATGACGGTTGAGTGCTGAACTGCAGCACACATGTATGGATATTAAGAGTCTTGTGAAAATAAAGGATAAGTTAATTCCAGTGCACCAGAAAAGGATAAGTTTATCCCAGTTAGCAATCTGTAAACAAGTCCAAAGACCACAAAATTTCCCTAACTCACAGGATGGAGACCAGTATGGTATGTTGCCAGCTGGGTACTATCAACCTCCATAGGGCTCAAATCAGCTTGGGTCAAAGGTTGCATTGTTATTGTCATTGATTTGCAACATTTGGTTCAGACCAGTGATGGGTCCAAAGGAAGCTCAGCCCCCACCCCCTCAGCTCCAAACAGCAGCCCAATATGAGTTGTGCACCTGTACCCATTTAGGGTGCTTAGGTGGTAGATGACACTTTGTTCCACTTGAAGTAACCCCCATCCCATAAAACCATTGCAAAGTGCCCCTGCCCTAAAACTAGATGCCTTTCCAGGTTTTTGCCACCATTAAAAATGCCAAAGATGGAATTAAGAAGGCTAAAAAAGTGCCCTGACAGTAAAGGCACCCCTGGATAGCAAGATTGCCCAAGTGGGACTGAGGCTTCCTTGGATAACCTAGCCCCCCTGGGTGAAGTATCCTTTTGATATAATATGCACCCTTGGCTAATAAAGGTGCCCCTGAACAGCAAAGGCAAACCTGAGTAACATACCTGCTCAGGACAGCATAGGTGCTGCTTAGATAAAAATAGGTGCATCAGGAAAGTAAAAAGAGCCCCTTGGATAGAAAAGGCCCCCTTGGATGAACCAGGCGCCCAAGAAGGAAAACGAGCGCCACACTGGAAATTTCAGGCTCCCTTGATAACACAGGTGATCTATTCTGGATAAGGGTACTTCAATATACTTCTGGATCTTATCTGGGCTTGCCTAGTAAGGGCTGTGTCATATGTTGCTAGCGTGGGGATTTTTAAAACTTTTAAGCACCTAATCCTCTGTTAACCAACCAAAGGATTTATTATCTATAGGGGATGTTAAGGAAAAAATTATCCGTCAGAAAAAAGGAGATTGCCGGAATGTTTTTGTCAGGTGATTTTTTGCATGAGTTACGATAAAATTGCCCATTTCTCATTCTGTAGCCAGATAAGCATGATTTTTACCTGAAATGTATTTAAAAAGAACAGTAACAAGTAATTGTTGTGGAAGGCTTTGTAGCAAAAGTAACGATTTGCGGTTTCACAATCTCGAAAAACTAGCGGTATCAATTTCAGCCAGCCAAAGCAGCCGAAGTAACGGCAGTGGTTTCAGAAATTTGGTAGCAGTGCACACCTCTGATGTAGTGTCCAATGCAATGTCTGCTGTGTCTCGTTGCAATGCTTTTCAATTAAAAAATCCAGCCTGTTGCTGATCGAGAGCAAACATGACATACTGGATCCTCTTTTGCAGAGGTCGCCCTTCAGCGAAACAATCTGCATCAGGAGAAGTTTTTGGAGGAGCAGAATTGGAAAAAGCAGCTGAATGATATGTCATCTACGTTGAGGGAGAGCGAGCTCAACTGCACTAAGGCACACATTAAAGCTATGAATGATCTGGGTCTGTGCAAAACTATCGAAAGTGACTGCCAGGTGAGATCTCATGGATTAGCAGCATGAAACCACTCCCACTGGGAGGGCTCATGCACCTTCCCTTAGTCTATGGGGAGGGCAGCTCGCCATTGAATGCACGTGCACAGACGGCTATCTGATTGCAGTAGTTGACGCGCCCCCACAGCCCCAATGTTGAGAATCATGACGTATCTCAGTCTGAAAGGGAAACAGGGCGAGCACTGACGCCTTGCATACCCCTTTTACAGAAGTCTGTGAAGAGCCTGCGTAAAAACCTGGAGCGCAATTCTGCAGCGATGATAACGATACTGCGTGCCCTGAGGGAGGCCGAGGAAAAGAACAGCAGGCTGGAGCGGGAGCTCGCCGATCTGAGAGTGAGTGCATGGGACATCTGATGTATCATCTGATGTTTTGTTTAAGTACATCTAAATAATTTAGCCTGCTCAGGTCACATCAACGCGATGGTGTGTTTTTTTTAAGCGTGTGTATGATGCCCAGGTCGAGATGGTGTTCGTATCTGTTGCTAACCATTTTCCAGCATACGGTGGCTTTTCAAGTGCCGTCGTAATGGGCATGCAGTAGTGACAACTGAAGAAGATGTTAAGGATTAGGATGGATGAGACTGAAGGAGGTTGGGATTCCCAGGAACAGATGTAAATATTTACTTAAAACCTACGCAAGAAGCCAATAGATTCTGTTCTTGAATGTGTACCTCTGAGGAGTCCTCAGCTTGGTTGACAACTGTCTTTGTCCAGGTCAGATACTTGCTCAGACTCGCGTGTTATTGAGCGTGGACTGGGTGCTCGGACCGTCCCAGTTAGTAGCGCCTGTGCTGCTGTCAGGGCGACGGTGACGCTGCTGGGACTCAGACTGGAGACACCGCTCTCGCCGGGGGTAGCCGGCCGTGAGACCGGCCAGCCAACACCTCCCGCAGGGAAGCGGCACTGAGTGTCCTTACCAGGAATACGCTTGTTTACGATGAGTATGATTACCACAAATATGTACTGTATATATTTTCTTGTAGTTGTCAAGCTCGTTAGGAATTACTCGGTGGGGTCTACGTGCCAACTACATTGCTATCCTTGTTCGAGGACCTCCTAGACAGGAGGTCGAGGTCATGGGCTCAACTTTGATACTCTTTTTATACTCCCTCGCACTCGTTACTGATGATCACGTTTTGTATTCTTGTATCCGCGGTAGCGTGGAGAACCCCTGCTGTTGTGTTTACTCCGATTCTGGGTTGTTTTAGGGATGCGATGACGCCGTATAACGAATGCGAGCCGATTTTCTCGCTGCACATTTTCCGATTGAACGAATCGACGTGGGAATGGACCTGGAAATGCATTGCTTTGGTATGGAGATCCATTCGCATCCGGCACTCGCGAAAGGATGAAATATTTACAATTTCATCTGGGCGCATCAAATGTTTTGCGAGGCTGCCACATATCCTCTCCATACAACTTGAGCCGTCTTTGGATAGTCTTCCACACCTGAGAGGTTGCATTATCTCCTGGAGAAATTCAGTGAAAACAGTCTCGGTTGAGAACAACACTCCAGGACTCAGATTACCATCGAACGGCGCTATGACTGTTCTTTAAAGTTTCGGAGACGAAGAAAATGCGAGCGAAAGGGAACGCCCGTTTGTGATACCGGGATGAATTAGATTAGCAAGTGCCGAGCAAATAAGATGGTGAGATTTAGGAGAAGAGCAGGGTGAAATGAATTCATGTTGCGTTAATGAAGGTTAAAGTGACGCCTGGCTTCCTTCCTAGTATTTGCCTTATAGGAAGTTGGATTTTTTGCCGATTTTTATTATTATATTGTGGGGTTTGGACACCCTGGGACTGTACACTGTTGGGACTGAACATCCTCGGGGACGGACGGTGGAGGTGGCGGGGACTGCAGCGGTTGGGGCAGCAGCAGTCGCCTATTGCCTATGGGAGCAGCTGCAGCAGCCTCCCCCAGACTTCTGATGAAGTATCAGCGTGCTGAGCCTGCTGCTGCTGTTGCGCCTGCTGTTGCTCTGCATCCTTCTCCCCCTTCGGTCCGGAATGCTGCTGGCGGCGGCGGCGGAATGAAATGGGTAATGTCATTCATGGCTCTTATTTTAGGACCATTTTCTTCTCTTGGTGTCCTGGTTGACATTTCGTAGCCAACTGATCTCGTTCTGTTACTGCTTTTCCTTTTGATACTGTGTTCTGTTGTAGTTTTTCCCTTTGATGTGTTCTGTTGTAGTTTTTCCTTGATGTCTCTGTTGCTGTTTTTGACCTTTGATGCCGCGTTGTTGGCCTTTGATGCCGCGTTCTTTTTTGGCCTTTGGTGCTGTGTTTGTTTTTTTGGTCTTTGATGCCATACTGGAGATATCTAATATCGTGGGCATTCGAGTGTTATGCGGTTGTTATTCCACTGTGACCTGGCCTTATACCCATCCGTCCAATTGCACCATGATTATCAGGAACAGCGTCCCGTGCGGAAATCCGAATACTTGTATTGAAATAAAGGTTCACGGGCCATCAGCCGTGGGCGTATTTTAAATCAGGCTGAATGTGCTTTTCTCATTATATTGAGCACTGATCTGGTGTGTTTCAAAACGAACGCGGAGTCCCCGTTTTACTATTTTTATTTTACAGGTATCATGCACCACCACACACACCTGTGATTTTTCAAGTCGTACACCACAAAACTAGATAAATACAAAATAGTGGCATAAGGCTTTCTTGCGGAAGAGAACCGTGCGGGCGGGGCGGCCGGCCGGCCCCCGGCGGATCCTGCTGCAGCGTCAACAGCCACCCCCGCGTACAGTGCGACAGTCAGCGCGCGCGGGCGCCTCCCGTCTTCGCGATCTCAACCGGTCAAACCGTGTATATTTTACAATTTTATAGTCGTAGATCGTATACTTTCACCATTATAGATGTAACAGAATATATGCGTGTACGTCGTCAGCTAGACACCGTCGCACCATGCGGCTGCTAGAATGCTATTATGACTTGTGTTGTACACACAGCGCTTTGTACAAAATAGCGATTCAAAGTCAAAATCACATCCGTGCATAGGGAGCGGCACACAAACGGTTTCGATATTGTCGCGGACGAACAGTCGCACTAAATATACCATGGCCCCCTAAAATATCAACAAAAAGTGCACTCGATATGCACCGGTTAAAAACAACCATGCCACGGCGCCGAGACCCTAAATAAACTGGAATCGTTTCAAAACGGCTGCGGCGGCTGACGGCGGAGGCGGCGGGCGGCGAGGTGGGCGCCGAGCGCCGCTGCGGCGCCGGCCGCGCCGGCCGCCGCCCCGCGCTACGACGCTACACGGAAGACACTTGTGGTTTCGCTCGCTCCATTCGGCGTGGCCGTCCGCCGAGCGGCAGTGGCGGCGGCAGCAGCTCTCTCCTCCCTCCGGTGGCGGCGGCGTCTAACGGCGCGGGCCCCAGGCCGGCGCCGCCGACGGCCCTGAGTCGCCGAAGCTGGGGAACTCCTCGGCGCTGGCCATGTTGGGAGCGGCGGCGCCACGCGACGGGGCAGCCTGCTGCTGCCACGGCGCGCCGCTCACCACGAACCCGGACCTGCGCCGGAGGGACGGCGGCGTCACAGACGGACCGAGGGGTCAGACAGACACGGGAAGAGGGGTCAGACAGGACACGTGCAGAGGGGTCAGACATGAGAGACACGTGCAGATGGGTCAGACATGAGAAACACGGGCAGAGGGGAGGGGTCAGACATAAGACACGGGCGGAGGCGCCTGATATGGGAGACGGGGGAAGAGATCAGACAAAAGTGAGACGGATGAGCGTCAGACACGAGTGACACCGAGGGAGGCGTCAGACACCAGCTGCACCCGAGGGGTAACAGGCACAAGTTGGGCCGAACTGCACAGTTATGTATATGGAGGGATAGGATAACTGCTTGGAACATGCGTTGTGTACGTAAACAATGAACTGATTCCCTGGGTTACATCGGCTATTTTTTGGGGTCTAACACTACTTCTCACTGTTACGGAGAAATTAGACCATTCATTCCAAAAACCCTAAGTTGAAGAATAAACTACATGCAGACTGGTGCCGGTTCTAATTTTGTTTTGCCTTCTAGATATGTGAACCACCTAAGGGCACTAACCAAGTGTAGTCATCCTCACTTCATGATATCGCCCCTCACCCCGATGCGTTGTCCAACGGCAATACTTCAAAATTCGGGGTTTGAAGGTTCCATTTCGGTTCTAACAGTTTTTGGCAGAAAAATTTAACATGTAATTCCAATGGGACTGTTTGCAGGGTTTGGGGCACGGGCCAGTGGGAAAATGTAAGTGGTGCTAAGGGTATATTTTTATTTTGGTATGTAAAATTGATCAGGCTATCTTCGGGTGCAGTTTTAGTCTCTAAAGCGCTTTTATAACAAGAAAATCCACGATGAACTCATGCTAATTCCTTCAGAATTCTGTTTCAAACGTTTCAATTACCCAATCAAAACGCTGCATTTTACCTTATGCTACAAAATCAAAGTTTCTGAACAAAACCCTTCAAAATACTACCATATCCCAACGTGCTGCCAAATCAGGCAGTCAGCTGGCTGCATGTCCGAACCGTATCTTTAGGAACCGTGGTCCAAGCAACGGCGCAACGATTGCGTTCTTTAGACCTCACAGCACACAAATGCCCAAACATTTTACTGTGGTTAACGACCGGCTGGTTTCTCTACTGCATTACCATCAGCAGCCAGGCCTCTGCACCCAGCCCCGTGGTCCCACCTCTCGGACGAGGGAGCCGAGTCGCCGTTGTAGCCGCCGTGGTCGCGCGGGCGGCGCACGTGTTCGGCCATCTCCTCGCGCTCCACCACGTCCTGCATAAACTCCTCCTCCAGATTGCGCAGGTGCTCCACACACTCGTACACCAGGTCCTCGGGCCCGGTCACCACCACCAGGTCCGGCTCAGCGTCCTCGGTCCGTGGGAACCGGATATCCACCTGGAAGTGTCATTTGTTAATGAATTCGATCTGATCGTTCCGCGGGATCCTGTGCCCATCTTGCAACACAAGACATAACTATGCGGCTATCCCACCCAACAACAGCCCTTTGCCGGTGAGAAACAAGGTTTTTGCCAGATCCTGTTCGGTGCTTTCCGTTTGCCCGAACAAGAGCAAAATTGTTTATTTTCGCTTGAAATCTTCTCTGCGCGAGAATCGCATCTTTGTTGGAAGTCAGGGTGGACGCTGAGTTCGGGGTGGGTGTGAGAACGTTCGGTACGTCCGTCCGCAGGAGTCAGCTTCAGGTCGGCGCTGCTACACTCAGCGAAACAGTCAGACCTCCCGCCTCAGGTACCGACGCGGTCAGAGGTACCAGGTTACAAAACAAGCAAGAGCAAACGACAAACGCGCAAAGGTCTACCAGCAGAGAGAAGCGGACTCGATAATCCCAGGCTCGAGGTTCGTTCGCACCATGCTTGGCCCAATATCTGCTGACTGAAGGTTTTCATTAATATACATCTGTAGGGGTGAGGTTGAGGGGATTGTTGGGAGGGGTTATAGAGCTGAGTTGCATATCATTTAACGTTATCAGCTCTGCGCGAATGTTTTTTTTTTCAAACAGAAGGCAAGCATATTGAGTTTGCACGTGAAGACATGTCCTTACGTAAAAACTATGCTGGCTAGCTGCGTTCATCAAACCTTAACAATCCTCGTCTATGGCGTGGCCAAACTAGGAGCACCCTACCTACCTGTAAAGTCATTTGGAGGCAATAATGTTCCTGAACAGTACAAACAGGCGTCACAAACAAGGACGCCAATGCCCCCTCTTACTGCGAAACGTGCCTGTTGGGAATGATCATATGAAAAAAATAATACAGGAACAAATGTGAAGCCATACGAAAGCCTGTTCTTGCTTCCCCACCGGTAAGACCAGTACCCAGCAACTGCTGCTCGTTTCCACAGGTATCGCTGATTTCCCGTCACGTGACCTCCTAGCCGCGGCGACCTCCCCGGCGACCCACCTTGTACTCGGTCATGATGGCGCGGATGTTCTTGCCGCGGCCGCCGATGATGCGGGCGTGCACCCTAGGGTCGATGCGCACCTCCTCCTTGGAGAGGCTGTCCAGGTCGCCCACGATCTGGCGGATGGCCTCCTCGGCAGCGCGCGCCCGCTCCTCGTACCCGGTGATAGTGATGATGTCCGGCTCCTCAGAGTCTGCGGCAGTCACAGGGTACAGTATCGTTCAATGGCGGGAAATTCGAACTCTGAAGTGAAAAAGGTACCTTTTTCAGATTTGTTCGGTCTCACCAGCATGCTATTTTGGCTCAGCTGAAATTCGAATCGAGGGGTAGACAGGTTTGTTTTTCATTTGATAGATAGGAGGGGACAGATCCCGGAGAAACTGCGGTGTATGTACTTGTTAAAACTTGACCTTATCGACGCATGACAGCGAATTCTGAGCATTGGAGAATAGGAGGTTGGTTTTGACCTCTTAAAGGATTTAGGCCTCACTCTCCACGTTGCGTGAAAACAATTTCATGATCATGTTCTGAATGGTACGTCTACACACAATAAGAAACGAATGAGATGACGCTGTAATCAAAACATGATTTTCACATGCTAATCCGCCCGGTAATGTGATTTGTTGTTATTCTTTCTAAGCCTCGTGCTTTTGTTTCTATGCCACCCAGGTTATCCAGCGGAGCTGCTACTTCCGCCCGCAGGCGCGCATCTCCCATAATCTCCCAGCGCGGTCAGCACCCTCACCTCTGAGCGGGAACTGGACGTTGACGTCGTGGTCGATCCTGATCTTGGAGATGACGGCGCCCTTGCGCCCGATGATCTTGGGGTGGTAGTCGGGGTTGACGCTCATTGTGAGGGTGAAGGAGCGCAGCTCGCGGTCCGCCTTCTCGGCGTCCAGCTCCTGCACCCGCGCCATCAGACCCTCGCGGGCGTCGTCCAGCTGCAGGAGGGGCCGCAGTCAACAGGGTAAAAACAACGCACCTGCAGCTAGCAGCGTACCGGCAATAGTTCACGGCCGTCGTGGGGATGGAGAGGGATGGAGGGAAGGAACACGACATCAGATCCTCGTCCACGCTAGCCAGCTGAGGATGAGAAGTGACAGGGAGCGAGGGGACCGCGCCATCCGCCCCTCCGCAAACCCCATTCAGTGAAAATGAGGAATACAAGAGGCGAAGGAGCCACGCCATCCACCTCTCACGGGCGTTATCGAGCTGAGCAGCAGGAGAGTGAAATACAAGGACAAATGGTGTGACGAGTGGCAAATCTATGAACCGGGAAGAGGGGAGGAGAAAGGGTATATGAATTCGGGAATAGATTGAAACTCCCCATTCGCAATACCTACATATTTGGTATACTAACAAAGTTTTCTAAACCAAATGCACAGTACTGAGTTTTTAAGCATCCAACAATGATTAATGCGCGTGGCGCAGTAATAAGACAGCAACCCAGATCCGTTGAGTCAAAGCCCTCCACCAGGTTTACCGAGCCCCTACATCTCACCTTGCTGGGCATGCCGGTGATGCGAATGATGTTACTCTGCTCCTCAGCTGGCGGAATCGATATGTTTACATCGAAGGTGGTCATCATCTCCCGCACGCCCTTGCCCTTCTGGCCGATGATGAAGCGGTGGTAGTCGAACGGCACCTCCACCTCGATGGTAACCGGCACCAGCGCCAGCAGCGCCGCCTTGGCCGCCTCGCAGGCCGGAGCCGGCCCAGTGATCCGGATCAGGTCACAGCGGCGCGGGCCCGCCTCCTCTCCCTCAGCCTCGCCGTTCTCCTGCTGGTGCATCATGCCGCCAGGGGGAGCGCGCTCTGGGAACTTGATCTGCACCTGGTGCGTCTGCGTGATGTGCTGCACGCGCGAGCCGCGGGCGCCCATGACGGTACCGTGGTGCTTCTGCGGGATCTCCACCTCCATCGTCACGGCCGACTCCTGCTCAGCGGAGGGGACAGAGTCGTTAGAGAAGTGAGAGGAGAGGGACGGTCGTTAGAGGAGGAGAGGAACGGTCACGGAGGGACGGAATCGTTAGAGAAGTGAGAGGAGGGGACGGGGTCGTTAGAGGAGTGAGAGGAACGGTCAGCGGAGGGACGGAATCGTTAGAGAAGTGAGAGAAACGGGCTGTACCTCAGCGGAGGGGACAGGGTCGTTAGAGAAGTGAGAGGAACGGGCTGTACGAAGCTATTGCGTGTCGGCCAGAATCAGACTGTGATATTCGTGAAATTGGGTGACAAGACACAGAAACCGTTTTGCTTCACACGGAGCTTGTTCTGACACGCAACCGAGTCGTCAACTGGTACAGTCATCATGGTGAAGGATCTGGAATCACTTGGAACTAAACTCGCTCTCGCCTTAGCACACACGTTGCCTTCCGAGAATGCTAGAGTCAACACCATGATTAACTGAATCACTATACTGCAGGGTTAAACCAAGCCACATGACCAGCACACAGCCACACAGCCACCGCTGTACTGTGTACTACCCACCAGTCCGTCGACGATCTCCTGGATGCGGGCGCGGGCGGCGTCCACGCACTCCTTGGCGCCCTTCAGGGTGACCGTGTGCGAGTCGGAGCCGGAGCGCGGGAAGCTGACGTCCACGCCGCCGTACTGCGCCTTAATCTCACGCAGCACTTCCGCCCGACGCGCCACGAAGTGGCGGTGGTGCTTGGGATCGACCTCCATCTCGGCGGTGACCGTGAGGTCAAGGTCACGGATCAGTTTCTCCAGCTGCTGTTTGGCGCGCTCCACGTTCTCCTTTTTGCCCATGATGGTGATGGTTTCACAGTCGCGGTCGTTCTCGGAGGGGAAGACGATCCGGGTTCCCGTCTCCAGGCGAAGAGCCTCGATCTTAGAGCCGTTCTTGCCTGAGGGGAGTGTCAGAGATCGCTTTTTACGTGTTGGTTTATGAGAAGCACGGGCACGAACATAGGCGAACAGTGAGACAATAATTTCCGTGCCCATTCCGACAGACGCGTTCTATTTTCTGATCAGAATTTATCCAGAAATGTGTCCTGCTGAAAATGAATGTCACAGGAACGTCTTATTCTCGGCAGGGTGGATCAAAACATAGTTTGGCCAAAACTGGCCTAATAAGTGTCAACCCACGAGAAAGTGGCATTAACGTACCTAAAAAAATTGCATGACCATTACACCAAAGCGCAAAACATTCACAGCACTCTTACAGATTGCCACCTCCAAGAAAGGCAACCACCGCATTACAGCATAAGCATTTCCGTATCGTAAACACCTAAAGCGCAGGGCAATAAGTGAGAGCCGACACTAAGCTGTGTCTTAGTGTTGAGACACAGCTCAGTGTGCAGACCGACGGGGGACTCAGGGTCTGATTGTTCAAACAGACGGGGACCCAGGGTCTGTGTTGAGACAGACAGGGGACCCAGGGTCTCCGTGTTGAGACAGACAGGGGACCCAGGGTCTAGACACAGGGGACCAGGTCTCAGTGTAGACAGACGGGCACCCAGGGTCTAGTGTTGAGACAGACAGGGGACTTAGGGTCTGTGTTGAGACAGACAGGGGACCCAGGGTCTCAGTGTTGAGACAGACAGGGGACCCAGGGTCTCAGTGTTGAGACAGACAGGGGACCCAGGGTCTGTGTTGAGACAGACAGAGGACTCAGGGTCTCAGTGTGCAGACAGACGGGGCACTCAGATGGGCTGGTGTGAGACAGGGACTCAGGGTCTCAGTGTTGAGACAGACGGAGACTCAGGGCCCCAGTGTGGACACAGACAGGGGACTCAGAGTCTCAGTGTTTAGACGGACGGGGCACTGACCGATCAGGAAGCGGTGGTGCTCGTGCTTGGCCGTGACGTCGACGGTGTGTCCGTTCAGAGTCTTCTCGTTGGCCAGGTCGGTGAGGATCTGTTCCGCCTTGTCCACGTCTTCCTTCGGTCCGCGGATCGTCACCTGTAGGTACACCAGGCCACGCCGTCACCCCTGGCCAGTCCTGCCCACCACCATCGGCTTTACACCACTCCCGGAGGTGAGGCCGCTCTTTCTAACAGATGTCTACTACGAATTACCCTCCAGTCTCCATTGTTCGCTGGCAATAGGAAGTTGGCGTTCAAAGCTACCACGCCCCCACGACGCCGCTGGCAGTTAAAGCACGCGTAATGGCACCAACATAGTCCGATTAGAATCCGTAGTTACCGGACTCACCGGAGGAAAGCGCTGGTGGCGAGCTCACTAAGAGCTCGCACCCTCCAGAACCACATGCAGGACGCCCAGCTACACAGTCAGGTAAAACTGCGGCCTGCCTGGCTCACCCTCCACTGCGCTGCCTGCGCCTTACAGAGAACCCTGCCTGCCGCCGCGGCGCGGGGTCTCACCTTGTCGGACTTGGCCTCGGCCGCCGGGAACTTGATCTGCACGCCGCCACACTCCTCCATGATGCTCTGGATGAGGCGGCCGGCCGGGCCGATGATGCTGTTGTGGAACTTGGCCGGCACCTGCGGCGCCGCACCAGCGCGCATTCACACAACGAACAGCGAGATGAGCGTCGTCAGTCGAGCCGACATGAATCACATAAAGTTATTAAAAAAGGTCGTTCATCGCCATGACCGCTTTCGCATTCTCGGTCTCAAGAAAAATAGGGTTAGTTAGCTCTGACACACAGTAAGAGCAAAACTACTTACATCGATAAGTGATCCTAAAAGAACGACAGAACGATGTGAATAATGTCGAAATTCTCACTTCGCTAAACAAGCCACCTTCACTTTATAACGCCACAGGACTAGACAAAGCACCTCCACCCACCCCAGACCCACCGAAATCTCTTTCTGGACGATGTTGTCCAGCTCGTTCTGAATCTTCTGAATGCGGTCGCGGGCCTGGAGGACGTCCTCCTTCTTGCCGGTGATGACGATCTCGCTGGAGTCGGAGGACTCGTCCGGCAGATCGATGCGCGTGTTGGTCTCGTCGCGAATCTTGCGGATGTTGGCGCCTCCCTTGCCGATGATGAACTTGTGGTGTTGCTTGTAGATGGACACGCGCTCCTGAGGCCGGAGGTCGCCAGTGAGAGAAATCGCCTCCAGCGACGGCAGATGACAAGACAGGGCGACGGTCG